>JANVCC010010406.1:24177000-24193082 GCA_025345505.1 Todiramphus chloris collaris | reverse complement strand
ATTTTTTTTTTTTTTTTTTTATGTATAGACTTGATAAATAATCAAATGAAAATTCCTACAAGGTAATTTTGCACTGCTTTGGGGATAGACTGATATTATTTTTCTTTGTAAGAAATTCTATGTATGAGTATATATTTTTTTAATTTTTGAAGTTGCACCATTTCTGAAGTAATTACAGTATTTTGATAAATACAGGTTGAATTTATTATCATAAAAAGGTCTCAAGTATGTGTTTAGTATTTCCATTTTTTAAAATCTTTTATTTTTTTATTTAATTTATCTGAAGAATAAGTCTCAGTAATTTGAGTTTCATAACATTCTCCATATTTGTGGTTAACAAAAAATCATGCTCTGACTGGAAATGTAGCTATGGAGAGTGTTTCCTTTCTCATGTTAGCATAAATCTTGTGGTTTTATACCAAGTCATAGAGTTCTCATTACTGTTTGTGTGAAAAAGGTAGAACAGGATACTTTCTTCATCTGTGCTCATGTAGATCTCCGTGCATCAGAATTTGTTATTCATATCAGATGTCAGTCTTCCAGGATTCTTACAGTTCCCTTTCCTTCTGAACATGAGATAAACATAGCACTTAAGCTGAAGCAAAATAGGAAAAAAATTATTGAGGCTACTAAGTTTATGTCAAGTGAAAACTATGGCAGATGATTATTTTATCTTCTTCAAGTAAGAAAAATCACAGTATTTGCATTGTAGAGATGGGGAGTTTAGCCATATATACAACCCTTTCATACCTAGGAGAACATTATAATTAGTTGTGTAAGAAAGAAAGAATGAATCTGAATGTTGGTTCCTTGGTTCTTTGGCTCTGGTCTAACAGGACTGTAGAGTTAGTAGCAAAATCAAAGAGAAAACCTCTCTTCATTGCCAGCGATTTTTCTTCTTCCTTTGTGTGAACAATGAAACTAGTTGAAGAAAATCTCTTCTACCCTGGATTCTACCTTTGCCAACAAAAGCTTTTAGCTGGTATATCTTTGTGTCAGTTATGATTCTTTTCACAGGCAAATCTTGCTACTAAATACTCCATAACCTGACAGCATTTCAGCATTTCTTTCTTGCTGTTTTTCTTGCCTTTTCCTTAGTCATATTTCCAATGAATTTTCATAAAACATGATTCTCCTCCCTGGGGGAAAGTAGCCTTGCAGAAACAGAAGCATAAAGATAAGGATAAACAGAGTCCACAGGGAATATCCTTGCTGTCCAGTCCTTTTTTTCCCCACTGCAAGATTGCCAGAGGGATATAGTCAGCACTCTGTGCCTGGGTTCCAGACCCAGAATTATATGGTTTTTAGGTTGTATGGATGCCAGACGTGTGCAAGGTCATTTGTTCTCTAATTTTTTTTGTCAAAGAATAGAAAGGAAATGGCTGGAATAGATGAATTTTTTATTGGGAAGTATTAGGTCAACTCTTCATATGGTAGAACACCATGGACTTACACTAGCTATGGATTGCTTTACCTGGAGAAGGATTTTGGGCCTGAGTTGGAATCGATGGCAGTTGTACAATGAAGAACTTGTAATTGTGTTTTAAAATAAAAATCTTAGCTAAGCACTGAGTTAAGCACTGTTTGTTGTCAGACTTTATCACATACTGAAGCATATTCTACTGAACATGTATCGTTTTGGTCTAAAAAGTTTGTTGTCTCTTCTCTATATAAATAGTACTAGCAGGGTTGTTTCATGGCATTTACTATTAAACAAGACTTTCTAAATAAAGGGACTAGAGATAATTCAGAAACAAAAAAAGTGATTTTCCTTTCACATCTCTCAGTTGAGTATTTGCCATATGGGTTGCTCAGCATCAGACTCTCAGCAGGTCTAATTTATGATAAACACACAGTGAGTGAACAGAAAAAAAAGGAATGAAAATATTAATATTTTGTCCCCACACCCCATTTTTTTTTAAAAGAAACTAAAGATATTCAGGATCATCCCATATAGTTGTGACATTTAGTTGACTATCTATGTATTTGCCACTCTGCTGGGAGTTTGTGAAGACTGAGATGCTATGCTTTTCTTGCCATGAGACTGATTTGCTGGAGCTTGCATGGCAGTGTGTAAATTATACCTTCTCTGCTCTGATCTGGCACGCTGCCAGGCCCCCCAGGGCTGTGATCTCTCTATGAAGGGTAGGTGGTGAAAACATTGCTGCTCTCACTGTGGCATGGGGTGCTTTTGCTTTTCCCTGGGCCTCCACAGGGGATCACCAACTGAGTGAATGTGCTGATGCTCTGGTCCACTGCTAGGATTTGGAATGGGCAAAGAAAGAAATATGAAGTAAATAATGGTATGGATTTTATTGGGACTCACTACCATGGAAATCCACAGCATCAATATTTTGAAAACCTCCCATCTCCCACGAGTTCCTGGGGCTTTCTCTTATTCTGGCATATGTGCTTTCTTTCTCTCTGTGGGTTACCTTCTCCCTCTAAGGACTTTACTGCCACAGCCATCCTTCAAGGGCTCTTTAGAACGTGGTCAACTCCAGTCCTTAGCATGCCAGTGTGGAAAATTACCGGAGAGTAAAAAAAGTACTAAGCAGGTATCAACAACCCAAGTGAGCACTCTTTTCTCAGTACTTCCAGCTTAGGGAGTGATATATTTTTTTTTCACAGAAGGGACTGCATTTCTATATTTTTAAAAAAAGTAATTTTAAGAATCTGTTTTATAGTTATGAGCTGGCATATCTGAGCAAAATAAATTTCATTGCATAAACAGATGTATTGTTCTGAAAATATAGATTGCTACCATTACATTCTTGGTATTGTAATTATAAACAGGAAATGGCTACAAAAGAAAATGCTCTTAAAAAGCCATGGTTTGAGTCCTGCCCTCTGCCTTATGATCATACAACAGACATTTGTAATGCACATGCTACTTTCCTTGCTGTCTGGATACTTTCTGTTCCAACAAGAGATCTGCACATTCCCATTTCAGATCTGAGGATTCAGCCAAATAACTGAGAGATGGTTCAGATTTAGAAGAAAATGCAGTAGCCCTGCATTGAACGATCATGAGCTAATTTCCTTTAGGCAACATTTTTTTCTGAATCTTCAAGAGGAAATGCTTTGTTTACGGCATTAGTGCAAATAAATACAAAACTCTTTCTTTGGATCCCAATGTTTGTCTCAGCATGATCTCCACAGGTTGGCAGCAAGATCCACAGGTTGCGTATTTAGCTTGTACATTAGTATTTGCAGTGGTGTTAGATTGCCACTTGTTCAGTCTTTTGAACAGGAGTTAATTGGAATGGCCTGTTTTGTTTCTCTGTTTATTACCGGGTATTTTATACTCCTCTAGTGTGCTGCATCTTGTTGATCTTATCCATGAACTAATATGTAAATACTTGTAGATGAATAAATAGAAGATATTGGCTGTTTTATCATCTAGTATGAATTCGTCCTTCATGTATATCATTAGCCTAATTGTTTACAGTGTTCCAGACAGTTACACTTACACAGATTCTCTGAGGTAATGGAGTTGTGTTTTGTAGTATAAACCAATATTTACTCAGAAGTCAAACCTCAGCCTCACTTGCTGTGGACTTTGAGTGCTATGGTGTATCAGCAAAATCCAAAGTGAGATTTTCAAGATGCCTGGGTGGACAGGACCATGTCGTTTTACTAACTCCTGTTTGTGCATTCGAATTTCTGTGAAATAACAGCCAGCTGAAGTCAGATTCCACTGGTGATTATTTTGGACTTGCTGGATTTTATGCTTTCACCACTTTAGAAAAATGTTAATTTATAGTATCTTCTGTCAACTGGAAATGTTTGGGATGTTAAAGTAAATTAAATGGTAACGGATCTGTAGTGTACTGTACACTCAGTCATTGTGAACTCACATTCTGAACCCATTTAAAGTGGCATTGAATTTGGCTATATTTTTGATGCACTATGAAAGACTCAAAAAACAAGCATATTTTCAAATGGTGTTCTGCACAGTCAGTCATGTTTCTGTGCTTGATGCCACTGTTCATTGTAAAATGTGATAATAATGTTGTCTGTTAACATAAAAACAAAGTTTGACTCCACAGAAGCAGCTGGAAATGCATAACCATAATATGCTTAAATCTCTTAGGAATACACAGTTTGACATATTCTTCTAAAAGTTCCTGATATTTAGGAATTCTTTTAAATGAAATACTTGTGCTGAGTCTCAGCTGGTGTGCATGAAGGAATATTGATTTCCCAGTAGTAACAGGGAATTAATTTTTTTTACCATTTTTTATATATATTTAATGGATTGAAAAACTTTGAAGGGAAAAAAATACATACATTTCTAGTCCTAATCTAATTCAAAGGGTTTTATGGTTCTGATTCCAGCCTTTCCTCATGTTTTATGTATAGGTAAATCAGAAGGTTGTATCTTGTCCAAGCTAGCAGGGAGCAGAAACAGTTCTCTGTGACATCCAGGAAGATGATCAATTGGGAAATGACAAAGTTGATATTTACTGGGTAGATACTGCAGGTGATTTGAATAGGGATTCTCTACAGCTTGACAAGAGGGTCATGATAACAGCAGCATGTGCTAAAACGTATTATTTTCTGTTTGCAAGTTGCAAGAGAGGAGTATATAAAACTCATAAGATAGGCTATGTATTTCATGACTACAACTCCATTATAGTTTAAAAATTTAAAGTATGGTTATTATGTTGTTGTGTTCTGTGCATAAAGTCAGGCAAAGTTTATGTAGTATAAGTGGGTGGTGGTAGCAACTGAAAGAAAGGAGCTTTCAGGGATTTGATGCCTGGTCAGAAAGAAAATTCCAAGAGTCAGAAAAGAGGTATAAAGGGATGTCAGAAGAGGAAAGTAAGTGACTGTGGCACAGAACATAAAGGCATACACTGATGTGAGTTATAAACTTGAGGCTTCACCAGATTGTGGGTTTCAAGGCTGTGCCATAGGATTGTACTCAGAGATAAGGCTACTAATTTATAGCATTGCATGCCACATAAAAACGTCCCATACATTAATGTGTGTGTATCTATATATATATATATAAGCACCACATGTACATGAGGAACATGAGCTATGAGAAATATGAGCTGTCTGCATACTGTGTAATATGAAATTTTTGCTACATGGGAGATGAATTAGTCTTACAGCCTTATCTATAATTACCCATTTTCTTTATTCTAATGCAATTTGTTGCTCATTTCTGCTCATCATGGTGCATTTAGATTTCTGAATCGCGTCCTGAGAAATAAATTTATAGATTTCTGAAATTCAAATTTCTTCTAAGAAAGTCAGACTTTTTCTGAGAATGCACCTTGGCAAAGTTTCTTGTTTCAAAGAAATGGAGAGAGGCCAGAGCCTCTGATGACAAAACTGTTATGAACCAGTGAGAGTCATTCTTTTCTTAACTTTGACAGAGTACAAGCAGCAAAAGTGATCCAGTTACACTTGGTAGAAAAAAAATAGTTTTCCAGAACAGCTTACTTTGTGTGTAAGTTTCCTTAAACTTTACTATTGATGACACAGATTTCAGAGTTGGAGGAAGTGTTTGTCGTGAAAGTTGACTGAAAGGAAGGGACTTTCAGATGCAGAGTAAAATAATATGGTCCATAGGATATTCTAAATATGGTCCATAGGATATTCTTGAGGTAAGACAGAGTCCAGTTTCCACTAAGGGAGATTATAATTGTAAGCAGATGAGTACCAGTACTGTTATAAAATGAAGTATTTTCCTATTTGGGCAAAGCAGAATGAAGATCAAGATGATATGATATGATATGATATGATGATATGATATGAGGAAATAACTGCATAATTCCTCAGATTAAATACAACTAGAGACAAAAATCTCACACAGATACAGGAGAGTGTTTCCTAATCACAGACAGTAAAGTTGAAGCTGTTCATAGAAGTGATTTAATTACAATAGGCAAATGCAGATTTTAACAGAAAAGAGCTTATTTTGAGTCAGAAGATAGAAGTTCTGTTTTCCTGAAGAAAAAATTCCATTAGTTTTGCAGTATCTGTGTAATGCTGGTTTTCTTTGTAATTTTAAAGATATTCCACCAGTAAACCCTTGAAAAAAGAATCTCTTGACCTCATGAAAAAGTTAGTTATTTAGAATGTTAAATGCAATTATATTGACATATGGTGATAATGTGATAAAGCGTAAGGGTTAAAGGTTGAAGGAACCATGGCTTGGCAATTAGCAATGTAAATGAAACATTCATTATCCGGCATGCTGAGAAGTTGATGAACTGTACAATAAATCTGAGCCCAAGTCACTACTGAGATAACTCATTTCAGACATAACAGTATTTATTAGGATCCTGGACATTGTTTTGCATTCTCTTGACAGAATATCTTGCTATATAGAAATATTTTATCCATTAATTTATGTGAAAAAAACATCAATACTAAAAAATTCATAAGGCCCTAAGCAATTCTCCAAATAATATAGAATAAAAAAGGGAGAAACATAAAAGACATTGAAACTTATCCTGTATGGAAAGATGTTTGATTGTATTGGTATTGTACTTCTATCTCTTCAATGCATTGGTATTTATATTTCTCCAATGTACATTGTCTCCAGTGACTTACATTAAGTCATTTGAAGACATTTTTAATCTTAGGAGTTATAATTGCAATCAGAATCTGACATAGGAAGTAGGGAGACAATTATGCAATGGTGTCAGTTCCATTTATACATAAAAGAGGGTATTTTTTGGTGAGAACATAGGATGTAGACTTGTTTGAGAGATGATGCAGAACATGTTTCCTTGGTATTTATAAGTTCCATGGATATTAGGATTGAATGTTATCAGGCATTTATTACAGTTAACTGTACTCGTGAGTATGAGTATTCAGTACCAATAAAAGCATACCACTCTGCTCCAGCCTTACATCTATTTGGCATTGTTAGAAATTTTGCATTACATTTTATTTTACATAGATTTACCACTGTGGAATAGACAAATTTCTTAATATTGAGGCAAAACATTTAAGTAGATATGTATTAATGACATCTAAACTCTGAGGGAATAGTTTTCATGCTAGTTCTATGAAATTTTATCCTTATGGATCATTATGAATCCTGAAAGATTACATAATGTATTATGAAACCTCAATATTCCCTTAATCTCCTTCTCTGTGAGTATCTGATGCACATAATTCTCCCTTCACTCATTGGTGTCAGCATGAAGTATTTTTTTCAGTAATACAAGGTAGTGTAATGCACAGTTCAGAAAAAGAGCTTATAATAATAATGTAATAGTCTGTATGAACAAAATAACATTCTTACATCTATATACTGTGGTATATTTGAATAGTATTCTGTACTACACTGAAAGTACAAGGAACATGCTAGGAAAACTCTAAAGGACATTGACTCCCCACTCACCCCCTTCATTTTTTGTACAGAAAGCTATTCAGAGAGTAAGGTTATTCAGCACTGAAGTGCTGAAAATTGCTTCTGAATAGTTATCTGTCACATACTTTGTATCTTCAATTCCTTTTGGAATCCCTCTAGTTTTATCATTCACTGGAAGTTCCTTGGGTCAGCATGCTACACAGAGTGAAGGATGCAAGATACATTGGAGATCCTATGGGAAACTTGTAACAGCAGCAGAATTAAGCTTAGTACTCTGAGTTCTTTAAGTAGAAATTTAAACTCAAAAAGTCTTATAACCTTCTTGGAGTAATTGAGATGGCTGAGTTTTATGTATGTCCCAAATATAGGTTGCAAACTAGCTTTAATTGCAGCAGCTACTTGGTTTCTGCTGTGGTTGTGTCAGAGCATGACTGTACTTTAAAACCAAAATTGTGGGAACTTAGTGCTGGGTGAAGCTCATCAGCCAGAATACTTTTTATAAAGATAGGTGCAAGTGCTGTATAGCTATATATATAAAGATAGTGCAAGTGCTCTGCCTGAACTGAGAATGAGCTACTAAAACTTCTGAGGAAAACACTATGAAGAAAATATTTAATAATTCTTACTGTGTAATTATATAAAAACTCTCTCATTTAACTACTTTGAAGTTCTCTGGATGTCTGCATAGCTTTTACTTCTATGGCTATTGCTGTGCTTTCCTGTCACAGTGATAGCATTTAGGAGAGTTTGAGACACTGAACTCTGAAGTGTATAGTAGCTCTTCCTTTGCCCAAACTTTTAAAATGAAAAATGACCACAAATAAGTTCATATGTTCTGTTGCTTATCTTTCCTTTTAGAATGTTTCACTAACATCTCTAATCTAAATAAACTTGCTGCCCCATGGCTTATTTGTACAATTTGGATAAAGAGAATTCTTCTGAATGGCAACATTTGTGAAGTCTTCATTTCCTGACTAATTACTGATTAGCTGTACTGGAACAACTTGAACTAAAGTGTATAAGCAGTAGTGTATATATGTGTTTATGTACTTGCAAATAGATTATTTTGATTATATATATTCACATGAACACTGCTGAAATATGAAATATTCAGTATATATGCAGGTTATATACACTATATGTAGAATATTCAGTATGCATGCAGTACAAAATATATATACATTAGATTCGTTTAAACAGCCTTATTTCCACAAGCAGCTCTAGCAGTAAACAGTGAACAAAAGTTTAGACCTCAAGTCTGAGTGTTGCCATTACTCATTTTCAGGTATTTAAGTACTATGCTTTCAGTTTCTCACTATTCTTTGGAAGGTTATTTGAATTTTAAAAGAGAGAGTCATGGAAAAGATTGGTCATCTTTCATATCCTGTTGCAGGCTTCTTTTAGATTTCTTAAATTTTCTTTGTTATGTTTTCATCTGAGCTTGAAACTTCTGTTTGGCCAAAGGTGGAAAATACACTGATCATTGCAGTGTCATGACAAACCAAGACAAGCAAGCCAGAAGACTCTATAATGTTTCCTAGCTCTCTTAATGTCTAACTTATTGTGAAGCCCTGGAGCAAATCTTCTGTAAAAATCATAGATGAGATGAGGGGAAAAATAAGGCATTGGGAAACATTACCTAACATGAAGGTACCTACCTACATGTACACTGTGCACTTTCAGATGAGTTAAGGCAATGTTCTGTTTAAAGCATCCCAACAAAATTGAAAAATACTGTGACATACAGGTAAGTTCTTGAAGCTTGAATCCTAGCAATTTCTCAGAGTTACAAAACTAACAGATAAATAATCTTTCTTCAGTTAAAGCATATCAAAGATATTCAGTGACATATCCATAGGCACGAGGTCCTTGTGTAAGACAGAAGAATCTACCTGTAACCATCAGAAATACCAGTCTTGAATCAATAATTTTTTCTTACATTTTTCTGGGTAGACCACTCCAAAGCATCACTGCTTGTTCTCAAAGAGTGACTCTTCCATGAACAAAACATTCTTTTCAGTATGATGCTAATATGTTACTAGTAACCATTAAGTCAGGCTTGAGGTGATTTTGTCTGTTTTTTGGTGCCAGATGTTTTATAAATATTGGTTGTGATTTTTGCAGTCTCATTGGTGGATTTTTTTTTAAGCCCAAGTCTTCTATAGCTGGTTAGAAAGTACTTCTCTTTTACTTGATCGTATTCAGATTGTGCTTTCTAATTACTTTCCTCTTACCAGCTGTAAACCCAGAACTAGATCTGACCATAACTCTCTTGGCAAACATGGAAGGAGACAAAAGACCATAGACAATGTGCCTTGGGAGAAATAATATTTTTGTTAACTTTCTAGCATGTCTTCTGTCATAAAAACTTCTGCTTCTAACTATGCTTTGCAGAATGGATGTGGAAAAACAGAGAAAGCCAAATAGTAGTGGTAAATGATGATGCAATATTGAAAGGACTAGGAAGAGAAGGTGGTGGCTCTCCATGGAAATCTCCATGAATGTTATGGGACTCCATGAAAAAAAAATTAAATATTCTTCTTTTAATAAACTACCTAATTACTTGAGACAGCTAAGTGCTTACCAGACCACAGAGATTAGTAAGAACAGGACTAGAATGTGAATCTACAGAGTCTGGCTGTAGTTGATGTTTACTAAACATCAACTAAGAGATTAACTAAGTAAACATTAACTAAGAGTAAGAGCTACTTACCCAGGAGAACACAGGAGAATATTTATAGTACGAGTGAAAGGTGCTTTTTTCTGTAAGGTACGTAAAACTACTCAAAAACAGTACCCACTTAACAGCTTGTTTATTCATATCCTGCTTACTCTGTATCAGCTCCTCTGTTTCGGTATTGTGTATATATGCTTGGCTGAGAATTTTAGTGGTAGCTTTCTTCTGTGGAAACGTGGAGCCATCTCGTGTCCAAAAAGAGAATTGTTTAAAGCGAAGTGCGTAATTTTTCTGTCTTGCTCTATATCCTCAAAAATTCTGCAGTCTTTGTTGTTAGTAGGATATTTGCTAACAACATGGCTGCAAAATTGATCAGGTCTAGCTGTTTCTGGAAAAAAACATAGCCTTTAGTACATATACTAAAAGACATTTATCCAAACTTCAGCATTAACTGTTATTTAAAGATTTATATGACATAGGCAGCTTTGAGAATCAGGAATAAAGATGGAAAACAGCTTTCTGCAAGCGTGCAATGTCTAAAATTTCTCATTCAATAAAATTAACAATTTTTCTGCTCAGTGCATAGTTACCTCCCATTCCTAGTTATCTTCTCAGTACTTCTTAAAAAAAACAACTCTTTTGGTTCAGTTCTGAACCTGACTCAGTGGGAAAAGCATGTCAGGAACCTATGTTCCTATTTCTTCCTGTTTTTAGATCTAATAGATAGTTGAAAATATGTGACCATACTTCAAAGAAAACTGCAACAAACAAACAAAAAAAAATCCAACAACCAAAACAAACCCCAAACATGAAACAAGACATGCTTTTTTTTTGTTATTATCTCTGGCAGACCTTCCAGCTTAGATCAACTTTGGAAGCCTGTCAAGATCTTTTGGTCTAATGCTTCTCCGCTACTTCTGACAGCCACATTGTGCCATTGTGCCATTGCTGGCCAGTTGCCCCAGTTATGCCCTCATGACATCTAGCACTATGTTTCAGAGTCTTAAACAGATGCAGCTACATGGAACTAAACAAATAATCATATGTCAGTTTGAGACATAAAATAGGCTATAAGCCAGGCAGCTGTTTCTTAGCTGCAGTGAGCTATTTAAGAGTGGGAAAAGAAGTATATAAACCACTTATTTTCTGTTAAAGTCAAAACATAAACACTAATTAGTTTAGGTTGTAAGGTTCCCCATCATTTTTAATGCTGTGGTAGTTGTTCATGTCTCATACACATGTACAAACACACCCAATGCGAATAAGACAGTATTTATGTGTAGGTTGAACCAAATGATTATAAATGAATTGAGGGATGTCTCCTGGGATTGGACATAAAGGTCTTGTAAACTGAAAATTTTATAAACAAACAGCTGTTGGGAAAATACCATTATGCTGTAATAGCTGCTATTAAAATCCATTAGCAATCTTGATGGCCTGTTTGAATTTGATGCATCATTTGCTCTGACAGCATTTCTTTCTAAAGAATTTTGTAAAATATATGTAGATTATGAAAGACAGTAGTAATAGACTAGGAGATTAACACTGATTACACATTTTCCTTCCATGGGCCAATCAAGCTTTGAAGAATGCTTTGTATCCTCCAGTTTAAATGTCAGTGGACAAACAGGAACACATTAATCTGAACAGCTGCAAAGCTTTCTGCATCACTGTGGGAGAAATACACAACTCTGCAGAGATTAAGTATTTCCAGGTTAAAAAACATGTTTCAGGCAATGAAATAAATCTCCAGTGTTTTCTAAGAGTTTATGCACTCTCTTAATTGATGCCAAACTGTCATTCTCCTCCTGCTCCCAGATACAGATTCCACGGTGGCTACCAGCTGCCATAGAGGTAGGCAAGGCCTTTAGATCATGCTACCAAAATTAGTCAGACTTCTAATGAGATTTTGAATAATCTGTATGCTGAGAACGGTCTGAAAACTACCCTCTTTCGAGGACAGTTCAAGTGTCACTGTTCTATCGAAACCATCCGTTCAGAAACAGGTATGAAAACGCACGGAGTGAAGTGTCTGTGTGCCTGTGCCTGTAGGCTGGGGTGTGGGCAGACGTGGCTTGTTGGTGGATGCTGCAAGGGCACCACCTGGTGGGTGAACAGACACAGAAGATTAAAGCTCGATAAAGCAGGCAGATGTAAATGTCTTGTAATCAAGACATCTTGTCTGCTCCTGTTTTTTTGTAATGCTCGTACCCAGGTGATATAATACTCGTTATAGTATATACTTTGTTTCCCGTTTCTTCCTATACCTTGTGTTATGGTGTGTCAGTGAACACGCCATAATGGTGATTTCTTTATAGGAAATATTCTGGTATAAACTCATATGTCAATTTTATGGATACCCTCCTTTTGCCATTCTCCCTCTACCTGTTCTCAGTTTCTTTGCCATATCCTCTTTCTCTTGTCTGGTATCTGCAAGCATATTTTTGCTAAAAGGGTCTTCATCTCCTTCTTGATGGAAGCCCAGCGGTGGCAGTAAACCATGTCTTGTATGTAAGACTGTTATTCTTCTGAACTATACAGCAGAGCCATGGTCCTTTTATAAGACGGAGTAATAGAAGGGTTTGTGCTTTACTGTAAAGAGAGATAATTCAGTGCCTTTATGTCCCTTTAGCTCTGGATGATTCTGTCTCATATTTTTTTGCAGATTTGGGATATAAATTTTCTTTTTTTTTTTAAGGATTGTGATACAAGTATCTTAATCAAAAGAGCTGTAGTGATACCACTTTAATTTGATGTTGTCTTTAGCAAGAGTATAAAATTAGAGTAATACGTGCAGGTTGTTAAAAGAGCCTTTAGTTTACTATTTATCACTTTATGATTGTGATAATATGCATTCCACTATATGCCTCTATCATTCAGCAATAGGTGGTTTAGCAACAGACGCTGCAGCAGAGGTAAAACCCTTGTGTCATTCCATATGGACTTTTTTCATGGTTTCAAAGAAGACTGGGTGCTGTTTGGAGCCCAGCTTTCCCATTTACATGTTAGCATTTTAGTAAATTATGCCCTGAATTTAAAGACATCTATTTCACAGAGGTTGAGGTGAGAGTATTCTAGAAAGGTGGCAGCAGGATAGAAAGCCTTAACTATGGGCCTAATTAATAAGGTGCTCATGCACATTCTTTTTACTTCAATTAATTACTTCAGTTCCATTGATTTAGTAAGATTTAAGTATATTTCAAGTACATTTTCTCTGTAAGTGTATTAGCAGTTTTACCAGCCTACCACCCTGTCATTACTTCTTTTACTTCCATGTTCAGACAACACAAATTCAACATTTAAAGGGTTGTATTCAAAACACTAGTTCTGAAACCTCAAATTATCAACAAGGCTACAGTGCAGTCAATGAGCAGCAGTACAAAATTTAGTAGATGAGCTGCTTGCTTTGTTAGATGAAATTTTGTTTTGACATTGCTGTGAAGTACTTGTTTCTCTCCTTACTGTGTTAGAAAGATGCATCAGTGACAATGCATGACTGCATTCATGAAGCAGAGGAAAAAACAAATGTTTAAGGCATTACAGCTATGCATGGAGTGCCTGTGGCAAACTCAAATATGTGCTGTTATCTTGCTTTATATTTATTTTATTGTTAATGTCTAGTGTTATTTATTGAATTTATCTTTAATTGTATTACTTCATTAGCAGCATTACTGTATGATTTACCTGACAGATTAGGCTTGGCTCAAGATTTAAGGGCTTGGAGGAGTAATGGAGCGAGGAGAGTCAGTCGTGTAGCTGGAGTCACTAGTGCACAGACTGGGATTGCTGACAGTTGGTAAAGCCCATTTTAAACTTGTGTTACGCTGCAGAGGTGGTACTAACCTACCATGATCACCACCACCAAGAGCTTTTGGAAACTAATTGGCCTGGCTACTGAACATATTGGAAAATAAAGAATTTGCATGCCATGCTTCCTGTAATGTTAAAAAAAAAAATTAAAAATCCCTGTATTGTTGTTATTCAGAGAAAAAAAAAAGGGAGTTGTTTGTTTTGGTTTTTGTTTTTTTACACCCTCACAGTCATAATTTCTTTTAAACATTGAGAGTTCCATGTAAGTATCCAGTAGAATTAGAACGGTATTAAATGTATTCCAACTGCTTTGAGCCCTGAGGGCCAATGATTGTTAAACTAGATTTACATGCCAGTGTCAGCAGAGCAGTGGTCCTGTGCCACAGAGTGGTTAAGTCCAAGTTGGATTCAGAGTGATGTCTTGCTTTGCATCTCATTTTTCACTTTTACTTGTCTAGAGAGAAAGCAAAGCATAACTTTCTGAAGCATGCAACCTATATAAATTACATATGCTGAAGAATTCACTCCTGCCAATTGTCATCTGAAATCAGCCTCACACAAATCTTGCATTTTGTTCTCAGAAACTTGAATCGTGTCAGCGGTAAAAGCTCCTGTCTTAGCTACTGAAAATGTAAAACAGAGACAAGGGTGCTGAACTTCTGCTCGGTGTAACCAAGTGTGTGTCCCCTGACAGGCATCTGCATAGAACTTTGTTTTATCCTGTTTTTGCTTGTGTTGGTAATGACTGCTTTTATCCCTTCTGAAGAAACTGACTGTTTAACAAATGAGTTGCTAAAGGCATTTTGCTTGCATAACAGTAAGTGCTTATTAGAAGAATCCTTAGAAAAACTTAAATCAATTACAAGAAACTGAATTGCTACTTTTATTTGTAAGACTGAGATTTTTTTTGGTCGCAAAGTGTAGTGTACAGTATTTGATCATCTTTGTCCAATTACTACCTCCTGTTAAGAAGCAGGCAGTGCAAATGAAAATAAAGGCAGTTTCACTGAAAACACATAATCCCTGCTTGTTTGTGTGTCTTAGAGGAAGATACCCAGCTGGAATATGATATGGAAATTGATTTGGAAATTGATCTGGAATTGATATGGAAAATTACTCTTTTCTCTCCACTTGTGTCCCAAATGGTGGTTATTCCATATCGACAAGGTAGCATGGGCAGCCAAGCAAGGTGCCAGTGATTTAGCATACAGTGCAAAGCTGACTTAATAAAAAGAATTCAAAATGCATTTCTAAAATTTTTACATACTTAGCAGATAACTTTTGCTTCCTGGGAGGGCATTTTGCTAAACTTGAGTGCCTGAGAAATAGCGGGAATATTGTCTGCAGGGAACTGATTGAGAGAATATGTACATGTACATTAGTGGTGTGTGCCAAATCCTGTGAAGTCAGAGAGGCTTTCCATTAACTTCCAGTTTGTGTACTTCTGAATTGGCCTATTCATTCAGGCTTGCAGAATGAACACCTAAAGGTAATAATTACTGTTTGTATTTTTTCGTATGCAGAGACCCTGGTTAGAGCAGGGCATTTCAAAACCATGGATCAGTGCTGCTTAAAGGGAAACATTTATTGTGAACCAAAGGTTAAAAGTATAATAAAATATCAGATACAATTGAAGCATTTTCCCTCAACAAGAAACTGTATTTGCAATTAGAGAGATTTGGGGCAATAAGAAAATTCTATAAAAAGCTAAAACTAAAAGTGACATCAGTGGTTCTTGCTGAGAATTCAATTGTAATAGAAAGGAGAATGAGAAATTAGAAATGGAAACAGAGAGTTCAGGTAATAGGGAAAGTAAAAAGTAATGTAAGTCAAGAATTTGCAGTACTAGAGGAAGAAAACATGTAAGAGAAAACAGTACTTTGGAGTGAAGAAAGTGAATGGAAGTATAATTTTTGAGAAAAATGATTTGCAATATAAAGACCGAGAATGGAAGCAAACAACTCCTTTAGAAAGGCAGAAAAGGAGTTAGCTAGATGAAACAGAAGGCTTCACCAATTACTAGTATTTGATGACACAATCCAAAACTGACACATTAACAACTTAGAATACGTTAAAAGTCATAGGTCTGAATCCTGCACAAATGTGTTTTTTTGTTTATTATCAGCTGATTATTTTCAAAGCAGGATTTTTAATGGGGAAAAGAGGTTTGGCTCTTGCACAGATCTGGATGCCTAATGGTCCTTTATTGATAGAAGTGGTCTTTTTTTTTTTTTTTTTTTTTTTTTTTTTTTT
>JANVCC010010406.1:24139525-24176900 GCA_025345505.1 Todiramphus chloris collaris | reverse complement strand
AGAATCGTTCAGGTTGGAAAAGACCCTTGGGATCATCGAGTCCAACCATTAACGCTACTCTACAAAGTTCACCCCTAAACCATGTCCCTCAACACCACATCTGAACAACCCTTAAACACATCCAGGGATGGTAACTCAACCAATTTAAATTTGCCATTTAACCTTTAAACACCTAAAAGACATATAAGAGATTATAAATTACTAAAAATGTTGGTAACTGAACCAGAAAACAGAAAAGTGTGAGTACATCTGCATGGTTGCATTGCTGTGTGAGAAACAATTTCTGAAAGACAGTATTGTCTTATGGATTTTGGTTGGTTGGTTGGTTTTAGTTTTCTGGGTTTTGGGTTGTTTTTTTTGTTTGTTTGGTTTTATTTGTTTCTTTTTTCATTAATTAACTAATTATCTCACATGAAATACCATTACCTTTGGAAGGTGTTAATGCTAAAAGATGGTGTTGTCACACAAGATATTTTCTTCTCCTTTTGACTGCTTTAGCTGCAAGTTTTTGAGTTTCATCCAAAAGATTTTTGCTGGGTTTACAGTTTATATTAGCATTAATATTTTGTTATTAAATACAAGTTGCACCAAATTAATTTTTCAGAGTGCCACAGTGGAGGAAGAACTGCAGGTTTCCTTCTACTTCCTCTACATGAATATGCTTTCCCTCTCAACCTCTACTTCCTCTACATGAATGTGCTTTCCCTCTCAGCCTTTAACGATGATGGTAATGACATGGTGCAATGGGACTCTGCTAGGCCATATCACAACAGCATCAGATGGAGAGGTTCACTGGCTGCTCTTTTTGGGCTGCAGTAAGAAGTTCCTCTGCTTTACTAAAGAGGTGACAGGGTTGGCTTCCATTTTATGAGAAGAAAAGAAAAAGGAAGAAAAAACCCCAAAAACTGAAAAAAACCCACCACAACAACAAAAAAATAGCCTTCAGGACTAAGTCAGATACATTATTTCTAAATGTGCCCTTGGCTGAAGACTGATGATTTATTACCTTGAGTGAAAGTAATTTTCAAAGAGTAGGAGAAAGTTATTTCCTATTACAGACATGGAGGATATGTGCAATATGTATAAAATAGAAGGCGTAAATGTATATATTTTTGCAGGGTGTCTGCCTGTGATGACATCAATTTACAATATTCTAGCTTCTTACTACTGAAAGTGTTTTTAATGGCACATCGATTCTTGCTGTCTCCAAAAACAAACAGTGTTCCCAAAAGCTGGAGAGAAAGCACTGCTTCATTCCTCTATACGGAGAGCAAGTAAAGTTATAGAGCACTTTTTGCCAGACAAATCTACATTTTAATGGGAAAGTGGCAATAGTATACAGTTGTCATTGTTATGATGAAGCAGATCTTCATTTCCAGTTTAAGCTGCAAGCATTAAAAATGCACATAAGAATAGCTCACCATTCTGCTTTGGCATTTTGTTTTTTTCCTTGGCATTTTGGATTTTTTTTCTTCATTATATCTTCAGGAAGAATTAACATTTTGATACAACATTTGTTCATGGATTTGCAGTGGTTAAATCAATAGTTAATGAGGTTCGTCGTATAATTTGAGCTTGTAGTTTGTTTATGCTAGACCAACTTTATCCATACTACAAACAAATTATCTCTTATAA
Source organism: Todiramphus chloris collaris (assembly GCA_025345505.1). Classification (NCBI taxonomy): domain Eukaryota; kingdom Metazoa; phylum Chordata; class Aves; order Coraciiformes; family Alcedinidae; genus Todiramphus; species Todiramphus chloris. The sequence goes on along the minus strand of JANVCC010010406.1, from coordinate 24,175,265 downwards.
TCACCAGCCTGAAGATAAATCTCTAAATGTTTTTCTGATGATAGTGCTGTGGTTGGCAGGTGTTAGAAGTGCCTCCCAGGGACAAAGATTGAAGATGGGCTTGTTCTCAGAAATCCTTCAGGCGAGGTTGTTTAGCTTTCTATCCTGTCATCTGCAGAGGAGCCTTGTATGGTGCCCTGCTAATGAAATCTAATAGGCAAAGGTCATATATCTTTATGAAGAAAAATACAAAGCTGGTGAGTGATAAATGTGCTCCATGGGGTTCAATGGACGATGCTTAGTGATAAAATCCATGTTTAAGCAGTGTTTCAAATGGCCTGGCATATCTCTGGGTTTTTTGCGCCTTAACTACTTTGTATAAAAATTCTCATTACTAGTGATAGAATTAGATAAATATTAGATAAATACAAAACCAGTGGAATATGCATGCCAAGTTGTCTATGTAATTAAAGAAATAGGTGGGGACTTGAAGTGGGTAATTATTTTTTAGTACTCATAGCATAACGCATAAGATGGCTCGTGTAGAAGTACATGGCAGTACTGTACTTAAATTTGAAAGCTGTATTGTCTATCAGAAGCGTACTAGCTAGTGTGAAGACATGAGGATTTAGGTACCTTCCAGCATCAGTTGTAAATCAAAAATGCCTTTGTCTAGTGTCAAAAATTATATAATGTAAATAAATAAAAAAGGAATGGAATGGAAACAGAACATGCCAGCATGAAACTGCAGATATGACTTCAAAGAATGCAAGTCAGTGCCTTTAAAAAAATTGCTAATCTGAATTTAGAAGGAATTAAATAAACCAGATATTGTTGAATCACTGCTGTTTTTTGAAAAGTTACCAGTTCATTTGCTATAGTTATACTGCTGAGCTAAGAGACAGTTCAATAAATCAACTCAGGCTTGATGGATTCTACAAACCATTGCAATGAGTGCGTGGAAGAGGAAAGAAATCTCTCAGTATTCCCTCTTTGACAAAAGGGTATGCAAAGAGCCTGAATGGATGAATGGTTGATTAATTTTGCCAGAAATTTTCTTGACAGCCAGAAATGTGTTTTTGCATTACCATGTTTGCATGGGACTTATTCTGTAAGGTATGAATTATCACATATAAACTTACACCTGAGACTTATCTGGCTAAACCTGACCATTTCTGGTCACAATATATAAATGGTTGTACTGTTTCTTGTGTTTTAATTCATCACTCTCACAAGTCAGCCTTTTGCTTGTTACCACTTGCTAATCAGTTAACAGTGAAATCAAATATTGTATGTGATTAAACGAACCTTGTAACTCAAGGTGTAGGTTTTGTCTTTTTCTGTGGTTTTTAATTGATTTACAAGCTATGGAAAAATCAGAACGAAATTTCCTAACCTAGGATCAGAAAGCAGAATAATTTAAAGGGTAAAAAAGTGTATCATGTGCTATGTCCACATGGCCTATTGATTAATAAGGCAAAAATAGCGTTTCTCTTTCTCCTCTTAAGTTTCTGAGGTAAATAATGTATTATATATTGTATATACTATACTGTACAGAGGCACTGTAGTATGGAGGTTTTTCATTTTGTACATATTTTGTCTGTATTTTTTACAGGTGATACTTGCTTATAAATGTGGTGCACAAACAGGTCCCTGGATTCCTTCACTTTAAGGCTTTGGATACTCAAACCTGTAGTGTCAAAATAAGAGCCTTTCCTTTCTATTCAGTTTTCTCCAGAAAAATATGTACACACTTACTTCAGCCTTTAAAATGGCCTGGATAGAGTACAAGCTAACACAGAGCACATACATTACCCTGAAGTTCCCTACTTGCAGCAAAAGTACTGTTAGGATCAGAAGTTCTCCCCTTAATTATTTTACAGTGTTTTAAAGACACACTTAAAAAAGGTGGCGGCATTTAAGCCTTTAAACTTGAGAATCCATATGTATGTTTTGCTGTATTTTACATTTTTAACACCTCCAAACTACTTATCCTTCAACTGCCAAAACTGATGTTAAATGGCAGCTTTATCTTTACCAGTCACAATTTTCTGATTTCAGAAAACATCCATTAACTATGAGACAAATTACAAGTGCTTTGAATTTCTTCCCTTGAGAATGGAAATAAGTAAGCACTTTTACCTTTATCTCACTATACTAGATGATATACAACCCTGCTTTGATTCCTGTGCTGCTACAAAACCTTTTTTCTTCTAGATTTGTGGTCACAGACATCTAACATTATCATGTCGTTCCAGTGCACGCCACAACAGTATGCACACCATTACCTATGTTTGTTTATGTCTTTAGGCTACATGCTTAATGTTTATCTCATGAAGTAGTGGCAGCACCTTAGCAGGACTTCATCTCCAGCCCTTCTGATCTGTTACATTCTTTGGGGGTGTGTGCACAGACCCCACTGCACTGGGAAGCATTTTTGACTGTTGTATTTCAGTTAGTTGTATACCACAGTAGTCAAGGTTGGCTGCCTTGCCTATAGATAAGAATTTGTGTTCCTTCAGGTGAATGGCAGTGATGGCTGCTGAAGGCAGGTATTTCAGACAGAGGGAGAATCTTCTAAGCCAAATGGCCTGTTAAGATATCCTTACGTGACACGGATATCATAATGTCTCTTAAGATGCGTGGAGATGCTGTACCACACCTGTTAAATTCAAAGCTGTCTCAACCAGCTTTAAAAATATGCAATGGAACTGAAGTTTGTCTGTTTACCTGAGCAACTCTTTATTTGTTTGCTTGTTTGTTAATTTTTATTTTGTTTTGTTTTGTTCTTTGGTTTGGTTTTGGGGGGGTTCAAATTTTATGAATGAATCAAGACCTTCCAGTCTTTCTGGAAAATTGTGTGCTGTGCATTGTGTGTCCTGCATTCTTTTTTGCTTTATTTTTTATTTAGATATTTATTTATTTACATTCTTTCTAATATTTATTTATTTATATATGACTCTGTATTTAATGAAAGTAACAGACTGTAAAAATACAGCCATCACCTATAGTAAAGGGAGCAAGATTAGTGCTGAACAGGCACTCCTTACTTTATTCTATATGCAGTGTTTCACAATGCTATAGAATTTCTTGTTTTAAATTTCCTTCTATGTTAAGCTTGGGATGCCTAAAGTTATAACATAAACATAAGGTGTGACTCTGGTAGCACAAGCTCTCAGGTGCTTATTCTTCTGCTTCTCAGTTCAGTACCTAATACCTGTTTCTCTTTGTAAACTTCAGACAGCAGCATGAAGAAAGCAGAATTAGCTGCTATGTTTGTTCTTTTCAGAAGACTAGTAAATATTGGTACAACTGAGTTGCTATTTGGTAGATTGACATGCACAACAGAAAAAATGCAACCTTTCCTTACAGAAAAGGTGGTGAATTTTGTGTGAAGTGTTTTCATCAGTGATGTTGATACAAAAAAAGTAAAACTGTGAATATACTTGTCTATATATCTGGAGTCTTACAGTGAAGTATTCATACTGTATTTTCCATTTTTAGTGATCTTACCTGAAAACTTCTTTCAAAAATTGAGTATGTCTTTTTTTTCCCTTTTTTTTTTTTTTTTTCCCTTAAAGGAGGGGACTTCTAGTAATTAGCTGGATTTACAACAAATGGCACACAGACTGTTAGCTCTGCATGTGTGCTATAACATTGGTGTTTACCCTATTATATTGCAATTTAAGTATGTCATAAAGTTTTGTCAGTGATCACATAGAAATAAACTGGAATGCAGAAGTACTGACCATGAAATATTATGAGAATACAGTGTGAAGCAGTATGCATTGACTTCTGTATTGTGTTAATTGCTTTGATTGTGAAAATTGTAATGGGATACAGTGATATTCCTCATTTATATTTTGTGATGGTTGGGTATTTTTAGCAAATGAGTTGTCAGCAGAAAGGCTTCATTAGACCCATCAGGGTATCTGCCCATGAATAACGAATCCCAAACTGTACTGACAGTTTCCTTGAGCCAAAATGATGGAGCACCTCTGACAAAAGCCATATTGTGCTCTCCATGTGAGGAGTGTGAAGAACAAAAGAGACAGTTTGTTCTTAATTTGGTCAGGTTAATATTGACACAGTTAGAAGAACAAGAAGTGTGTGCAATGTACATTTACAGTGATCACTTGGGTAAATGTCTGTTGGCTTCATGAATCAGAACGTGTTTCTAGAGATGGAGAAGTTACAAACACCTATTTGGAGATTTCGCTTCTTTTAAAGGATCATCCATGTTTATAGTCATGTTAACTATTCAATTAAAAAAAGAGATTCCTATAAGAAAAATGAGTTTCGTAGAAAGAAGTTTCACAATAATATACAGCCTACATAAATTGTATTTCTCAACAGAAATACATAATAACTGAACAGGTCATGTTCAAAAATCCTCTGAAAGTCTGTGGAATACTTAAACTTTGTCATTCCATTTACCCAGATGATTAAAAAAAAATAAAAAGTTCAGAATGTTATTTTGTAGCACTGTGCAAATTATTTATGTGCATTAGACAAAACAAATGCAGAATTTTATTACAAATGCTGACACACTAAATTTCTCCAGTATCCATATTGCACTTGCAAAATATATTTACTACTAGATTCTATTTATTTCAAGTATATTACATCTCAAGTGTACTTACAGTCCATATTTTTTTATGTAATAGGTTACTTGGAGAGCATTATGACAACTAGTAATGTTTACATATGCTGTTTACCTGCTGTACACTATGAAAATATTAATATTTAAGTAAGCAAATCCTAATAAAGTAAGGAAAAGTAATATAAGCATGAATAGCTGTCTGAACTTTGTCATGGTTTGGCTGTACTATACTAATTCATCAACAGTATATATTTTGTAAAATATACTGTGCTTGTAATTAATTTGGGATGTAGCAGCTTAACTGTTGTAATGATTAGTATTTCATTTCTGAAAGAAATGTTTTATTTTTATTAGCAATTACAATGCATGCAGCATTCTGGTTGTTTACTTAGGTTAGCAAATTTGCAGAAGAGTCCATACATATACTATGTCTTTCAGTATATAGTCTTTGCTAATTTATAAGAGTTTCTCATTTGCAGCTGTCTTTATTTATTTGAATGTTTGAAAGCTTGTAAAGGGGGTAGCTGAATTGTGTTGTTGGTACTAGATTAAAAGAGTAAACTTTATGGATGATTGGAGGGAGCAATGGAATTAAACTAAGGTTTAGAAAAAATATTACTTAATAATATTTCTTAACATTAATACAATTACCCTTACTTATTTTTAAATTAAGAATTAATTTTATGTTTTGATGAATAGTCCAGTCAATCAAAAATGTAATGAGATGAAGTCATGATGCTGTAAGACATTTAATCTGATCTTGCTTTTATCAATAGCTTAGTCAACAGCATTTTCCAGCAAATTTACTCTTTGACCTATTCTTTGAATGTGTTTTTGCCTTATTTTTGATTTCTGGATGCACTTAGTGAAGTAACAACTTATGAGAAACATTTATTAATCATTATGAAAATTGCTGTTTATGGGAAAACTGAGTCATTTACATCATCAGGTATTATTTTACTATTAATTGTTGCTTAGTAGTGTAAGAAGCTTGTATCTTACCCCTCATGGCACAGAATTAATAGGGTATTGTGCTTTTTGCCTTTGATGAATAATGACTTTTTTTTTGACAGAAAGTTTTCTTATTGACAGGCTAAGGGTTAAAGTAATAAATGGGATGTGATGAGCATTGTTTTGTTTGATTTGGACTGTGTCTGACCATGCCTTAGTGATTGGATGTCACCATAAAACATCTCTTACCCTCTTGCACTTTTAAATCGTCAAATAATTTGCATGTTTTTTAAAAAAGATGTTTTCTTTCACTGTGTTTTATGGTGCTGGCACACCTAAACCCATTCCCATGCTCATCATTTGTGTGTTTTGCACCAGGTGGCGCTGGTCCATTGTGATCCCAGTAAGAAAAGCAGGCAAGCTCTGTGAGGTATCTTTTAAAACACTCTTTACCAGAGCTAACGTTATAAGTAGAAAGCACTATAGATAATCCTACATCCCTTCAAGTGATAGGAACCCTGAGGGGTGTAGCATTGAATAAACCTCTAATCCATGCACAGCATGCTGCAAACACCCTGTTTGTAGAAAAGATTTCCACCTTTTGGTCATTTTAGCTGTTATAGGATTTTTTTTTTTATGAGGAAACCACTCCATTCCTCATTTCTGCTGTCAGATAGAAAAGGTATTCATATAAGGACTTGTTGCTACACTGTTAGATAAAGGCAAGGATGTGCAGGTGACAGAATTGCTAGTACCAAGTGGATGCTGCCTGCAGTCTTCTCTGGTACAATTAGCTGGCCAAGTTTATAGTGAGCCAAAGGAATACGTGTAGCATAACAGAGCCCAAAGCCCAAGCTGGATGTGAAGCACAGGGAGAAAAAAGAAAAAAGCTTGTAGTATGTAATTGATCTCCTTCTGCAGCTTGAATCTGATGGAAAGGGACAGGTAGCTTGCTCAAAGTTGATCTTTGTGTTTCTCTCAGTCATCAACACAGTAAGAACCTTGAGAAGTAAAAAATAACACGCTTATACACACTCTGAATAATAGTAAATTTGAAAGCATGGAAGAAATGAACAGAACCTCGAGTAGTTGGATCAGATGATTACGTAGGTAGTACCAATCTGTTAATGTGGCCCAATAGGAAGTTCTCCAGTCCAATTGCTTTACCAGGAATATTTACTTGGAAACTTCTCCATTTAGCAGCAGGCTACTGGATCAACCTGCTGCTATATCAGTTCCTCTGGGTTGCTTTTGATTACATGATGTAAGTTATTAAAACACAGAGTGCAAGGCAAATTAGGATTTTAGCACCTTCAGGGGCTTTGCCATGGCCACTTACATCTTTACTTCCTGTTTTGACTGGCAGATCTTTCATTATACGGCATTTGGTGCCACACCCTTGCTGCTATAACCATTTCCCACCAACAGATATCTGCTAGCATGTGAACATTGTATCTGGTTCTGTTCTATTCGTAGTCTTGCTCTATGATGCTCTAGTGGTCCATGGCCTTAGCCTCTAGAAATACACCTCCAATTGCCCTGCATGCACATATTGACCACAGTTGTGACAGGGGAGTTTTCTTTTATTGTGAGGCAAGTTAAGAGGTTTCTCCCTCAAAATACTTCAGAAAGCAAGTTTTTATGCCCTCCTCAACCTACCACTTTGTGAGTGCCAAATGCAGGCTGAGATAATGGCAGATAGTCTCTCAGTCAGTGTCACTTTCATGGGGGCTTCCAGTTCAGTCACATGATTTAATAAAATTTCTGATTCCTTACATTTTCATACATGCATAAAATATAGAAGATAAAGCATCATGAGGCTTGGAGGCTGGACTTTTTTAGAATGATCATCTATTTACCTTACATACAGTGATAAAACACCTTGCAAACTAGACACTGACTGGTCCATGTCCTTCCCTGTGACCTCCAAGACTGCTTGAATTGGCTGTGAGAGGGTCATTGAGAAAGGGAGTCATCAGAGGTTTGCAGGTAGTTTTGAATCTGGTCTAGTTTAATTTTTTTATTCAAATAGATTTTAGTTATTCCAACATGTTCTGGTTTCGGTTAGAACAGAGTTACTTTTCTTCTGGAAACTGGTACCGCACTGTGTTTTGGATTTAGGATGACAATAATGTTGATAACTCACTGATGTTTTAGTAGTTGCTAAGTAGCACTTATCCTAAGTTCTTTCCTAAAGATCTTAACCTAAGATCTTTGAGTTTACCATGCTCAGCCAGAGAGGAGGTGTGCAAGAAACTGAGAGGGAACAGAGCCAGGACAGCTGAACCAAACTAGTCAAAGGGTTATTCTGCATCATAGGACATCATGCTCAGTATGCAAACTGTGGAGAATTGGATGGTGGTGGAGTTTGTGCTGATCACTGCCTGGAGATTGGCTGGCCATTGGTCAGCAGGTGGTGAATAATTGCATTGTGCATCACTTGTCTTTTCTTGCATTTTATTTCTCTCTCTTTTTGTTATCTTACTTCTTTATTGTTATTATTATTATTGCAATTATTAAACTGTTCTTATGTCAACTCATGAGCTGAATTTTTTTTTAATTTTCTTTTTGGATTCTCCTCCCCATCCCACCAGGACGAGTAGGAGGAGTGAGCAAGTGACTGCGTGGTGCTTAGTTGCCAGCTGGGGTTACATCACAACACAGTTGTTGTTAGGAATGGAATAACTGAAGTTAATTTCCATGCTTAAGCACATTTTGGTACTTTTTCTAATATAACCAATACTTAAGTCTTCAGAAAAAAATCTACTGGTTTGGACATTCAAACATTATTCACTGTATTTCCTCACCATAAGCCCCTGTACAAATTTCGTATCTTAAAGTCAACCAGTAAGCTGACAACTGAGTTTTGTTTCTGCATTAATCTGTGTGAATTTCACATAAAATACAATTTTAGGTGCTATGAGAACACTAAAGTGGTAGAGAATCTACTTCCAAAGTGTCTGACAAAACAGATATTTTTTGTTTTAAATTTAACTTAAAGTGAGGGAGATGCATTTTGTGGACATATTTGAGTAGATTAATAAATAGTATTTGTATACATGTAACCAAAACAGTAATTCATTAGGTAGGAGACAGATGCAGGGGAATAACATGCCAATCTGCATATACAGTTGTGTTGTGTTCATGATGAACTGCTGTTTATTCAGGGCCAGTGTAGCTTGGCAGCATCAGAAGAACTATTAGCTAGAAGACAACAACAAAATACTGCAAATACAAATAGCAGAAACGTACAGGAGAAAATAAGATTTCTAAGACTTTGTTCACTGGCAGTTACGAGAACTGAAGACTGAAGAGAGGCATTTGTACTTTGTGCATTGTGTCCCCAGGAGAGGAAGAGAGACGTATGGTATATGTTGCAAAAGCTAGATAATTCAGCATTGGGCTAGTTCAAGTGTAAATGAGATCAGGAATGACAAATGATGTGTTTACCTCCTGTGGGGTGTGGGTGAAAAGAACCATGTGACTCAATTATCAAAAGAGATTTTAAAGCTACTTTGCCTTACTCTGTCCTTATTTTGGGGGGGTTATTTTTTTTGAAGACTTGCATGGAATTCGAAGAGCAGGAATAAAGGAATCTGAAGGAATAATCCATGGTAAAATTGTATACAGTCATGTAACCTCATACTGGATACATAGAAAGGGATGTAAATTTAAGTTAGCACATGCAGATTTCTTTTGAAAAAGATTTTGCAGCTCAATACTATTATTTTAATATCTAATATTTTAAATGAAATAGTGACATGACAAATTTTATAAAATATTTTTATTTTTCTAACAAGAAAGGGGTTTTATTCGAGAACTATCAGTAACAATACTTTTAAGCAACCTTGCAAAAGCAAGTAGTGGAACAAGTAAGAATTCTGTTTTGGCAGCAGTTTCAAGAAGGCAAACACTACATTTAATATTTTAGCATTCTTCAGAAATAAAAGTCCATTACTGTATTGGGAGACTGGTTCTTGGGTTATTTTCTTTTTTAAGCACATAGCTCTTTAGAGAATTGAATGCAATTCTACTGCCAGTTGCAGACACTAACGCTTATTAACATTTCTGTCTATTTTCACCACAAATTTGGATAGAAATTGCAAGGAAAAGATGCTGACGTTTCATTTCTTACCATATTTCAGGACTGCGTACTACACAGGAGTCTTGTTGGTGATCTGAAAACATTCACAGATAAATATGGGTTTGATGTACTTGTCATTTTGACCAACTGTTTGTCAGATGAGAAGCAAGCAAAACGACAAATAGCAGTATACTCAGAAAACTTAGAGCTAGGCAATCAAGTAAGTACCTGGAAAAAAAATGGAATAATGTCTTTCCTGAAAACAAATGTTGTGGGTTTGGTTTTGGTTTTTTTTTTTTGTTTTTTTTTTTGTTAAAGTAGTATATACCAAAGTGTTTAGTAATTGAGTGGGCTCAAAAAGTATCAACAGTTGGCTGGCACCTGAGTAGCTATTTGAAATGGCTGCATTATTTATGTGATGCTAAATGAAAGATTTTTGTATTTATGACTGTTTCAGACCATCATAACAGAGAACCTATGTGGTTACAAGAAATACAAACAGAGACAAGATTTTTCAGTTTAGCTAACACAGAACAATTTTTTTTTTTTTTTTTTTTCACTATTTTTTGCCTGGTTCTGTGTTGTGAGCACAAAATGAGTCTTTGTCAGTGAGGGATGAGCAAACACATTGTAAATGGTAATGACTAGAACTCATTTCTGTTATCACTAAAGAATTTAAGCTCTGAAATGAAGCCAAGTTATTACTAGGTTGTTCATTTAGCCAGAGCCAGGTGCTGTCCATTTTTTTTCACTATATTTTTCCCCAAATGGAAGAAATCACCTCAGTGACAACTTCTTGAACCTTTTTCTCAGTGATAAAAACTTTAATTTTAGGGACAGGTGGCTAAATGATTCTACTGCTTTCAAGGTAAATATAAGTGTATTTATTTTATTAATCTACTTACCTCATTTTATAAATACTTTTCTCATGTACCATAACATATTTTGCTCAGATTCATTTAAGGCAACTACTAAACATTTATTTGGATTTTCTTTTACTAAAGAAAACTGAATTTGGAAATCAACTGGTATAATTTCAAGTAAATATGCTGATAAATTATATAATATATATTGTGCATTCATCTTCTATTTTAATACTTAATTTATGTAGGGTGTGTAATAAGGCTGTTACAGTGAAATGGCCAAGAAATACATTAATAGGAATGGATAGGTACAGCTGTGTTATAAGACAGAGCAGTCAATATGTATGTGTGATTACAATGGCTTTTGAAACATCCCATTTTTCAACAGATCTGCTGTGAATTAGAAGAATGTCAGAATCCTTGTTTGGAGCTGGATCCTGTAGAATGTGGATGTGACCAAATTCTCATTTATCATCAAGAAAACTCTTTGGTGACCTGTGATCAAATTTTTCTTCTAGTTAAGGAAGTTATAAATAGAAGACAACCAGAAATGGTATCAAACAGTAGAACTTCTTCTACTGAAGCTGTTGCTGGAAGTGCTCCACTTTCACAAGGATCTTCTGGTATTATGGAGTTATATGGTTCTGATGTAGAACCACAGCCCAGTTCTGCCAATTTTATAGAAAATCCTCAAGATCTAAATGGATCCGTGCAAGCCCATGTTGATGTTAATGTGGATCTCGTAAGTCCAGACAGTGGATTGGCTACCATTAGAAGCAGCCGGTCTTCCAAAGAGAGTTCTGTTTTCCTTAGTGATGACAGCCCTGTTGCAGAAGGTGCTGCTTCCCACCACAGTCTTCTGCCTGGTTTTGATTCCTATAGCCCTATTCCTGAAGGAGCAATAGCCGAAGAACAAAAACCTCAGTCTAGAGACAATAGTGATAACTTTGATCTTTTCAATTTTGATCTAGCACCCGTGGTTACAGCTCCATCAGAGTCATCTTCTCGTTCTGTTGACTGTTCCCCAGCTGATGACTATTTTCTTAACAGTGATTCATCAGAAGGACAACAACTCACTGTGCAGAAAAAGCGTGATGAGGCAAACCTGCTAGAAAGTGATACAGCAAATTATTCAACTGACCTACTTCTGACAACAAATGAGGAAGGCAATTTAGCTGACTTTGATGAGAATCCAGGAGAAACATGTGAGAAAATTTCAAGTTTGATCGATTTAGTTGAAGGTGATTCATCTTCACCAGAAATATTGAAATCTGTTGATTCAAGAATTCCACCAACTCCTATGAACAGTCTTGTAGAAACTTCACCATTAGATAATGGGCAGCCTTTATTTTTCCCACAGGATGTCATAAAAAAAATTAATGAAATAGATGGCACAAATTATTCTCAGTCTCGTGTTAGATATGGGAGCTGGTGGGATGGCTTTGACCTGGAGTCCAGAAATGCTGATGCATGGAGTTCAAGTGAGCAGGAATCTGTATTTCAGAGCCCTGTATTATGGAAAGATTGTAAAGAAAGTCCCTTGCTACGAGAACATATTGATAGAAGAGCCTCAGATTCTGTATTCCTCCAAAAACAGCCAAAGCAAATGGAATACATGAGAGCAGGTCTGTGGGATAATCAGTTTAAACAAGATAATTGGAACCATGAGAATAAAGATAAAAACAACGAAGATTCACACTTGCAAACTGCTTCTTTAGAGGAGACAAATCAACAACCAGAGAGCTTTACCGACCCATGGAAGGTCAGTCAGCCAACACCTGTCATATCAGATGCATGGTGTAGTGGTGAAGGGAAAGGTAGGCAGGTAGCTGGAGACTCTTACAAAGTCTGGACCAAGTTTGATGCAGGAGATACTGCTAGATCCTCAGAAAACGTATGGAACGTACACAGACTGGATAGAGAAAAAAACCCAGTGAGTATTCCTGAGGAATGGACCATATCAAAAACTAGTTTATCAGCTTCTTCAGAAATCACAGCAGACAATGAGGCTGAAAATCCGCTTATCCATGTATCTCCAGAAGCCTGGGATAAAGAAAGATATTATTCAGTAGAAGAATATGGAAAATCTGAAAATACAGATTCTGTTTTCAACAATGTACAAAATAATTCTCAGCTCCAAACAGAGGAAAAAAATTTATTTGGTGACCCTAAACATAGACCAAAACAGTTTGAAAATATAGAGACCTGGAATATGTATGATAAAAATATCAGAAAAGAGGTAACAGATGTAGTGGTGCCATGGCAGGATAACTTCTTGTATAAACATTCTGACCTTAGTTCTTTAAACATAGGTGAAGATTTAGTTGTTTCTCCACCAGACACCAATTATTCAACATCTGATTCATATATATCACCTACATATGTAGAATATGAAAGAGAAAATGAGGACAAAGATTTTGATGAAGAAACAGCTATTGATAAATTGATAAACTCAAATTTGACTGAGACAAATGTACTTGAGAAAGCAAATGAGGAACCATTATCTCCTAGAAACCTGCATTTTTCAAACACCAGAAACACAGACATCTGGAACGCTCCCCTAAATAATGTCAACCAGTTACAAGAAAGAAATTTGGAAATTACTGCTCTTCCTCCCTCTGCTAAGCCTTTTCTTAATTCAGAACAAACAGATAATCAAAGTTTTTCAGCTGGTATACGTACGAGTGAAAAAAATTTTTCTGTGTCTGAAAACAGAAGAATAACACTGGTATACAATGAAACAGTGAATGACTTATCATCACAGAACAAATTAAATACTACACAGACTGCAGCTGAAAATGTAGAAACAGTGAGCAGTGTTCCTGTAGAGGACACAGACGCTTACACAACAACTTCAGACACTGGGAATGGTGTACATGTGAGAATATGTGACTTGGGGAGTGAGAAATTTAGTGAGAAGGCAGCACAAAACACTGTTGATATTGATGAAAACTTGGATAGTCAGGATCCAGCACAGCAGCTGAATTCATGGAGTTTACAGAGGGAACAGGGTTGCGAGGAACGCTGGGACAATGCCATTGTCATCTCTCAGGAAGAAAAAGAGGAGTATAGGAGAACAGCTGAGATAAGTGGACAGCAAATGATTAGTGACATTTGTAATAAACCAGTGCAAGAGGACAGTGAATCTTCATGTAACACAGATTCATCAGATAACAGATCAACAACTGAAGTTCCCAGCTCCCCAGAAAAAATGAGGAATAGTGTTAATTTGGAAGCATTAGTCACAGAGAATGACTCATTTTCCCACCAAAGTAATCCAGTTAGTGAGGAAGAGAGGAAATGCTTGTCACAGAATAATATAGAATCTTCTTCAAGTGCTTCTGAGGAAGGCAGAAATTATGAATCTTTTGATGATGCCAGACCACAAAATTGCAATTATAGTGAAACATCACAGCTGCTTTCTGAGAAAGCCGAAAAGGAGACTACAGTGACAGAGGATGCAACAAGTCCTGAGATGGAAAGTATCTCTGAAAGTTCTGATAAAGGTAGTGATAATCCTGAAAATATTTTTCCTAAAATGCCCAGAAGCTCAGGCATCTGGAATGACTCTGGGAAGAGTGTTTTTTCCCTAGAGACACCAACTCCTTTGACAAACGAACCACAAGAAGCACTGGGAGACGTGAAAGAGGGCTTACATGAAGTTGTTCCTGACCATTCAGGCATTTGTCATTCTGAGTTGGTATCTTCCAAAAATAGCTCAGAACTGAACAGGATTCATGAAAAGTTTTTCATAGATGAGTTTAAGAAGAGTCCATCTTCTGGATATGTCAGTGTTCCTGACATTACAGATAGGTCTATGGTGGAAAATTCATTTTCACATGAAATAGGTTCTGGGAGAAATGAAAACTCTGAAAATTTAGAACCTGATAATAATCTTTGCCGAGAGCCATGTGTAATGCTTAATGACCGTTTTCCCCAAAGTGCTTGGAATTCACAGCCATGTGAAGATTTACAATCTCCTGGAGCAAGTCCTGAGGCAAGTGAAGTCCTTGACATGGCAAACACCACAAGTAGCCTTTCAAAGGACATACAGATCAAAAGTTATTTAGAAGAAGATAATGTGTGGAGTGATTCAATAAATGATTATGCACACTCAAGTGGAACAAGTCCTGATTTAAGTGATTCATCTGTGAATGTGTGGGGAGAGCTTCCAGTTGCCAGTCATGATAAAAGAAGTAGAGATATGTGGGATGTTAAAAGTAGTAAAAATCTTGAAGATGCTTCTGAAAGAAATGAATTTGGGAATGAATATAAAGAAGGATATGAAAAAAGTGCTGAACAGAACGAAGTTCCTAAAAGCTTAGGTTTCTGGAATGCCCATGTAGATGATGATACTGTATCTTCTTTATCAAGTCCTGACATAAATGAGGATTCAGAGAATTCAGAGGCACATTCAGAAGCAATTCATGAAGATTCCACATATGAAAATAAAGTGCACAAAGCATCTGAAATTGGAAAGGATTATGGTCAGTCCAATGCAACAACTCCTGAAGCAAATGAAGACAATTTACATGTAAAAACTAAGGCAGGAGAGGAGGTCCAGGTAGGCATCCTCAGTGAAAATCCTGAAACAATTAAAGCTAGGAAAGTATTGCAGGAGGACTTGACTATAATGGAGTTCAATGAAACTGCTGAATACTTGGGTCACTGGGAAACACTTCAGAAAAAAGCTCAGGAGGATAATATCAGTGAAAAAACAGGTATCAGAGAAGACTCATATTTGTATCAAATGAATGAGGATACTACACCAACTTTTGCTGCTGGTGATAAAGACGAGTATTTGAAAGCTGTAGATATGTGGAGTATGTCATTGGAAACTGATTTAAGAACTGATCCAAAATCCACAGAAGCAACATCTATTTTTCCAGATGATAGTTTAGAATGGTGGAATTCACAGCCTTGTGAAGAAAAGCAATTGGAAGATCAGTATTCTATTTCAAGTCACTCTGCAACAAACCAGGTAATAAATAGTACGGAGGACTCCTGGGGACCACCTTCACAAGATGGAGAACTAATAGAAGCACATTTCACTAATGCAAGTAATGATGGAAATCAGCCTCCCCTCCTGTACTGTGATGAGAAAGAAAATGAAAGGCTAGTACATCCTATAAATATTCCTGGTGGTCAAATGAAGCCAGACACTGAACAGTTCAAACAACTTAATCCTTTCATACTGGATAAAGAAGAAAGGGGCTTGAAGGAGCAGTTGTTCCCTACAGATGAGGAAGAGCAACTGACTCCACAGAATCCTTTTTCAGATGAGGAACAAGGTATGCAGAATACATCAGCCCAAGGAATCACTGTACTGAATCTACCAAAAGACAGGAAGGCAAATATAAGTCTTATTCCTCAAGAACAGCAATGGGATACAAGTGAAACATTAGAGGGGCACGACTCCTTGCCAGGTGCTTTCGCTGTAGAAGACTTATCTTTTGAAATGAAAGAGAATTCAAGTCCAGGGTGGAACGTATTAATTCCCAAGACTGCACTTATCCCAGATATTTTACAGGATAACACACAAGAAAGTAATCAGCTGTTTTCAGTGGAACCTGACCTGTGGATTAATGTTGAGCAGATTGCCACTTTGAAATCAGATGGTGAAAATCCTGATATATTAAGTCACTGTAACCAAGACAATAGTTCAGAGGCATCAAGCAGTCCTGATGTGTGCCAGGAGTATGAAGCTAAGCATGCCTCTATCTCACCTTCTCAGATTGGGGCGGAGCCTGAAGACACTCAGCCAATTCATATACAGTCAACTATGAGTCAAGAGGCAGATTTTGATACAGAATGTCAGCTAGTAATGCAGAAAGTAGAGACACAGTCTGAGAGTGCTAGCCGTCAGGACTATGAACAGGGAAAGACTGATGAATCCTATCAGCTAGTATCTTCTAATACTCCAGAGGCTCCTGAATTTGCAATTTTGGAAGAGTATGGTTCAATAAATAAATTTGTTACCGTCCCAACTAAGTCAGCTGAAATTACCAATGAAGTTTTAGAAGCAGTGTCCTTAGATCTAAAAGACACTTTCCATGAAAGATTTATTCCTGCAAGCCACCAAGAAACAACAACTGATATAGTTCACATAGCTACCTCCCAAATGCCATTGATTCCCATGGATTTCACTTTACCAGACAGGCCAGAAAAACCTTTAAAAGAAATTAGTGCCTTGGCTGAAGTTGGAAAATATCCTGATATTGATCATACAGCAGCAACTAGTGCTGAGCTAGACATGTCAGAAGAATGCGTGGATGAATCTAAGACAGGGTTAGAACATGATAAAAGGAACACATCAGTGGCTGATGTCCTGACAAGCAAATGTGTCAGAATGAACACGCCGACAGCAGTAAGCAGTGAAGCAGCAGAAGGGGAATCAAAGGATAAACAGATATTCTTTCCCAAATCCTTTCTGCCTGGTGGTGATGAAGGCCATGAATCCAATTCAAATAATGAACTGGCTGGTGGCATAGCAAAAGAATCTGAAGATGTAATTGAAAATGATGCTTTTGTGTTTAAGAAAATGCCCAGTGACCAATCACCAGAGGTGTGTACCCCACTGTCTTATGTATCTTTTGATGCTGAACCTTCTGGCAACAGAGAGTGTGCAAAGGATGAGCTCTTGTTACAGCAGCCATTCTGTGACAGTGTTTCTTTGGAAAAATGTTTATCCTTGCCAACTCCTTCAGAAGGTGCAGAAGGCATCCTAATGACCAAAGACAGCAGTATTCAAGATCAGGTGTCTGAATCATCCACAGAGTGCCTTCAGGAAAATCACACATCAGAATCTTTACTCTCCAAGTCTGAAGTATCTCTAGGAGCTTCTGAGATTGCAGTAGGAGTATCTGAAGCTGCAACAACTGATTTCGACTCACCGGCAGGTGGAGACAAAAGATCACCTGATGGTAAGAAAACCTGCTTTCCAGAGCAAGCTCATAGAACAAAGAAAGGAGGAAATGTCTCCAGTATTAACTGCTGAATGATGAGACTTTGAGTGGAGTTTGAAGTTTGTGTGTCTCCCTGATGTACAAATTCTGTACTTTGGGAAGACCTCTAGCATGACCCTTCTAGACAGACCTAAAAATTTTAAGCATTGAAGTGGGAACATTATTTCTGCTCTTTGTACTAGGACATAGCATATAGGACGCTGAATCATTTGTCCCTTAGGAATGATTGCAGTGTTAATGTATAATCTTTGAGAATAATGATAATGATGATGATGTTATAAAATTCAAGTACACATTAACAGAGCAAAGCAAACTAAGAAGACTTTTATCTCACTGTACTTATTTAAATAAATCATGGTGACTGAAATAGGAATTAAAAAACTAAAAGAAGTTTTTGTTTTCCTGTTTTTTTAGAAGCTGGCCCTGTCTCTGTCCGTTGTAAGGAAAATAAGCTGAGAAATTCCTCTGAGAGCTCTGAAATGAAAAGTACAGAAGGTAAGGAAGAAGTGATGATGCATGTGCACCGAGATCCAACCTCACTGGACATGGATTACATCCTTGTTACTGAGGAAGAACATACACCTACAACTGAGGATACCCTTGAAAGAAATGGAAGTGATTTTGCATTTCAAGAAGCTAATGCAGCTGAACAAGCAGAATTTAATGAAGACTTTTCACCAGGTTCCTTGGATACCATTCAGCCAATCTCCATTACAAATGAAAGGGAAGATTGCACTGAATGGGACTCTGTTCATTTAGAAGAGACAAGTTCTTCTATTGTGCCTCAAAAACTGTATCATGAAAGGAGATCACAAACAAGCTGTGGCCAAGATGAGGGCTGGATTATACTGGGCCAGAATGAAGCCAGTGACTTATCACCTGAAGAAATTTCTGCCAAGTCAGAGATTCCAAAATCAGGGTCTGGACATTCTGGGAAAGAAACAGCAGCTGTTATAGCAGAGGAATTGAGTATTGACACTTGGACAGAATTTCAGGTAGAAACCCCCGTTCAGAAATCTTTTAAATATGAGGGCTGTTCTCCTTCAGACAGCCTGACTACTGAGGACGAGAGTTTGGGCACCACAGGAACGCATGTGTTGCAGGGTGTTGTTGGTAATGATGCATCGGAAGCAAATTCTCAACAGAGACTTGGAAATAATGTAGCAACAGAACAAGAAATGGTGCTTCTCAACAGTGAAAGAGAACTGAGTCAAAAATCAGGGTAAGGAAAAGCCAACCTATTTCCTTTCAAGAGTCTGCTGGTCACTTGTTATAAATGTATAACACTATGAACAGGAGGCAGGACTTTCAAGTCTGAAGTACTAGCAATTTTTACATGATTTAAGTATCAGTGTATTTCTCCCATTCTAAAAACAGAGTCTTGGTTCTGTGTTGCTTGATAAAATCCAAATTAGGATTGCTTTTCAATGCACGAAACTTGTAAGGCCACTTCCTTGCAGGAATACTTCCATCTTCCTTCTATGAAATCTATGGGACTTTATAACCTACGTTTAAATCTGAAACAGATGTGTCATGGGGTCCAAAGCCCAGTGCTAATGGTATTGCTAGTTCAGCTATAATGCCAACTATGAGATTATGGAGGGATTGGAGTGAAGTAATATCTCTGCCTAATACAAAACTGCTGAAAAGGAAGAGAGGAAGGTGTTGAGGCCCAGAGTCAGGAAAAGCTGCTTATTATAGAAGAAGGAAAAGGATCATGGAAAATATACGGCCTTTGTGGTTGTTTCCAAGCTGTAGTCAGGTCAGAGCAGCATTTCTGTCTGTTCAGACTGGTATCTGAGAGAGTTTTAGTACACTTGCACCAGCCTTTGGCTGTAAGTGCAGCCTCTGTGCTAGCACCATTACTACTGCCTGTTGCTTCTCTGCTGTGTCACTAGATGGAGAGAGAGATTGCCCTACTGAGTCCATTTACTCTAGCATTTTGAAGAGGGTGCTTCTGTTAACTTCTCTTCTTTTACAACCAGGAGGTTTTAACTGCTCTAGTGGACTTCTAGGGTAGCCCCAGAGATGCAAGTGTGGAAGTCTGACATCATTTTTCTTGAGCGTCTGCAACTGACATGCTGAAGTCGTACACAGAGGAACGTAGCATTGAGTTTATACAGTGAAATCCTTGTGAGCAGTGAAAGAAACTTCCCAGTACTAATAACACTAGGGTGTGTAACTGCTTTGTACTTCTTTCAAACTGCATTTACCCAAGAGAACATATGTGCTATGAAAAACATGGAAACTTACTGTTTCTGTGAAATGAAAGACTACGGTTTTTTTACTTTTATTTTTCACAAGTTTCTCCCTGGCACTTGTCAGTTCAGTATAGAATACACATCACATTCACAACCTCTATTATCAGGTTTTAATTGACTTGCAATTTATTTTCGACTTTACTTTTCGAAATTTTCACTAATAATTTTGCAACCTCAGCAGTAGACCTTTTTTCATTTAAAGGTGGCAAGCCTGTATGTGATAGTATAACCCTGATAACAGCATGTACAAATGATCTGTGATAGAAAAGCTCAGCTTTTTGCTACCCCCCACCCTAAAAGGTTGACATTTTCATAAGATTTCAGGGACGAATAGTTCAATAGCTGGAATTTATCTTCACTCAAACATTAAAATGCCTCCCTTGTAAATATTTTCACACATTTTTCAATGAATCTATCATTACCACAAGATCAGACATTGTTATATACAGATATATATATATATATGTATTTAATATACAGTAAGTGATAGTTTCATCCTAAATGGAAGCCTCAGTCTCAGAAACTCTGAAATATAATGATGTTACTTGAAGCCTTAAACTTAAGGACTTGTATAGCACTATAGATTTTCTTGACAGGCAAGATTTTGAGTATACAGAGCATACTTTGCCCTCATACACTGTCCCTGTCTGAAATTGCTTCAGTCTTAACTAGACAGACAGCATTGAGGAGAATATGTGATGAGAGGGGCTCTGTTTTGGTAGGTCAGTGACAGCCCTTATTGATACGGGGTAGCATTTAGTGCCCTCAAGAAAGAGACAGATCTTCAGAAGGGTTAGCAGAAGATAAGCATTTCCCAGTTTTGTATAATCTGAAGTAAACCAAGAGAAGTGTTTGACCATGAACCTATCAAAAGTAGAGCTGGTTGGCACATTTCTGTTGCACCCTATCCTCCAAACTCCTACCTTCCACTTCAGAAGGAAAAGTAGAAATTCCGACATTTATTACAAAAGAGAAATGTGGAAGAAGCAAAATAAGCAAAATCCCCAAAGAGATATTTTGCATCCACTTTATTGTCTGGAAGAGCGGCTTGGTATTTGTGGCTCTAGGAAAAACTAGATGTCCTTTGAGGTGGTTTGCTTGTTGGGACTAGTCCATACCTTGGAAGTCATCTTCCTCCATTACCTCCGTAGGGTTTCACTGAGAGTTCATTAAGACCAACTAATTTCAATGAGTAAAGCTGTTTTGTGACAAACCACTAGTGAAAATCTTTAAATCCAACAATGCTTACCACCTCCATTCACAATAAATGGTGAATGGGACAGGAAAAAGCAAGGGCTGTTTAGAGGTACTGCCTAGTTGCAGGCTTGCAAATCTGACATGAACAAATCAGCTATCAACTTGTCTGTCTCTCATAAACCATTTCAAATTAAAAGCAGTCAGATGATGACCCTGCTTAAGTCACACTGATTAAGTGCACTCAGGACGCATCCTAGGGTTTGACTTGCCATGCTTACATGCCCATGATGTTCTTAGGAGAAGAAAACTGGTCTAGGTATCTGATGTTAAATGATTTTTATATATCAGCACAGTGGAATTAGGGTAACTTTGAATCTTTGTTAGATACCTGAATAAAATATTTTGATTTTTGAACTTACACTGGTACTAGAAAAATCATTCCTATGGCCATGGATTTATAAGGGTTTTTAAGATCTTACTGCTATGAATTGTTAGATCCACTTGGACAACATTGCTGTTCTTTAAGAATTTATGTAGGTCTCTAAAGTGAAAACTGGAATCTTATACACAATATTAGTTTGCTTTAGTGTTTCAGATGTAGTACATTCATTATTCTTAGAGCTTAGTATGTTCTCTTAGTCTGATTCCCACATTGAAGTCTGAAACTGGACCATGTTAATGTAAGAGTGTTTTCACTGACAACTTAAATGCAAGCTAGTATATGGTGCATCCTGCAAGGAAAGGATATATCTGTGGTCATTATTGCTTCCACTATAGGTTTTTTTTATCTGGCTCAGAAGTTCTTTGATATTTATTTAATATCACATGCCTATGCAGTGGATAGCACTGTCTACTTCTGTTCTTAACAGCAGTGGTGCTGAAACCCAGAGAAGTAAAGAAAAGCAAGGAAGTTATTCAGGATCCACATTAATATTATTTATGGAAGCATGGAACCAGTAATATCTACTTTCCTTTTGGGTTTATGTGAGGTTTTTTTGGTAGAATTTTTATTGATAAGTTGTGAAATCTAATGTTTTTTCCACCACTAACTTTATTAAAAACATTGCTCTTGTATGAGGATTTCATATCTAATAGAATTGCTTTTATGCTGCTGTTTTCTGCTCGGTTTCCCCTGTGATTGACAGCTGATGTTCAAAGCTTATGGCTTTGATCAGTTGGATAATGACTTCAGACTTCTAAGAACCTAGCAGAGAAACATGCAGATGCCCAAAGCATGGCCACGAAGACCTTGATTCCTTTGAGACCAAAGCAAACACATAAAAAATGTTATGGTAGGAAGAATAAAACACTTAAGGGAATAAATATTTCTAGATTATGTGTCAATTTCATTAAACCTTTTGCATAAACAGCTGAAGAAACATCAACTGATAGGGTAGAACTGTCAAATTAGAAATGCTTTCTAATGTATTTCACTGACAGCTTTAAAAACAGAAGTTCCTTCTTAAAGCATACCTCAGTGTGAAGTTTTTAAGTCTGAAATTAACTGCCCTTCTTGGCTGACAAAGTTTAAGACAATGTGATACGGCAGAACTGCCAGACTAGTGGGGGTTAGCACAGAAATCCTGGAGTCATCACACAAGAGAAGGTTTTCCTTTTGCTCTTACTGTAATAGATTTGCTGGATGGCCTGATGATGCTTGTGATCAGGCTCTGAGTCTGACACAGGTTTATGTCTTTGAAATAGGCTTTGTCAGAACTGAAACAAAGTCTGAGTAACTGATACTCAGCTCTCAGAAGTGTCCTTCTGACTGAATTCATGCATTTTAAAGGCCACAATTTTGTATCAGGAAAGTTTATTGGATTCTTCACTAAATGGTAAACTATTTCCTAGTTCATTCTTAATCAAGCCTGCTTGATATCAGAAAATTAGGCACTGTTAATCTGAAGGTCTGTCTGTAGATCTGTGCCCTGAGAATGGATTATGTTTTCTTCTCATTTTTCTGTTTTGTCAAATACTTTTGGTTTATGCAATTAAGTTTGCATTCTGAACCTGTAACACTTGTCTGTGATAGTGGGTTTAGAAGTGGCTCCTGAATCCAGGGCTTTCTCTAATACAGCCTTTGCTTCCTGCAAGGAAGCTTTCCTTGTGGCCTTCTGGGTATTGTTTCATTGTCCTTTGGCAAAAATACAGAAATTAGGTGTCTTATTTTTAGGTATATACTTCACCTTCATATGCTTATGTATGGCACAGACACAAGCTTTTAGGGGTACATTGGTGGTAAAAGGAAGACTAGGGAAAATGTGAACCTTCTCCAGAAGGAAACAAGAGACCTGGTCATGAGGGATATGGAGAAGGCTGAGGTACTCAACGACTTTTTGCATCAGTCTTCACCAGTAAGTGGTCCAGCCATACTGATAAAGTCACAGAAAGCAAAAGGCAAGGACTGGAAGAATGAAGAACTGCACACTGTAGGAGAACATCAGGTTTGAAACCACCTAAGGAACCCGAAGATTAACAAGTCCATGGGAGCTGATGAGATGCATCCACAGATCCTGAGGGAACTGGCAGATGAAGTGCCTAAACCTCTCTCTATCATATTTGAGAAGCTGTAGCAGTCCAGTGGTTTTCCCACTGACTGGAAAAGGGGAACATAGCCCTCATTTTTAAAAAAGGGGGGGAGAAAGGAAGACCTGAGAAGCTACAGACCAGTCAGTCTCACCTCTGTTCATGACAAGATCATGGAGCAAATTGTCCTGGAAACTATGCTAAGGCACATGGGAAATAAGGACAGACAGCATGGCTTCACTAATGGCAAATCATGCCTTACAAATTTGGTGGCCTTCTACAATGAGGTTACTGTGTTGGCGGGTAAGGGAAGAGCAACTGACATAATCTACCTGGACTTGTGCAAAGCATTTGGCACTGTTCTGCACAACACCCTTGTCTCTAAATTGGACAGAAGTGGATTTGATGGGTGGACCACTTGGTGGATAAGGAAGTTGTTGCACTCAAAAAGTTGTGATTAACATCTCGATGTCTGAGTGGAGACCAGTGATAGTGGTGTTCCTTAGGGGTCAGTATTGGGATCAACACCGTTTAACATCTTTGTTGGTGATATGGAGAGTGGGATTGACTGCACCCTCAGCAAGTCTGCAGATGACACAAAGCTGTGTGGTGAAGTTGACACGCTGGAGAGAAGGGATGCCATCCAGAGGGACCTTGACAGGCTGGAGAGGTGGGCCTGTGCAAACCTCAACAAGGCCAAGTGTAAGGTCCTGCACATAAATTGGGGCAATCCCAAGTACATATAGAGGCTGGGGAGAAAATGGATTGTGGGCAGCCCTTAGGAGAAGACCTTAGGGGTATTAGTTCATGAGGTGAATATAACATGGCAATGTGCACGTGCAGTCCAGAAAGCCAGCTGTATCCTGGGCTGCATCAAAAGAAGCATGACTAGCAGGTCAAAGTCTCCTCCTCTATTCCAGTCTTGTGAGACCCCACATGGAGTACTGCATTCAGCTCCAGGGGTGCAAACAAGGGCATGGACCTATTGGAGCGAGTCCAAAGGAGGATCAGAAGGCTTGAGCACATCTCCTATAAAGACAGGCTGAGAGACTTGGGGTTGTTCAGCCAGGGGAAGAGAAGGCTTGTGGGGGAAACCTTATGGTACATAAAGGAGGCCTACAGGAAAGCTGGAGAAGGAGTTTTTTACAAGGGCACATAGTGATAGACAAGTGGTAATGACTTTAAACTGAAAGAGTGTAGATTTAGATTAGAAGGAAGAAATTATTCACTATGAGGATGGTGAGGCACTGGAACAGGTTGCCCAGAGAAGTTGTGGATGCCCCATCCCTGGAAGTGCTGAAGGCCAGGTTGGATGGGGCTTTGAGCAGCCTGGTCTAGTGGGAAGTGTCCCTGCCCATGGCAGAGAGCTGAAACTAGAAGATCTTTAAGGTCCCTTTCAACCCACACCATTATATGATTCTGTGATCTCTGAAGAAGAAAGAAACTCATAATTTGTACTCAAATAGACAATAGGGACATACCAACCAGCAAACAACCAACAATTCAATTGTTAGTCCAAAATTTATGGAGACATTTACTTGTTCAGTTAGAATTGCCTTCTAAGCCCAGTTCTGAATCTATATTTTACTTACATGTCTCTATTTAGAAAAAAATGAAGTTCAGGATTGCATGCTGTGCTAAAGTAGGTTCCTTTAGGAGTAGAATGGGGGTCAATAAAGGATGTGGTTTATGTTATTTTCTGCTTTCATCCAGAAAGTGTCTCTCACTTTTTCTAAAAAAATAGACTGTTTTGTAGAGGAGAGAATTAAAGTTTTGAAACAGAAAGTGTAAACAAAAATGAGAATGAAGTGGATTAAAATCTTGCTGTTTGCTGGTCATTGTCCCCTTCATCCCAATGTGAAGCATAACAGCCCTCCAGGATATTCAGGTGCGTTTTAAGAAAGACTGTGAGTGGTGATAAAGTTCTCCCTCCTGTCCTTTTTTTTTTTTTCTCCAAGAAAAAGCAGGAGCAGGATGAGAAGAAAAGTGTGAGGATGTTTGCTAGCATTAAAGTACTGAAGAAAAAAATCTAAACCTCTCCCAGGAGTACAAAAGCACCAGAAATAATGAACCCTAGAGATTCATTTGGTCTCATAAAAAAAAAAAAAAATCAAAACAAAAACCCAAAGACATTTGATAGCACATTATTGAATGTTTCCAGAAAGAATATAACTTTTTATATGGCTTTACATAGTGAGTACATGACTACATTTCCATGACTACATTTAAAAGGGAAGAATTTGTGGATCACTCTACGAATGTAGGGTAGGCAGTAAATTTGTGAATATTGGAGGTAATTTTCTTCCTGAGAGAAGCTGTCCTGTCTTACAGAGCTGTACAAAGCTTGGTGGCGACACAGTGGTGAGGAGGCAGAGGAAGAACACTGCAGATGACTATGCTTTTACTTGATTACATGCTCCTCAGGAGCATTGCAGTCACATATACCAGACCATTCTTGCTCTTACCTTTGCTGTAGGGAAGGATTATCCTTTTCCTTAGTAGAAAGAGATAGAAAATGCTGCAGAAAATACCATGAAATGAAGTAGAGCAGTAGAGATAAGGACACTGATGTTTGGAAGGTTTGGGGGTCATCTTTGAAAACTAGTGGCAAAACTGAAAGGAAGGCAGTTTCCTTTGAACAACTGCCAAAATTTATTTAACCCACTAGAATAAGGCTTCCACAGCAGAGAACTTCATTTAACCTTCTGATAGCATGCTTTCAAAGAAGAGGGAATCAGTCTTTTCTGCTCACTTGCATAGTGACTTTTTGTCACTTTGTCAAGATAGTTATCCACTGCCTCTGTTCAAATACGTCTCTGGTCAGTGCTGTACTGCTGCAGTGGTGCAGCAACAACTGCTGGGTATTATAATTGCCCAGTACTGTAATTTTTTTAATAAAGAAGCTTGTTTTCGTCACATTGCCCGTGGTTGCCAGGGAATAAAAACAATTCAATATAATAAAAGAAAAACATATGACTATTTCAAGATTAGTAAGAATTCTGAGACTACTCTGCTATCTTTGTGATTTAGACAATTGCACATCCTATGTCTCAAACAATTCAAGTTAAATATCAATGTCCAGTACTGATCTGAAATACTGACAGAGTGGAACAAGGGAAAACGTTCTCAGTGACTCCAGCAGACCAAGGGTTTCACCCAGTATTTTCTCAAAATGCCTGGTCTGTCACCCTAAAGCTGGGGTAAGGCAATGAATTAGGAAGCCCAGGTTTTGCTCTTGCTTTAACAGGCAAAGCAGGAAGCCTCAAGGACTGAAAATCTGTGGTGAGTTTAAGAGGCCACATTCTGCAAAGTAACCTTTACTTCCCTTTGGATGCCTCTGTTTCCTTTTTTCCTTGCATACCCGTGGGGCTGTCATCTTTCACTCCTGTCAGGATTGTACATTAATTGGTGAGATTTGCTGAAAGCAATTCCAGGCACTCTGGGGACCAGGCACGCTGCTTCAGTGGTGCTTCCAGCTCCTGCTGAACTACAAGATTATGGACTTGAAGTCGGAATTGAACTCAGGTCTCCCACTTGGCAGCACAAAGCGTGACAACTGACTAAACAGAAGGAGCATGCTTTAGAGGTTAAAATGAACATGTAAGGAAAGGAACAACAACTGAGAAGGTTGCTTCTAGGAAAGTCTGTCTAAATGAAAGCTAACACCTTGTAACAAAAGTAAAAATGCTAACTGAAAATAAAATGTTTAGATTGCCATGAGCAAGACTTCTCTTAAGGCTGCCGGCTCAGAACTGGATACTTCAATGTTCAGCTGAGTTTAGGATGGGAAATTATATATATAACTTATTTTACATTATTATATATCATACCATTATCATCACTGTAGTAATATACATTATGTATTAGCCTTTGTGAAGATGTTCTTCGGTGAAAATGGAAGAATCCCTGGGGCAGATTCTGAGCAGGGAACTTTCCAACAACATAGCTGAAAATTCATTAGAACTTTTTTTTTTTCTTAGTTTTGTAATGATCTGTTGTAATGTCAGTGAATCTCACTGACAACCTTTTTTATTGATAGAAGTAACAACATATGCTGTTCATGCATGATGAGTAGTAAATTAATTTCTTTCCATCTACTTCATTTTGCCTATGAAGTCATTACAACCATCTTTTTTGTTATCAATTTTGGGGTGGTACAGTATTTTCCATCACCATCTGGAGGTTGAAAATTAATTAAAACTAAAAACCCAGTTTTCCATTGCAGAGCCAGCTGTTAAACAATAGCAGCAGCCAATATGGTGATAATCCCATTTTTGTAAAAACAGCATTAATATTTACATGCCAAATACTAAGTACTTTATAAAAACCTTTTAACAAGAAGGGAGCAACACTTCAGTGACTGAAAAACAATTTTAAAAGGAGCCCCAGTGAGCTCAGTGGATCCCAGCAGAGCTGGGTTCTGTATCAGTCAAAGCAAGGAGGATCAAGGCTGTAGTAGCATCTGCCATGTTACTAATTTCATACCTTCATCATAATCATACTATTAACAACTTCTGCTGTACTTAAGTACTTTATAGCTCTGTTTAATAGAATCGTAGGGGGTTGGAAGGGACCTCTAGAGGTCAAGTCCAACCCCCCTGCCAAAGCAGGACCACCTAAAGCATGTCACTCAGGAGTGCATCCAGATAGGTTTTGAAAGGCTCTAGAGAAGGTGACTCTACAACCCACTGTTTCCTGAGTACAGCTTCTGGGTGTCTGGACTTTTGATTTCAAATGAATAAAAAAATTGTCTAGTTGAAAATGTGCTAAAAAATATCCACATCATTAGAAATGTTACAGAGAGCTAGCTGACAGAAGTATGAAAAATCACATCTGCAGCAGTGTCATTTTTAGAAATGTATTTTTATATTTGTGATGATTTTAAAATTTTTTTCAATTCTTGGTGTTGGTCTGTTGTACTTTAAAATAGCAGCTGGGGACTAATTTTCAGGAGATCTGCAGCAGATGATGATAACTTTCCCTGTAGGATTACTAATACCATGAAGAACAAGGTGGGAGCCACCGTTATTTTATGTACACTGTGCTGTAGGTGTGCGTGGAGCTGTATCCACAAATTAAAAGAGAACCACAAAATTTTCTGGATTGGAAAAGACCTTTAAGATCATCTAGTCCAATCATTAATCAAACACTGAAAAGAGCCTGACTAAACCATATCCCTCAGAACTGCATCTGTGCGACTCATAAATACCTCCAGGGATGGGGACTCAACCACTTCCCTGGGCAAAGCTGTTCCAGTGCCTGATCTAATCTAAACTTCCCTTGTAAGTCATTAGATATTAGACATAAGATCGGAGAGTTAGGTTTTTGTTTGGTTCTGACTGCTTATGGCCTACTAATTTGATGTGAAAGCATCTCCAGTTCTCTTCAAGGAGCAGTTGTGCAGAGCCAAGTGAGAAACTAGCTGAATGTTAGGCTGTCCTAGGGCCTGTTGCCTCACTGTTTTGTCCCCACAGGATCACAAGGAAATAGGATTGAAAGCTGTTTTGCATCTGCAAAGAAACCTGGAGTTTCTAGGGACCCTACCCTCAATGAGCTT
The DNA here is from genome assembly GCA_025345505.1 of Todiramphus chloris collaris. Classification (NCBI taxonomy): domain Eukaryota; kingdom Metazoa; phylum Chordata; class Aves; order Coraciiformes; family Alcedinidae; genus Todiramphus; species Todiramphus chloris. Next base: position 24,146,279 of record JANVCC010010406.1, on the reverse strand, counting down.
TTGTAAATGGAGATTGTGGAACTGCACTGCAGGAGAAGAAATTTCCTTCCTTTAAGCACACCTTAAGGAACACAGTCAAGAGTAGAGGCCACGAGCATTGCTTCTTGGTGTTCATATAGTCTGTGCTTCCAGAATTCACCCTGTTTTCTGAACTAGTAGTTGTTTAGGCTTAATTTTTTTTTAATTGCTTCTGCATTCCCGTAGCTGAATTGCAAACCAAACAAATTATGCAGAGCATATTTGAATGTGCATGTGTTCTCTAACCATCAGTGCAAATAGAAAGGAGGTCTGAGATGGGCTGAATCCGTAAGAGATTCTGGCATGCAGTCTCTCATCACAAGGTTTCCTCAGGCTCTGAAATGAAACAGCGGGGAGCTTTTCGCTACTGCCAGCTGACTCTCCGTATCAAAGTTTGGTGATGCTCCGACAAAGCTCCCCAGGGAATGTGAAAAAAAAAAAAAAATTTCACCTGTGAAGCACAGCTCAACATTCATTTAAGCTTCTTTAACCAAAGGCTGGTAGCTGCTGATTCACACAGACAGCTATCTGAAAGCAGGTGATCACCCTTATTTAGCAGTACCACTGGCCACGTGACAAGAAAATGGTGGAGGATCTGTATTCCTAGTAAACTGCTACAGAAAGAGGGATGCTGAAGTGCAGCAGTAAAGAATCTTTATTATTTTCCCTGTAGAAAGGCCTCTGCAAGTCTTTAGAAGGTAAGCGTCTTTTTACTCTGAGATGCTGGTATGAAGAAGGTTTTCTGATTAACGGCTCTATTGTTGCAGTTACTTTAGACAGAAAAAGGGGAAATGTTAGTCGGCGTGATGTACAGCACTCCGGACCTCATTACTGAAAACCAGGCAGCTGTATTTTAATTCTGTTGCAGCTCTTTATGAGAGAAGCTTACATCAGTTCAATGGGATTTCTTTTGTCTGAGTGCAGGCGCAGTATTTGTAATTAGGAAACATAACTTCACTGCAGTCACCTAGCACGTTAGATTATTTTTCAGCTTGTTTGCCTAGCTCTGAGGATATGGTGGGGAAAAAAAGGAGTAAACACAGGACATTGTCAGCAGAAAACTTGCTTTTAAGACTGCTTAATTACGGGCATACTGATTGTTTGTGGTAGCTGTCATTGTAGACTACATGACAATGGTATTGCATTCAGATTTTTTTGCTATCCACTGAAGCATAGGATTTTTTTAGTTTTTTGCAATGTCGTTGTAAAATGTTGCAGTGAACTGACTATGTAATTGCTAAACCCTATCTGACTAAGCATAGCAGCAATAGTCTCAGTGGTAAGAGGATTGAAAAATTACTGCAAAAGTTGGTTTATACAGGCAGTATTTTTGTTTTCATTTAATTATAGGAGCTTGATTCATCTCCATTCAGTTGTTTGCTTTTCTGTCTGTGATGAGTGAATGAAAATATTCTTCATTTTTAAATGTGGTGAGCAAACAAATGCAAATGATGTACAGGAAACATTGAAATGGTATAGAATATCTAATTATTAGCTACTTAGAGCAACACTGAAAGGAAATGTATTCAGGCTTGATAGGTGTATTAGCCAGAATGGTTCCTAGTAAATGGGGGCAGGTGGACATATAATTTCTGGACTTCTCTTTATTAATTCTCTTGGAAAACAGCTGTGTTGAGAGAGGATGCACACAGCTCTAACAGCACTGTCAGGAGAGCATTAAGGCAACTGTGAGGGTCAGTGGGGGAATGACACATGCCAATATCTTATGCTGTCAAAACACATTTTTTTCAGGGTTGCTGTGCTCCTACTACTCTCACCCATGCTCTCCACTGCTATCCCTTGTGTGACAGGGGAGTACTAAGGTCTGAAATAGCCTTTTTATTCCTGTCTTTGATGAGGCTGACTGTTACTTAGCCCTGCATAAATCTGGACAATATTATAGAAAGCTTGTGTAGCTAGAGACAAGCCTGGCTTTTGCATAAGTTCACTAGTCTGAAAACCTAGATCCTGCTCTAATCAGTCTATTGTGGTTTTGTGGTATCTCTGTAGCATTCAGCAGTAATGTGAGACCAATGTTATTTAACAGCTTGTAATATATCTGTAGAAAAAAGGCAGAGGGAAAAAAAAAAAATCTCTCTACAGTTTTCGTTCAAGCAAAAGATGAAGTTCTCAAACTTATCAAGAAATAATGTGTAAGTGAGAATATAATTTTGTAAGGATCTGTGAATATTGATAAAGCTTCTCTTATCACTGTAGTGTCCTTCAGACTGGAGGCACTTTCTATCATACCCTCTACAAACATGCAGAAAAGTATGGTGCTACTGCAACAACAAATAAGACTGAGGCAGAGGGGAGGATGGGAGCGAGAGCCCAGTTTCTCGACAGATTTCTTAGTTTATCTACTTGTTTTTCCTTTTGGACATTGAAGTCAGTGGTTTAGCTGTTGTAGGATTTTATGAATTAGTTCATTCAGATATTACTAATTAGTTCTTATCATGCCCTGTATATTGCAGTCTTCTCTGTAGTTGTTCCAGCTGTGAAAAATAGACAGCAGCAGATCAGACTTCCCTCTTTCATGCTATTAGGTGGAAGCTGACTGTGACAAGAGCAAGATTGCCCTCCTTAGCAGCAACCTGTGAAGAGCTGTCTGATGGATAGCAGTCCAGTAGGATACACCTTTGCCTGCTTTTCTAAAGCAGTAGAGCATGTAGCTAACCTTGCCTTTATATTTCCCAAGATATAATGTGTAAGGAGTTCTGTGGTGAGGAAGGAGAAGCCCCATTTTCTCACCTTCTTCCTGAATATTACTTCTTCAGTCTGGCATTTCCTGTCACTCTGGCTCTTTCGTAGCATTTTTGCTATGTCTGACATTATCCCATGTCCCACACATAGTTTGGTTTTTATTGTCCTACTGCTTCTGTGGCCCTTCCAAGTCAGATTTCTGCTTCTGGTGGATTTCTGAATCTCTTGTCTCCCTTTGCACAGACCTTTTTACATTTGCCTACTGCAGGCTCTGACAGTCTTCCTGCTCTTAGCACCTGCTGCCAGTGCAAGCACTGCCTGGTTTCATGCCAGTTTAACTGCTTCAGTAGATCTTGTGTGCCTCTATTAAGTGTCAGTTCTGGCTCACGGTAGGGCTTTTCCTGTATTCTTCCAAAGTTGCAAACCATCCAATACGGATAGGAACTTTTCAGTTAACCAATTTACACCCATCATGGTATTTCCATTTTACACTGATGGTTAAAATTCCCACTCCACATTCTGCTTTGTCCCTTGTGTTCGCTTGCTCTCTATTACGTCTCTGACAACTGCAGCTTTAAGAGGAACTGAAGTTTAACATCAAAGTCCTTTTAGCTCAGTCATAGCCAAGATAGGGAAAATGCAGCTGTTAGTTGTTTGTAGGTTTGCTGCAGCTGGTAAGATATCAATCTGAATTATAATAACATTGAACATCACAAGTTGTGAAATCATAGGTACTTTAACATGGGAAAGATGGAAGTGTGGCAGTACAGTGATGCAGAAGTGAGAGGAAAAGATGAAAAGAACAAATTCACAAGATATAAGGTATCGAAGGAACAGAAGTTGTTTTAGAAGGCTAAGGAATGAAGTCAAATATAGAACTGGAGAAAAAGCATTATGAGGGGAGGAAAAGATGGAAGTAACACACTGTAAAAATATGCTGCCATGTATATTTTTTTTGTATATGAGCATGTTATAAATTGTTCAAAGGCAGAACTTGAAACCAAGTGAGTGCTAGAAAAATCCTAATGGTTTAATGAACAGTTCAATAAAAGTGCCACAGATATGTAAATCTTGATATTAAGTGAGATGTTACAATTATAAGCTCTGAAAATTATCCCTAAACACACATTATCATGTAAGCAAGACAAAATTAATCTGTCATAAGATGTTCTGTTAAAATATCTGATTTCATTTAGTATAGTATGGTATCATCGTTGTTTTTCTGAGTGTATGAATGCGGACATGTCCAATTAAGCAACACAAGAAGTTGACAGCATTAAAGAAAAGCCAAGTAGAAAACAGGAAGTAGTCACTGAAGTTCTGAAGTTAGCTCAGTTGCAGAACGGTGGTTATTACTAAAGATTAAGAGCAGTCCGAGGCATTTTAGCATATATTCATTTAGAAGCAAATGTGCTTGATAAGGTGTAGACTGTAATAATATTTGGAGGGAAGTTAACATGACTCCACTGCAAAATCTTAGCAGGGCACAAAATGTAAATCTTCCTGAAGAGTTTCTGCTTCTGATCCTGCACCATCTACTCCTTTAGCTACTCTCAAAGTATTAGCATACTTCCTGAAAGTGCAGATGGCTACACTGGGTATAAGGTGCACACTTCTTTTTTAAGTGCTGTCCTTGTGCCAATTGCATCATTCAACTCCGCAGGTGTTCTCATGAATAGTCCTGACAGCACAGTATGTCAGGAAAATTGTCACTAAACTAAAACTGAGTTTTCTCAAGGAATAATTAATTGCTCAATGGAAGCGGAAGGTGGGAATCAGGTTCCAGATCTGTGATTAGGCCTGGTATTTTAATAATTTTTTTTAAATACCATTTTCAAGAAGGTTTTTACTTAAGGTTCTTTTACATCAGATGATTTAACGCCTACTTTCTCTACTGGCATTATGTCATCACAGTGCATTTGCAGTGTTTGTTCAACAGTCGTTGTTGATTAACAGATCATCTAGATGTTATTTGTAGAATATTAATGACATTTATTAAGAGCAGGAGATCAGATAAGTTTAAACAAATCTAAATGCTAATACTGCTCTAAACCTGCATAGGCCCTTGCCAGACTTTATGATCTTCCAGCACTGATGGAGAAGCAACCATCACACAGGCTCCCCAAATTTGTATTTTTAGTTCTGGTAATTTTCCACTGGCTCAGTGAAGATTAAGCAGTGCTGAGCTAGGCACATAACAGAGGAAAGCCCCTGCTCTGAGGGCAAGACCATCTGGTGGTATGTGAATGCAACGCAAAACTAGCACAATTAATACATGTCAAGTGGCATGTTACTTCTACCTTGGAATTTATTACTCTCTACATGCTTTTGCACACAGAATATAAAGATAATATTATTAAAATGGTAATATTAGGAAACACCTTGAAAGCTCTACACTCCACTGTAAGAGGTGTGGTTGGAGACAGTGATATTTCATGGGTGGAATTGGATAACACTGCCCTGAAAAGCTGTCTCCTGAACTTGCCATGTAGTTATGATGTGGCACAGGGCAGGCCACTAGGCATCAGTAGCTGCCTGAATTGCACATGTTCTTGTCCTCTGACCCCTATCTCATTTTTCTTTTTCTGGATGCCAAAGTGGAGCCATGGGGAGCTGACTATATGAGTCTTTTTCAGTGGCAGCTAGTCATGGGGATTAGTGTAGAATATGTTTATAAAACACTACTTATTAAGAAAAAAAACCAAAGGATATTCAGCGCTGCATGTCAGGAACTCACAATTAATGGACACTCTCAAAGTTAATCTCTCTGTTTCTTTTCTGTAACAGTGAATAATTCCTTATCTTTGACTCATAACGCTGTTGTCCAAGGTCTGCTAAATAACCTCTGAAAATGCTCAATACTGAGCTGATTAGCATCTCTGAAAAGCCCCAGCAAAGACTGCTTGTCCTTTCTTTAGAGCAACATTTGAATGGTGCACACTTAATAATGCTTGGGGATGCAGAAAGGACAAGATAATGTATTAAATAGTTGATCACTGGGTTGCACTGTCTTTCCTGTAGCATCCTATGACCTGCTGGTGACAAACCTCTATGAAGAGACTTTTGGGGACTTTGGAATCTGCTGCAGGCAGCATCAGCCTGACTTTTGTTCCTAAGATGCCATTTCAAAAGATGTCTAGACTGGGGACATAAATCCAGTTTCCCTTACTCCTTATTGAGATGCCTTTTTATTTGATGTGAATGGAAATCACAGATAATTGAAGAAGCCTGGAGCCCTGAATTCTGTCCATAAACTCCTCCTATTTGTTAGTTGGGTTTTGGGGTTTTTTTGTTGGTTTTTTTTGGTTGGGTTTGTATTTTTGGCTTTGTTTTTTTGTTTTTAGCAGTCCTAAACTGACAAGAGCAGACAGGAGAGCCAGCTACTGGGGAAATACTGTATAGATGAGGAACAAGGAAAACTATGGATAGATAAATAGATACTAAACACTACAGCTGTTTGGAGACTAGGAAACATTTTCATAAAGAATGGTTAAAAAATTTGTTCAGTGGCCCAAATCAAGAATTTTAACATGTTTACAGTTAATATACTGAAATCAAAACAATTTACATCTGGATAGCTTGAAGTGTTTTCCTGCAGAAAGAATATTACCACTCACAGAGATGCCTAACTTTTTCATCCAACTCTGATGCTGAAAACTGAGCAAAAAATCAGCACATGTAATAACTTTCTCATTTTTCACACCTCACTCTTCAGACTTAAAGCTTCTTTTACTGATTATACCGTTACTTGATGTTTTACTTTTAGTGATTTTTAGCAATCATTTATTGAGACCAGTGTGGCTGAGCCATGACCTGCTGGTCAAACTAAAAAGCAAGAAGGAGCTTCACAGGCAGTGGAAGCAGGGACAGGTGCCCTGGGAAGAGTATAGGGATGTGGACAGACTGTGTAGGGATGAGGTCAGGAAGACCAGGGCACTGTTGGAGCTGAACTTGGCAAGGGATGTAAAGAATAACAAGAAGGGATTCTACAGGTATGCCAATGAAAAAAGGAAGATCAAAGAAAACATACCCC
>JANVCC010010406.1:24094353-24139425 GCA_025345505.1 Todiramphus chloris collaris | reverse complement strand
ACCCGAAGAGTAAAAATGGTGGGCTAGTAATAACGGACGAGAAGAAGGCTGAGGTTCTCCACAATTTTTTTTCCTCAGTCTTCACTGACAGCCTCTCTCCCAACACCTCCCAGTTAAACCACAAGGTGTGTACCAGGGTGGTGAAGTCCCTCTCACTGTATGTGAATATCAGGTTTGTGACCACCCGAGGAACCTGAGCATACATAAGTCCATGGGACCTGATGAGATTCATCCCAGAGCCCTGAAAGAATTGGCTGATGTAGTCACCAAGACACTTCCCATAATATTTGAAAAGACATGGCAGTCAGGTGAAGTCCCTGGGGACTGGAAGAAGGGGCACAGTACACCCATTCTTAAAAAGGGTAGAAAGGAGGACCCTGAAAACTGTCACCTTGTCAGCCTCACCTCTGTGCCTGGGAAGATCATGGAGCAGATTCTCCTAGAGGGTCTAACAAGACAAATAGAGGACAGTGGGGTGATGAAAGACAGCCAGCATGGCTTCATCAAGGGCAGGTCCTGCCTGTCTAATCTAGTGGCTTTCTATGATAAGGTGACTACCTCTGTGGACAAGGGATGACCTATAGATGTCATGTATCTGGACTTCTGCAAGGCTTTTGACATGGTCCCCCACAACATCCTACTCACCAAGTTGGAGAGATATGGATTTGATGGACTGTTCAGTGGATAAGGATTTGTCTGGACGGTCACATCCAGAGGTTGGTTGTCAATGGCTCAATGTCCAGATGGAGATCAGTGACAAGTGGCATCCCTCAGGGGTCTGCACTGGGACCTGTACTGTTTAATATTTTCATCAATGCTATTGACAGTGGGATCAAGTGCACCATCAGCAAGTTCACAGATGACACCAAGCTGAGTGGTGCTGTGGACAGGCTGGAGGGATGGGATGTCATCCAGAGGGACCTGGATAAGCTGGAGAGGTGGGCCCAGGTGAACCTCATGAGGTTCAACAAGACTAAGTGCAGGGTCCTGCACCTGGGTCGGAACAACCCTCACTATCAATACAGGAGGGGAGACAAGGAGCTGGAAAGGAGCTCTGTGGAAACGGACTTGGGGGTGTTGGTGGATGAGAAGCTGGGCATGAGCCAACTGTGTGCTTGCAGCCCAGAAGGCCAAAAGCATCCTGGGCTGCACCAAGAGAAGTGGGGCCAGCAGACCGAGGGAGATGATTCTGCCCCTTTACTCTGCTCTGGTGAGACCTCACCTGGAGCACTGAGTCCAGCTCTGGAGCCCTCAACACAGGGAAGACAGGGACCTGATGGAGTGGGTCCAGAGGAGAGCCACAAAGATGATCAGAGGGCTGGAACACCTCTCCTACAAGGACAGGCTGAGGGAGCTGGGGTTGTTCAGCCTGGAGAAGGCTCCAGGGAGATCTACTAGAGACCTTCCAGTACCTGAAGGGGGCCTACAGGAAGGCTGGGGAGGGGCTGCTTACGAGGGCCTGTAGTGAAAGGATGAGGTGTAATGGGTTTAAACTGGAGAAGAGTAGATTTAGATTGGATATCAGGAAGAAGCTCTTTACATTGAGGGTGGTAGAACAGTGGAATAGGGTACCCGGGGAGGTGGTTGAGGCCCCATCCCTGGAGATATTCAAGGTGAGGTTGGACAAGGCTCTGAGCAGCCTGGTCTAGTTGAGGGTATCCCTGCTCACTGCAGGGGGGATGGACTAGGTGACCTTCAGAGGTCCCTTCCAGCCCTAGCCATTCTATGATTTTATTCTGTGACTTTCAAGAAAGTGTCATGTTTTTCTGTAAAATGGGATTATCAGCATGTGTTTTTCTACTGTGCAAGCAGTGCGACAATGATTAGTTAACACTTACACAGATGTTTGATTAATCAAGCTTTTGGCTCAGACAAAGCACCACAGATAATTTTTTTTGATATGCATCCAGAGATGGGAATAAAAGGCTCATGCTATGCATAAATTCCAGTGCTCAGTCTATAGATTTTTCCTGACCTAATTTGTGATTAAGAGCTACCATATAAATAGCAACAGAAACACAGTTAATTTAGTATACTAGCATATGGTTACTAAATGCTAGGGAGACTATGAAATTAATCCAGTTTTACAAGTCACCTGTGTACAGTATGATTATTTTACACAGCTGTGAGTAAAATTAATTACTTTTTTCCATCATCCTAGAATGAATTCCTTCCAGTATTCTCATTTTCTTGGTATGCAGATATAGTTGATGCATAGTCTCTGACAGATACTGGCTGAATCCTGCACAGTGTATGTTGCTTTGATTTATTGCTGTCCTGGTCCGAGTTAGAACTGAACTAATTCTGTTCAGTGAATTTGCTTTTCAGCTCAGTCTCTTTTAACTAACTGACCTTTCTGAGGTTGAAGGCCTATTTTTGCAGACAGTGTCTGATTCTAGCAGTGGTAATGCTTGATGTTTAGAGTCGCTACCAAGGATTAGTGTGCAGAAAGGCTCTTGCTTCTACTTGCTCCTGCGCAGACCAAGGTCACTGCTAAATCTTTTGTGCCACCTTGGGGTGTGCAGAAAGTGAAAGGCTGCACCTGCAGGGAGGATCACAGGACAGGTGACCCCAAACTGACCAGTGAGGGATTCCATCCCATATACAGCATATTCAGTATAAAGCTGAGGCATCATCAAGGTCAAGTTCTTCTTCAATGACTCTTGTCTAAGGAGGACTCTGTCCTGCCTTTGATCCGTATCTGTGTGTTCCTGAATCTGTTTCTTGTCAATGGTGATGGGAGGGCTGGGTTCAATACTGGTTTTGTATATGTATGTAGATATTTTATTTTGTTTTTATTATTTTCATTAAAGCTGTCCAGCTCTTTCTTTTCCAGTCCATAAGTCTTTCTCCCTTATGCCCTTTCTCTTCCCCTTTGGGAAGGAAGAGGGCTTAATAAAGAGTATCTGTCATTCGTCTAGCAGCTGGCCCAGCCCCAGTCCTTGATAATAGCATACTCTAATACAACTACAGTTTAGGGATCATTCATTCTGCTGAAGCTAAAAAATTCACATTACAGTCTCCTTTTCATTTTATTTTGTAGAAATAGTCTTCATTTTTTTGGTAGAAATTTTTGTTTATTCTCTGGAAGTTTTGTAGCAAAGTACTGGTTTTAGGAAGTAATTTCAGGAGTTCTTTTTAGTGGGTGCATTTGCTTGTGTGTTTCTTCTCTTAGTGTACAGTTCAGTTGGTTTTGAGGGGCTAATGTTCCTGGGTTCTTTCTCAGTTTCTTTCTGTTTATTTTCATCAAACTTTCTTCAGACTAAAGCCCATATTTTGTCAAATTTTATTTTTGAATTTTTTATACTAACTCTTTATTTCTACACATCCAACATGGATGATAAACATCAAAATGCAAACACATGCACAATAAATTAAGATTCGTTATTAGTCTGTTAGCGTTAAAGAACTCTGAAATAACACATCTCAGTTACAACATAGTTCATGGAGTTGAATCTATAACCATAACAGTGATCCTCTATTTAAAACAAAGGTCGGAATGGCTACATTCTGTCATTTTTGAGCACTCCAAGAAAGAGTAATGATTTCAGAAAGCAGACACTTGCTGTTATTTTAAAGCATACTACTGTAGCAAGGGTCTGTAAACTTCTAATCTCTACCTTTTCCCGAGCAGAAATGGAACAGCAGTTACGAGGCACAAGCATGGAGCACAAGTGTAAAACACATGGAAAGATGTTTTATTTGTGTATAAACACAAACCAGCAAAACAGTTTCTGTTCTAAAAATAGATTAATTTTTTAAGTGTTTAATTATGACAACTGAATGGATTTTGCTATTCTTTTCTATGTGGTGAGGTGAATGTTGGAGTAGATGCAGAGATAGGTGCTAGCAAAACACCCATGCAAGTCACCTGTATGGTGGTTTATTTTGGCTCTAAATTTGTATAAATTGCTGCAGCACAGAATTGTAAACTGAATAGGAATATAGCAATTATAAAAACTCTTTGCATCAGCTCTTCCATGATGTAAATTTCAATTTGTAGAGTGCTTAAAGACTTGCTTCTGAGGCTTTTTATTGTTTCTAGGTATGGAAGAACAGCTTATTTTACCTGAAAGAGCTTAGACTACCTCCAGGTGGAGCAATCAAATAGCTGAGAGAGCCATCAGTAGGTTGCCTCTGGCAGTGGAAAGGCTGGAGATGGGTTTACCAGAGGTGCTGTGTACTCTGTCCTTGGCCTGTCAAAACATTTAACACTGCCTAATTACAAGGACACTTCCAGATGTTGCTGTGCTTGGACAGTGTTAAATGCCAAGGGCTTTTTCATGCCTTCCAAGGAAAACAGTGTACTGTCATTTCAAATCCCTCATGTTCTCATTTCTCCTTTCCTGGTCTCTATGCTTGCATAAGGGCGGTGGTACAGGGAGTGGGCAGGAGGGGTTCAAATCAGAAGTACTACGTGCTTCTTGTGCTCTGCAAAAGCAACTTGAGGAATTTAAGTTCTCTTACCTTGTTTTTGTACCTAAATTTCACAGTTCATGCATTCTTCCTCAAAGCAGCTCAATATTTCACTGCAAACCAGTGAAACAGTGGGCTATAAGCAGGATTGTTATTTCATTTAAGACCAGGGTGTACCTGTGTAATGTGTGAAGTTTAAGAATATAAAAAAGCTCACTATCTAGTCTCTGAATAACCTTTCATTGTATTTCATCTCCCCTGCTCCAACTTAGTTTCCAAAAGAAGCATATATTCCTATGAGCTGAAGTTAATTCGTCCACATCATTCATTTTACTAATCATGCTTTGAAGCTTTATACAAACCTTCAATATTTTTCAAAAATTTAAGTAGAAAAGCAATTCTGTATATAGAGGGAACATCATGGAAGAAATGTGATTAGCTGTTGTCGGCTCCACTTCAGATCAAATTTTTGCATTAATGAGTACAGATGCCTGGAAAATACTTACTAGCCAGGCTTAAAATTGTGCCCAAGTTGTGGTGGATTGGAGTCGTGCTCTTTAGAGAGGTGACAGTCACCTTGGATTAATGTTGTTTTCTGTTGCAGGTTGATAGTGTTCACTCAGAGCAACCTATTGGAGTGAGTATTTGGTTTAGACTGAAGTAATTAACTGATTGATATGTAATAGCTGCAGAGCAGCTTGGGAAACTGATAATATATCGCACACAATGCAAAGGTGAGGCAGCACTGCCCATAGAGATTATGACATGTTGCTGTGAATACACAGAGCTGCTCTTTCCAAAATAGCAGAATGCTGCCCTACCTAGAAAAGTCAGGAAGGGTAATGTTTGCTCTTGAGAAATACTGATTTGAGAGGTCTCTAAGAATTACTTAGAGATTATTAATTTATTGAGATGTATGACTGTCTGAACCAATAAAAAGCAAGGAAAGGATTTCAGCCTCCAGCCACCCTCCTCCTTTCATAAGAATTTTGTATTTGTCTCTGATCCACCTTTGAGAAACAGTGGGTTTAGCTACTTCTGAACAAGTATGTAGACCTGAATTATCAAAGCAAAAATGCAGTAACTTGATTCCCAGTGCAGCTGATCCTTAAATGACTTGTCTGTGTAAGCACATAAAAGAAGTCATTTATGACACAAAAAGCTTATGTGACTTTGACCTCTGTTCTGAATGAAAGATCCCCTTTTTTATCAATCCAGTAAATCATACCTGATTAGAACAGAGCTTTCTAAACTAACTTAATTTACTTTTTCAATAAGAGCATTCATTAAAGGAGAAGGGGAAAAAAAAAAAAAAGTGTTCTTTTTCTCTAATACTTTTTGCTACATCGTCTATGGCATTGGGTGCGCTGTACAGCAGGCAAGGAACTTTGGAAGTATGTGAAGTAGTCTGTGGGGAAAAGCAGAGGAGGTAGTTGGTTAATTTAAGTTTCTGAACTCCATCTTCAGTTACTAGGGTAAGATGTTGTGAGAGCTTGTGCACAACTAGAAATTACTCTGCAAAGTGTTGAGGTGCTCGGTATAGCATGCTCTCAAAATCCATCAGAAAATGGGGAGCTATTTCTGCAGAAAGCAAACTTTGTCTGTGTCTTGCTCATTTTTGCACTGGGGGTGAGTCTGAAGCCACATGCTGAGGTACAATGTCACAGAAGCCATGCTCTGTGACTGGCTTTCTAAACCCACCAGACCTGAAAGGTGCCTGTATTGCCTATTAATTTATGACTGAACAAATATTAATTATGGCTTTTAAAAAGTATGAACTGAAAAAAAGACCTAAACATAGAGGATGTATGTCTGGCAAGGATTTTTTAATGTTTGGGTAAAGCACAAGGGATCTGGAAAATTATGACTGACTCCAGAGTCAGCATCTTTCTTCTTCTCTGAAAATCCTGCTGAGTCTTTATGTGACAGTAAATGGGAACCTGACACCATTTAAATTTTAAAAAACCCACAACAAACCAAATACCAAAAAACCCAGCAACAACAAAAAAACCTAGTGTCAGCAATGCTTTTGATAACTGGATTTTAAATGGTTTTTAACTGCCTGTCTTGTCCCATGTCTTTCAGTACTGCAGACTATTGCTTCCCAAATAAAATATCCCAACATGAACAATATGGATTATTGACGTTAAAATCATTGTGGCATCAAAATAAAGCTGGAGATTCTCAGAAAAATTCTGATGCTGTTGACTTGCAATACTTAAGCAAGGAGTATTTTTTGAGCATATTGCCCATGACAGTAGCTGTATTTCAGTAGAAATTCCAACAAAAGGATATCAAACACACTTATCCCTAGAAATGTACCTTTCTTGTAAACACAACTGTAATACAAAATTCTGGTTTAACTCAGCTGTAGAAGTCCCACTGAAAGCAGAAAAGCATTTTAAATTTATGTTGTGAAAGTGCACAGAGATCCTAGGGAAAGCAGCAATGCCAACACGGAGTACATACATTTTTTAATAGGGTTTTTTGGGTTTTTTTTTGTGTTTTTTGTTTGTTTGGTTGGTTGGTTTTTTTAAATAAAGATGCCATGGGGAGAAAAGCAGTCTTGAGGCAATTCTAGAGATGCCTTGACTTAGGATAATTCAATTCCAGACATTGCAAAAAATTTTAGACAACTCATAAAATTATGAATTAATTACTTGTGGGAAATTGCTTTTTTCTGATGTAATTGTCACCGTTTCTGCTGGGATAGAGTATATAAAACTCAGTCATGCTCTTACATAGAGGAGAAGATGAACCTCATTCTGCTCAAACATTTTTACAGGCTTACTGCAGAGAATGCTGTCTCTTTTTAATACAGAAAGCCTGAAAATTCACTGTCCTCCTGTAGCTTACTCTTGACACAACTTGAAAGAATATAATTTCAATTTAAATCATTTTCTGCAGTGATTTCTGAAGCTAGTTCAGTAAGGAATTGTCATTTGATGTGATAAGGCTGTAAGAGACTTTTATAAATGAATGGTGTATAACTTAGTGTTAAAACCCTGTTCTGTCCACCTTATACCCTTGAGTTCCCATAAGTCATCATCTGACTAGTCCTGAACTGCTTTAAATAAGGAATTTTTCATAGTTTTATGTTTGGAAAGGTTAGTAAAGCCCCAAATAAAATCTTAATCTGAATTTAAAAGGAATTAGAAATATTCTTCCTCTCCCCAGAGTTTCCACCACTATAGTTTCTTATGCTGTCTGACTGTTATGTACAGCTCTTAGAATTCAGATTTATCTCTGCTAAATTCAGATTAATAAATCAGACTTCATTAGACATATTTTACTATGAATTGAACAGACACCAAATAAAGCCAAATATTCTAATGACCTATTTACATCTTCTAAGTAAATTGTGATGGTACTCTGAGTACAGAACAGAAGAAAAGAAAATGGTACATTGAAGACAATTTGTGACATTTATTTTATTCATGAGCAGGCTAGTTTGATGAAATTGATTTACTGTTCTATTGTGTATGGAAAGAGAGCATTTCAGGCCTTATTTGACAGTAATTAAACGTATTCCAGAATTGTCATGTTTTGTAGAAGTCATTATGCAGTTAATCTCTGTATTTGTGAAAGAAGTACTCTACAGTATGTGGGGATGAATCTAGTAAAATTAGCAAGATTAATGCATCTGATTTTGTTGAGAGACAAGGCCTGGTCATGAGTTGAGCAGCACAAATGTGTTTGACCCTAGCTTTATATTGTCTGTGTTCTTTATGGTTTTGTGGGAAAAGTGGGAGTTCACTAGTTTGCCTGTCCGTATTGTGAATTTGATTGTATGGGACTTGAGGTAAAGATCTTCTGCAACTTTAAACACAGTGGAGCCTTTGGCTCACTTATAGACAGGGCTGCATGGCCTACATGTAAACATTTATGTATAATCTATATGAAATTAACAAGGAATCGCAGGAACTATACTTATACTGTGAGGTAGTGATTGGCCAGAAGAGTCTTGGCTGTACACAGTAAAGTAGTGAGGGCAGTTCTCATGGCGAATGCGAGGGTAGGAGGAAACTGCCTGTGTGACAAGCCAAGGCTATTCAGACCTGTTCAGCTGAGTCAGTTGGAACAGCGCTAGTTGATGCTGTGGCAGGGAGGAGTACCTTCTTTGATCTCATCACAGTTCTATAAATCAAAGTGAAAAAAAAATCTATTCCTCAACTTTTGTAGATTTTTTTTTTTTTTAAAGAGTTTGGAACAGGAATATAGAAAAGAAGTGCTGTAATTATTTTGATAAAATAAATGAAGCTTTTTTGGAGACGTACATTTTTAGTGCAAATATTGAGAAATTGCCAAGTGTCCTGAAAATGTAAAAAGTTGCTTCCTATCTGCAGCTGAACCATCTTCCCAGCAAGCATTTTGAAAAATACTTGAATAGAAAATAGACATGAAAATAGTTCATACTGTGCTACACCTTTGTTACTATGTTCAGCACTTAATGCCTTTCACTTGTCTTAAGTAAGCATGTTAAATGTAATTTCTTCATATCTTCCTAAAATGGAGTCTAGGTAGGGTATTTTTCAATATTTTAGTCTTTGAAAATCTGTGATGTGGTTTTCACTCTTGTGCTTTTTGTGTTCTGTCCTCCTTCAGTACAGGATATCAACTGTTTCAGTACTACAAAATTACTGATTTGGGTCAGATTTGCTTTAAAGTACAGATGATATGGAAAGAAAAAAAATCCTACTCATCTCATTTTTACTATACAGTAACTGTATGTACAGCAATGAAAATATTGTTATGGAACTCTTAACTGTGGCATGCAGTTTGCAAAGAGTAGCTAAAGCTCCCTGCAATGATGTGTCTGGTTTGCCAAATCATGAAAGACCAACTTCATTTCTGTAAGATGTGAAGCAGCCTATTACTATTTAGTGCTATGTCTCGATTCACATAAAAGTGTCTTATCTGTGACCTGTAGTCTCCAAAGGCTCTACAGACATGTGCGTAAATAAGGGTTGAGAAGGGCACAGTAGACTTCCAACAGCTGTGTTCATTTCTTACATCAGTTGAGATCTGAACTGCCTATGTAGAGGAAAATTTCAGTTCCGTTTGAGATCATATGAGCTGTATTGATAGCAAGGTCAATCTGTAAATCTTCTTAAGATTTTGCTTTGTATTTTACCTCTCAGGCTGGTACAAGAGGATGTGGGAATGGACATCCCCTTTGTTGAGGGCGTACTAAGACCCAGTTCTACAGACATGAGACCTGGTAAGAGAACTTCTTACTCATTTTCCTATCCCCTTGGCATTTAATTATGCAGTGAGAAAGATGTTTCTGTGCTGGTAAAGAATCAGTTCAGTGTTAAAAAGTGTTAAGTTTGCTTTATGTAGTCAATTTTCTTCACTTCCAAGATTCAGCAATGTCTTGTTTTGTAACTCAAGTGATTTGTATCTTGCTGTTTAAATTCATAAACACTGTGGGCCAGAGCATGTTCAAGGCTTCATTTTCATCTGATGATTGCCAAAAAGTGAATCTGGATTTTGCATAATTTAAGAGCTCTCAGCTACCTCTGCTGTTCCTGTAGATGTTGGTTTTATTTCTTTAAACATTAATGTTGATATTTGTGGTTTGTGTTAGGTGGTCTTAAATGACATGGTGTTACTAAAATTGATCTGTACCAGTGTGTTTGAAGGTGAGATATAAGTATCTGGGAGATGAATTGTATTCAGAGGAGATAAAGTCCTTTTTATCTTCCCTTTTTCAGAGCCTCCCAATTCTCTTGATCTTAATGGTTCCCATCCCAGAAGGATAAAGCTGACTGCTCCAAATATTAATCTCTCTTTGGACCAGAGTGAAGGATCTATACTTTCAGATGATAATGTGGATACACCAGATGAAATTGACATCAATGTAGATGACCTTGACACTCCAGATGAAGCAGACTCTTTTGAATACACTGGACAAGGTAATGTTCTATATTGTAAAGGCAGAGTCTGTTTGTTTCTTTACTGCTTATGTGATCAGTCTTATGTCTGTCAGGATGTGAATATGGTTGAAGCATTGGAGAGTTAATTCTAGGTGTCCAGATATTTTTACTGCCTGCTATTTTTTAGCCTTACTTCTCCTGCATGAAGTAATGTATTTCCACTTGTGCAGTGTGCAGAAAGACATAGTAGAGCTAGTCAAGTAAATAAGAGCTGCCTAGAGAGAATCAAATTCAAAGTCCTGTGTTTGTCCAGTATCAAAAGAGTTGTTTGAGAAGGAGAAAGCAGTTGCTCTCTGTTGTAGAGTGCTATAGCTAACTGCACCTTCACATTGACTCTGGCCAGCACTAGATTACAGTTAATGTCAGTAGTACTTGGGGATATAACGTTGTGCAAAATGTATTGGCTGACATAAGCTGCACCAAAGAGCTTGTAGTGCATAAATGAAGTAGATACAGTGTGGTGAGAGACATCTTTTGTTAGTGAGAAAGGTCTGGTTTTTTTATTATTATTATTATTCCCATGTATGGTTGGAAAGCTGAGATATGGAAAGTGTGTGCAAGCCATTATACAGCTAGCTCAGGTGATGGAACAGTGGAATTCTTCATGCCACCAATTTAAATATGCTTTCTCAGCAGGGGTAGCTGTACAGTATAGATACACCCTGAAGTGTGCAACGGATACTTCACTTTTCCTGTGCATATTAATGATTTTCTCTCACATGGTGCAACAGTGTTTTACACCATCTCGCTCGCTTTACTTACCTTCATGATGTACAAAATAGGGTGTTAACACTCATTCTTTACTAGTACCTTAAGAATCATAGAGGAACCGTATTCACTAATGTAAATACATAAAGACCATAAGCTATTTAAGCGGAAATTGAGTGGCACTGTTTTACAATCTACAACAGAAAAAAATTTAAAAAATGGATTAATTTAAACTGATTTAATTTTACCTTGCTTTTAAATTCTCTATTGCTAGTGAAGTCACGATAATTTAAAAACTGCATGCTCTTTTGAGCATCCAAGAACAGTTGCATCAGTTTAAAGGCATTACAGTGTACTCAATCATGCATGAGTGTCTCTAATGTCATTTCTCATTAGAAGGCAGATTTCCTCATGGGTAGACATGAGCATAGTGATGAGTTCCTTGATGGTTAGAATATTTTGCAGCAAAGGTTAAAACTAACATACACAAACACATGCATGCACTTACAGTAAGAGCAATCTGTGCATGCAGTTTTGGACTTTTGTGACCACTAGGTGAGAGCAAAAATCTCTGTCTGCATCAGAACAGATTTTGCTTTTCAGCCCTCAAGGAAATAAATTCAACTCCTGTGATTTGGTTCCAGTTGTATTTATGGTAGGCATTTTTCCCCACCTTTTTTTTTTTTTCTTCTTCTTTTTTTTTCTTTTTTCTTTTTTTTTTTTTCTTTTTTTTTTTTTTTCATGCTGTCTAAATTTGATGATTCATTCAGTTGCTAATGTTGAACCAGTTTCCCCAGGATCCTAAGTGAAGAACTCAAGGTGCTTGTGGTTTTGGTGACATTTTACAGTTGTGTGGTTTGGTTTAGATATACTAAATAGGCAAAATGCCCTCCAGTTAGATCACTGAGGAGCAGCAAGTAGAAAAGCAAAAGAAATTACATTTCATCAAAATAAGCCAGCAATAAAATAAGTAGGCTATATATTGCATGAATCTCATAGCTAAAAGTAGTCATAAGGACTAGTGCAGAATGGTTTATTTGCATGGTAAATAGCCTTTGTTATCTTTGTACTGCTGTGACTCTAACCAGTATGCGCTCTGCTGTTAGCAGTACTCATAATCTCCCACATATCAGTGTTTTAGACTGTACTGCCAAGCCCAGGGAAGTAAATACTGAGGAGACAAAGCTGTTGGAACTGCAGACAACAGTGATTTTTAGTTTGTCATACTCAGGCTGCTGAAGATCGATTTGAGCTATAAAAGGCAATTGGGAAAAGCAAGGCTATTGTTGTGACTCGGGTCCACCTCATTGCTGGAAAACTGATGGCTCTGTAATACAAGAAATTCTGAAACCCATTTGTTTAAAACAACAGCAAAGAGGAATCATCACAACTGCAATGTGCAAGAAGATAGATGAGATCAAAAATGCTAAAGCACTTGTCTTACACTAGCACATGACTTGTTTAGCAATTAGTCAATCATGAGTTTACCAGGGGGCTTTGGTCACTGATAACTTACATTTCAACTTTTTTTTTTCCCCTCAGAACCTGTTTTTTGTTTCTGAAATAAACTTTCAGTAATTCTTACATTACATGACATAAAAATTGCAATTCTGAAAACCATATGTGCATTATAGATGAAGGCCTCACCCCAGATCAGCATTATTTGGAAAGTAAGAGAGTATTCATTATTTTGTCTGCAGCTGTTTCTTACCTTTCTGAATTTCACACTGGTTCATCTTTCTCTGCAAAATCAACACTCCAGGCATAGCCACTTCATCAGGAAGAGGCGATCTAGTACCATTTCTATAAAAAAAATTCTTTTGCCTAGTTTCAGCATTGTGAGTTTTACCAGGGTCTCCTTTCATTGTTTTTTATCATTTGCTGGTCCATAAAACAAAACAAAAAAAAACCAAACAAAAAAACCCAACCAACCAAACAAAAAAAAAAAATTAAAGTTGTCAACCCGCCAATACAATTGCAGCATTAGTCTGCCAGTTATCTATCGGGCCTCTTTTCACTAAAGCCGTTCTGCTAGCTACAGTTCTGTCTCTCATCCATTCTCTTTCTACCCTCTGAGGAACAGCTAACTAGACAGTTTTCCTGGCCTGTTCTGAGGATTCCATGTATCTATTCTGAAAGCACCTGACCCTGTATCCTTAAAGGAACAGGCTACCCTGTTATGGCCTGTCAAAGCTTGCATAGTTTGATTTCATGTATGTAGTTTTCATGGTACTTGCACAAAACTAACATAATACAAAATTGCATTAAGATGTCTAGGTTTGGAGGGATTGGGGTGAAGCATTTTGGAAGCTTGTTCCTAATGTCATGGAATATATGCATTTTGAAACTGTACATTAAATATATTATTAAACATCATGAGTATTGTATCCTGAGAAGGCATGAATACATACTTCAGCTCCACAGTCTATAATATACCAAGCAGCAACTGTTAAACCAATCTGAAATGGTATACTTGAGAAAAAAAAAAAATTATCACATTTTGCGGTCTTTTCTTCTTCCCAACCTTAGATGTCCTCACACTCCCTGTATTTGCAGTTCCAAAGTAAAAAAGGCTTATGTGGCCACATCATACATGTACATGTATGTATTTATTGATCTTGCATCCCTGTTTCCACCGTTAATACAATTTTACAAATGTTTTTAACTCATTGACTGGTTAGTCAGTGAAGTAGAAGGTGAAATGTTACTGATTTCTTGCAAGATTCCAGAAGACAGGAATTGGGTAAATTAAGAATTTGTGATAGACTCAGCTTTTCTTGCACAGGATAGTATCCACCTCAGAAAGGGGGAACTTCTACCAATATAATTCCCTAATAATACTTTGTATTAGGGGCAGAAAATACAGACAGTGCTATAAGTTCAGGCTTCATTAGTCCTACTATAACAACAAATATGTGTTCAACCGAATATAATTTTTTTAAAGTTCAAAGATTTTTTTTTTGTGTATGTGTGTTTTTTACCTACTTGATATTCCTCATGAATTTGGTGGAATTATTGATAGGTTTTAATCCAAAAATCAGTTTTACAAATTGTCAGTTCAACGCGTGTAGATATATGTGGTATATACACAGTATACTATCTTATTCCTGATTTCTTAAAGGAAATTGATTTAATTCTTATGATAAACTGGTGTGTTTTAGGGATTATATAATTCCATTTGTGAAAGTAGTTCAAGAATCAGCATTAATCAAAGAGGCATCCAAAAATAAACCAATTCATAGAAAGGTTTGAGGACACAATGAAGCATTGTGTTCTTTACTTCTTGTTGTCAATTAAAATTACTTCTTTTAGTTTATTCTTAACTCTCATAGATCTCTAGTATTGTCAAATAAGATGTCTGATTTGCTTTTTGTATACACATATGTATGTCATTTTATATCTCACTATATATTTACTGTTACCTCACTTATTGGATTATGTCATCAAATTCTGCTCATATTTATGACTGCAGAGCCAGAATAATACTTTAAAAAGAACAGCTTATTTTGTTTACTTCAAACATGTGTAATGTGAAAAATGTATAGAAGCTTTCCTATGGAGATAAATTAATAATATGCAAATAGGCACATGACAAAGATGCCTCAGCAAGAATAATTATACAGATGAGGTGGGATTTTTTTCACCTGTCAAAAACAGCATTTTGTAACAATAACCATCTCATCAATGTGCAATGGAAATGTAGATTTTTGTTAATTACTTCACAGCTTTTCTGAAACTGAGAGTATCCAACAGAGAGGCTGTGCTATGAGACTTCATGGTCTCTTGTCAGCCCTGTAGTTTGTTTATCATTATCATTGTGTCTGTGGACTAGATGTACCTGTTTTCTCATGGGTGCCAGTATGAACAGTACAGATTGCCTGACTGCTCTGTACTTCCCATCTGGGAGGGAACTCTCATTTAACCTTAACCAAAAGGCCATGGGGGAGGTGAACACCATGATTCCATCAGGAGTCAGCATTTTGTCGTGACTGAAGCAGGGGAAGATGGACATTCTTAATTTTTGCTGGTGCCAGATTGAAGACAAACAGAGCAAAGGACGAGAAACTGTAGGTCTTTGGTAATTCTCTACACAAGAACCATGGCTATGTTCACTTGTAGTTCCCTATTTTGCTTATTAGTATTGTTCTCAACAACTTTCAACACAAATGTTTTTAAAGACTTACAGTGCAGTACCTCTAAGTGAGCAGCTGATCTTACTAACTGGATGCAAGAATGCTAAAGTCCCTTGGTGGTATGCTGCATAGTGATAAATGCTGCTGCTCTTTTTATGTTCATAACAATGAAAAGTCTAAATAATCAAAAATTCTCATTTACTGACTGTTATATGATCAGATTCTGTTCTTACATACACCAGTGCAGATCCAGGATAGTGCTGTAAAAATACAGTTGATTTCAGTCATCCATTTCAAATGTATGTAACAGAGAAAATAATTATAGCTTTTACAGGAAGATGTAAGATCTGAAACTTTATTTTCAGAAGAGCAGACTGCTACTAAGGATGCTTCCCAGGAGGAGTCTGAATCAATTCCAGAGTATACTGCAGAAGAGGAGCGAGAGGACAACAGGTTATGGAGAACAGTGGTTATTGGAGAACAAGAACAAAGAATTGATATGAAAGTCATTGAACCTTACAAAAAGGTCATTTCACATGGAGGTAGGAAAACCCTGAATTTACTTTTTAGAATAATATTAAAAAAATAGTGCTTCGTTGGTCAGGATATATTTCTATTTTGGTTCAGTTGTCATACTGACAAAAGGAGAGCTTATTCTTCGGCCATGGCTGAAATCAACCTGTCTTTCAATTCAGTGTGGAAATGACTACTGTGTACTTTAAATGTAAGGCTATTTCAGGAGCAACAAATAAACAGACATACATGTGTCTGATCATTGTATGTTAAAGCTGTCTTAGAGTAAGGAAAAAACTTTTGTCCTACAGGAAAAAAAAATTGAAACCTTTATTCTGTGGATTTTGGCAAAAGCTTTTGCACAAGGAAGTATAGTGTTCTGTGATTTGCTGAATGATGTATGTGAGTGCCCAAATCTAAACAAGTAGACTGGCAATAGAAAAAATACAGTTTTCCCTGGGGCTTCCATTCATCTGGCTAAACTTATGTTATTTTTCTGCCATTTATAGTTGTCAGCAGATAGCAATTCACCAGCAACTGTTTTATGTTTGTTTTTTATCATATAATTTGTTAATGATTGTCAAATAATATATCAAAGAGAACATTTAAAGTAGGAAAATTACCTTATGTGCTTACTATATTGCCTCCTTTGCTCATCTGCTCCCTAACCTCCTCAGAGAATTTGTAATTCTAGTGTTACTAGCACACTTCTGTATAAATTCAAATGGACAAATATTACTATAGATACTAAAGGAAGAAAAGGAAACAAAGCTTTCTAAGTGTCTTCTCTTTAGTTTATCTTTGGATTTGGGGGATACTGTTGGCTAGCTGTTCAGTAAGGTATTAATTAAGGATGAGTTGTCCTGTTCCTGCAAAAATTGAGGCAGGTAACTTACCATCTCAGTGGTAAGATTTCTGAGTTCATATGAGGACGCCTCTGCCATGCTGTTGCTGATTTGTAAGATCATTTAGAGGTAAACCACTGTTTACAGTGTATTTTCAGTGTTGAATCTCTATCTGGTAGAAGTGACATAAATAAATTATGTTTAATTATATTACCTGAGGATGTGGTCCTCAAATCTGCACATTCACATTAAAAGCAGCTAAACACTAGCCTGCAGACTTTCACAGTGGCCAGTGTGCAGTTTTAGTTGGAATTAATAAAGATGTTTAAACCTGCAAGCATTTTCCCACTATAACAATACTATAAAAGATTTATGAATATGACACCTCAGACACAGTTTAGTAAACAGACCCAGATGGCATAATTTAGGAAACAAACATAAAATATTTTGAGACCTTGCTAATGGTGTTTGTTTATACGGCTTTTGTATGATGTAAACTAGTCTAGGTACATTTTTGGTGAAAACTGTCACGTAGAGTTCCTACTAGATGCTGATGTATACACTTATACCAGCTTTTATGAAAAATAAATACCAGTCCATTTTAGCCAGTCGAGAAGTAGCTCTTAATTGAGCACTGCTTGACTGTTGAACAAGTTCCAGTGGCAGACATCTCTGATAGCAACTATGAAGTACACAATAATGCCCAGTTATTGATGTGAGTCTTGGATATTCAGTTCAGCTCCCTGTGAAATAATCAGGATTCTAATTTTACATATCTGATATCTTTTGTTCGATCACTCAAATCTAAGAAAAAGGACATTAAATTTCCTGTATTTTTGAATGGCTACTGGTCAGTAGCTTAGCCATTCTGAAAAAACAGTGTGAGATGAATCGATGTTTCAGCCCACCACTGGCTACATTGGAAATTTTGCCTGAAATATAGCCATATAAAAGTGAGTTAAGTACTGGATTAAATCCTGTGTTTATGACGTGGTAGACTGAAGATACAGAAACAAAATCATTTTGATGTATGGGCTGCAGGAAAACTTGGGACATACTGAACACTTTCTGCATTATGGCAGTTAGGCCTATTCTGTATCATGTTCACTTTAGCAATATATTATCATCTTTGGACTGCTTTAGAGGGCCAGGAATCTTTCCTTTAACCTCAAGATTAAGAAGGCATTCTGTCTAAAATTACTTACCTGGAATTCAGGTCAAGTATGTCTTGTTCAGTGACCTACTGAACATTTCCACCTGCCAAAGGACAGATAGCACCAAATGCAGTATCTAGATGGTAGCCACAAAACACGAAAAGGGAGAGCAGACTGTAGTCTATGTGTGCCTTCATATATGTTGATGGAGAAATTTCTTAGAGAGCTGTCTCTTTGCATAGGCTGAGAAGTGGGCCAAATTGCTTTTCCTGGCTTCTAGTGAATTAAAAAGCACTTCTCCCTTGGGTGCCCATTCCTTGTCAACAGTATGTGTAAGAGAAAGCAGCTTAGATTTACCTGTGGGTTTTTCTTCTGTGTGCTGTTAGCTGGCATCTGCACATGATCATTCGCTTTACATGAACTGTAAACCGTGCTGTGAAATTTAGCGGACACATCTGCCACAATGTACTCTCACTGACAAACTCTCCTGAGGCACCTGGACAGGCTGCTTTATAGCAACATATAAATTATCCTGAGAGTTTCTTAAGGATTTTTTACATCTATGGAAGGAAGTCGTCTCCCTGTTTGTAAAACTGAGGGGGAAAAAAAGTACTGCTGACGGATGAGGTAGGAGAGGATATGTGAAATGAGTGCTGTACTCTTTGAAAGTATATGGTTCTGTTGAGAAGATGGAAACATAACAGAGAGTAGTATTAACTGATAAGTGTGGGAGGTACAGTGCGGAAATCTCTTTGTTTCCTTTGAGAAGAATGGAATATTCCTTCATAAAAAGCACTTTAAAGGGGACGGTTATGAAAAAAGGACTGGAGTTTCTTCGCCCTCTCTGTATACATTCTGGCAAGAAAATGCAATGCTACTCTTTGAATTTGGCCTTGACATCTTCACTGGGACACCAAAGTCAATCACCTATATAGATGCCTATAGATATGCTGTTCATGAGCTGGAGCCACGACACACTGTGCCATGTCACATGGTTTAAAGTGGTTTTACCTACATTGCCCTTTGGCTTGAACTCAAACCCTAATCCTGAGCTTTTCTGCCAGTCCCTGTCCTCCAACAAGATGGAGAGCACCCACTGCACTGTGGTGAAGTGACTGGAGAAGACAGTGTGCATATGCTGGGCTGCAATTGTACAGTGGCCTCTGTAGCTCTGGAAGCCCAGCTATAGATTAACTGGCCTTTGGCACCTGAGAGACAGAAAAAAAGCTATTTCACGGTTCTGGGAAGACAAGAGATGCCAAGATAATGTGAGGGTGGAATTAAGCCTAAGGAGGAGAAAGCTTCCTGCATTGTCCACATGATTCCTCAGTGAATGAGTGCTGGGCTAGCTAGCATTCTCAGCTCAATGTTGGCACAATGCATTATATTTAGTCAAATCTACCAAATCAAATTCAGAAAGAAAACCATCCAACATAATCCTTCCACAGGTTGCTTTGCCAAACCTTGATTTGAAAAAATATGACTTAAGGCAGGAGACATCTGACATGCACATTTTTCTCTTTGATACTTACCCTTCTTTTGCTCCTTT
Source organism: Todiramphus chloris collaris (assembly GCA_025345505.1). Taxonomy (NCBI): domain Eukaryota; kingdom Metazoa; phylum Chordata; class Aves; order Coraciiformes; family Alcedinidae; genus Todiramphus; species Todiramphus chloris. The sequence continues at coordinate 24,120,168 of JANVCC010010406.1, read as the reverse complement.
TTGGAACTGTCCTTTAAGGAACATCTGAGAACACTAGAGAGTGTCTACGTGCATGTCCTTATGACTGGGATAGTGTTGAGGTTAATCAGTTGTGGTTCTCCTTGACATGGAAGACTTCATGGGCAAGTGCCTCGAAGCACCCATTTTGTCAGGAACACTGGATTCTTTCAAGATCTCTACAAAGCCACGTATGAAATTACTTCCTTGACATAAACATCTCCTTATTCCAGCTAGACAAGACTGAGCTTAGATGTTGAGTGAGAAAGGAGAAAAGAATCTAGTCTCTCACTCTTCCCTGGTTAGCATGTGTGGATTGTGTATTATGTCTGTCTTTCCATAGAGAACTTTGCTTTGCTTGGCTGACTACAATGCAAGAAGTTCTACAAGTGTTTTGACATAGGCTTGGATACTTCTTTCTAGTATCTAAAAAGCACTGTAAAAGTATTAAAACCTCCTTATGAAAGTATGGCAAAGGTGCTGGTATTATGCTTTCATTCCATCAAGAATGTGTTCCTATTTCCAAGGGAGATTCAGCATTTCCTTCACGAACATTATTATCTCTCCCTTATGGTTAGTTTCCCCTAGCCTCTTTTGAAAACCTTTCAAGTAGTTCTCTAATGATGCATAGAAATAGAAGTTGGATATACTTAATGTTATCTACCTACAACCATTCCTACATCTTTAAAAGTTGCCTCCTGAATGTACATATCTTTTAAACAAAACTTTCAGTTGAAATGCAGGAGTGTTTTGTATTTATTACTAGTAATACAGAAATCCATAGCAGCTGCAAATGATGGTGAAGAAGATTAACCAGCATTAATCTTTCCTTAAAAAAATAAAATAAAATGTTCTTCTGAGTAACAAGCAACTGTCCCGGACCCCAGAACACTAGTGCTGCAGCTTTGAGGGTTTACAGCTGTTAGGCAGCAGAAAACACCTGTATTAGACAACTGGGGTGTCAAAGGTAATAACTTGCAGCAAAGGATTTAAATCCTACCCAGAAGCTTTAAAGGCATAGTAGGGTGCGGTCATAGTTGTAACATCCTGAGGCCGTTTGAGTTGTGCAAATGCAGTGAGATTGGATTGTGAGACTTTGGTAAACTTCATTCAAAAGATGCAGGATAACAAACCAATGTAGGATGGTTTTTTTAGCTCCTTATTCCTTAATCTAAGGTGAGCGTTTGCCATAGAGATGCAATGAACCACGAGTTCCGATAAGACTGTATTATTTACAAGGATTTTTGCTTGTCTCTATAAGAAGTTTGCTAATAGTTGTGCTAAGTGTGTTTTCATGGTTTCAACTTAACTATCCCACTTCCTTATCACTTCATGATAGTTCATACATTTTCAGTCTTCTTCAGCAGTAGACATAGTAGCTCTATTCCAGAACTTTGAGTTTTCTTTTTAAATTTATCTTAAGAGTCTTTGGCAAAGATAAAAATGCCTTTTTGTTTCTTCTACAGGCTACTATGGTGATGGTCTGAATGCTATCATTGTGTTTGCAGCATGCTTCTTGCCAGACAGCAGTCGAACGGATTACAACTATGTCATGGAAAATCTTTTCCTGTGAGTGATATGTGAGCAATGTGACAGGAGTCTTTTGAGTCAGTGCTCATACTTATGTAGTGAGAGATAACCCATCTTTAATTAAGAGGTAATTTTGGTTATTAGAAGGAGAGTGATCTGAATGACAAGGAAAATAGCAGGTTTAGATAGACTACTCAGTGGAGTATTATTTTGGTGTTCTTTGCCTACTCAACCTCACAAATTGAGGCATATTTGTCAGGACCAAATCTGACTGTAGTACCTCCCTTACACTTGTTAGGAATGCATTATTTTCCACATCACTTGAGGATACTGACAAAATCAATTTTATAACTCGCTGTCTTTTTCTGGATTAGCGGTATAAGAGAAAGTTCAGGGTGGCTGAGAACCTTTGCCTTATTTTAAGACTTATAAACTGTTGGTTCTCTGTAAGAAACCATGAAAAGGGAAAGTCAGGTCACCCCTTTCAGCTCTAGGACTATTCATTGCATTGAAGTAAAGGGAATGTGACAGTTTACAACATATCCAGTAACTGATATATTTCAATATTTATGTATTATTTAGTATTGAATTATAAAGGCAAATGAAGGGACCTGCAAATCACTAAATCTCTCCTCATTTGTTATACAGCATGTTTCTGATAGGTACTTGTGTGCTTGCAGTAATCTTGAGTTTCTGATTAACAACTGTTCTCAACTGTTCCTGAGTTTTGTGGTTACTGTCCCTCCTGGATTCCCTTCACATTTCCAATTATCTTGTTACTAGACTAATCCTGTAAAACTGTCTTTGAAGTCTTGAGTTTGAGATAAAACTCGAGACAGCATCTTCTGCAGCACTGCTAGGTTGTGAAGACCCACACAGAAATTTCTGCTGTTTCATTTGTGGCTGCCTGATAAAGTCTAGAAATTTTAAGTTGTGGTGTTCTGGGTTTTTTTTTTATAAGAATCACAACTTGAAAAACTACTTTGAAAATCAAAACCAGCACTTTTTGCTTTCACAGTGAATAAATTGTTCTAGTCAATGAGAGAAATTCTATCTATCATTTCCAATACTAAAGAAATTACCATTATTACCAAACAGTAAGAAATTACCAGTTAAGTAAGGTTTGCAAGAGAGATCAGCATCCCTAAAAGGGTAAATGGTCTAACTTAATTCATAAATTAGAATTATGAATAAGAGCTGTTGAGTGAAATTACATGAGATAAGTGAGATCTAACTAAAAAACTAGCAGAGATTCCTTTTTGTCATAATACTGCTCTTATTCCTGATGATAAGTATGGATGATCCTTCATATTATAACTGTGTTTTCATAATATTCACAGTTCCCCTGGAACCTAGGTGAACCTAGAGACAGCCTGAAAAATTTGTGTTCTTATAACTGAAAGGCTTGTAGTGTTTTGGGTAGTCCTTATACCTACTCTTCTGTATGTTTCAGTGTCTAAATGCTTTTAAAGCACTAGATGTTGTGCCGTGTGGGAAGGGCTAATTCTGTAACCTGTTAAATAGTCAGTAGATTCAGTTAAAATAAGCTTCTTTCATCAGAATGTTCATACAATCCCTCGCTCTGATATTTCACTGTTAGACTTGAGCCTTTAGGAACATCAGGCAAAAGCAGGGAATACACAACTGCAAGGTAAGAAAGAACAGTAAAAAACAACGAGTAGTGAATTAGATGGAATTTGACAAATGTGTGTAACTGATAGTTAATGGCTGACAACTTTACGCCTAGTTAAAATATCACTCCTTTTGTTGAGAACGAAATTTCTTACTGTTCTTTTAAAGAAACTGTATCTAAAGGAATGTAAGGGTCAGATTAGACTGTGAGTCATTCCCATACACCTGTGAAAGGGGTCTTTATGCTCAGGGATAGAGCTGTCTTTTGTAGTGAGCTAACTCAGGCATTCAGGTTTTTAAGGTGTGACTCTCGTTGTAGTTTCTACATTCCTTGGGGCTTGATAGTAGATCAAAGTAGATAGAACAATTTGAACATTCCTGTGATGAACAATTCCCCAGTGAGGTAGGGACTACTTAATGGAGCACCTTCATATGTAGTCCCAGACAAGAAATTAAAGCTACCCTTTCATTTGACTAAGTACTGTGCTCTTCTGGGTAGGGTGAGTTTGGGCCCAAGAGCACTGTACTGTTCTGACTCAATTATCATTGCTGAGCTGAGGAACTTAATGAGTGTTTGGAGTGTGGTGCCATTGAGTGCTCTGTGCCATCAGAAGGCAGGTTGATGGACAGGTTTTGTTAGCCTTGTGATTCAAGGGTATTTGGAGCTGACAGTCACAGACTCAGTAGGAATACTTGGAAGATTACAAGAATTATAGCCATGTACCTTCTTCTCCTGACCCTTACTATTTTTGCATTGAACAAACAGGACAAATAATAGTGGAGAGATGCTTCTCAACAGTTAATTTCAGAAGTTCCTGACATTTACATGGTCCTACCACGCTCTCCCTTGCAAGATCTCAGGATTTAATGTCCTTCTGAGAAAAGCAAGATTTAAAAACTCACTATGAAATGGTATCTTTGTAAGGAAACCACATATTTCGATGCAGATAAGATCGTTGTTTTCTATCTACAGGTGGCATGATGACCAATGCTAAATGTTTGCTTTGGTTTAAAGGGAAAGAAAACACTGTCTTTTCATAAGTTGCTTAGTCTGCCTTTATTTATTCCTAGTAGACTGATTTAGTTTGGGCATAAGTGGATAATGTAAAATGTGTGCTCACTTACTTATGTACTCTTATCAGCTATGTAATCAGTACCTTAGAGCTGATGGTAGCTGAAGACTACATGATTGTCTACTTGAACGGAGCAACACCAAGAAGGAGGATGCCTGGCCTGGGTTGGATGAAAAAATGTTACCTGATGATTGATCGGCGGTGAGTAGTGTTTTCTTTCTGATCCACAGGCATTATTTTAAATGGCCATTTCTGTTACACCCATGTGTGACAGTGTTCCCTATGTATTTTCTGTATGTTGTATGTTTGTTTTGCTAATAACTAATTTCCTTTTATTCTTAGATTACGGAAGAACTTGAAATCATTTATAATTGTTCATCCATCGTGGTTTATCAGGACAATTCTGGCTGTGACACGACCTTTTATAAGGTATGTAGTCAATAACAGTGATTTTCTATGTCCCTAAGAACACAGAACCACACTAAATCATCAAACACGGCTCTTAATCTTTCACTGAAGAGGACTCATTTTACAGTTCATGTTGTGATTCTGACAGCTGAAGATGACTTTCTTAAAGTGAGTAGAAAAGTCCCATGACTCATATGAGTATTTAGTCGCAGACATCACAGGCATGATATTGTAAACCTGTATGTGTATGCAGAACTGGGAATTCAGTCTTTCTTCCAAGTGCAGCTAAAAGGCATGTAAAAAAGGGGTCTAGATGTAATGATAATCACTTCATAAAAATAATCCTGGCTGCAGGACAAGATTAAGCTACAGTTCTGGGTTTAAAAAAATAAATTAGTTGCTGCTTATGCAAGAAGACTGCAGCACCCTGAACTGTTTGAATGCATATGAGTTCCGCTTCCAAAAAAGGTTTAATGCCACCAAAACCAATCCTTTGATTAGAGAAAAAGCAAAGAAATGTTACAGACCCTGAAGAGCTCACAAATTGTTGAAGAAGATGGGCAAGTATGCAGATGAAATCCTGAACTGAACAGTTCACTGAAATACATTTGGTGTCTGAGAGATATCTGTAGGCAGGGGAAAGGTAGGCAGTAAAACTTTAAAAAAATCAGATATACCACATCTTCTTCATGTCACTAGACATTTATTTAGGATGACAACACTGAGCAGCTGCAACTAGAGTTTTCACATTGCCAAACAGAAGTTTTGCTCTAAATAGTTTGACAAAGCAAACTCGCAGTACAAAACTAAACACAATTAAGACCTCTCCATTTCATCCAAGTAGATTGAGTTTGTGCAAGAAGAAAGTGAAGTGTAACTGGGAGATGAAAAAAAGGTGGACAGGACACATGGCCAGTGTGACTTCTATGGAAAATGACATAAGCCCTCATGGAGGACAGAAGAGTGCTATGAGAAACCTGAGTAAAAAACTCTAGGAGGCATGAAAATAAATGGTCAGCTCAGCAACAAGCAATGTAGGAAAATAGAAACTTGATTAGCTTGAAGGCCAATGGCTTAGTTCGGCAGTCCTGAGCGGTTCACCAAACCATTGATGTGCACAGTGGGATTTCTAGAGTAAGAAATTAATTGGTCCCAAGGTAAGCAGAGATTTCAATGAGATAGCTAAATATGAACAACGTAATTTTAATTCTGTTTCAGCTGGGATGTGGAACAAAACAGTAGGAATCAAGAAAATTAAAGACAACAGAATAGCAGGGGACAGTCGAGTCACTGAGGGTGTGCTACAGTCAGTTCTACCTCAAAAACTGCCAAGGTCATTCAGTGGAGTCTGGGACTCAACTGACAAACACTGGACAGTTGTCTGAATACACAGGATGAAAGAAGTAGTGGTTACAAGTATCCTAGATACTCTTTATGGGATAGATACTCACAGTATAGATTATCTTAGCTGTGTTAGGTAAAAAAATAGATTTCTAAGAAAACCAGTATCTGTGAAAGGTATTTTGCATTTGATAGAAATATTTAAATAATAGGAAGTTTACCACTATTTGCAGCATTCCTCCCCTAAAGTCTGAAAGTAACAAGGACTTCTTATTTCAGTCATGTATTTCTTATGCCCATACTTGCTTCCCATATGAAGCAATTACTCAGAAATCAATCACTGGGGTGGAATTAGTGGACCTAGGAGAATCTTCTTAACACTGTAAAACTAATCATATTGTAGGCATTATGGTTTATAATGTTGTGGTAAATACTGTGATTCAGACAAATCAAGGACCAACAAAAGGTCTGGACTTGATTTCAGCTTCGCTGAAACTCAGGTATGCTTATCATCAGCTGACCTCTGTAATTGAAATATGAATAATAAAATGCTTAATTATTTAATACATAAAGTACATGCCTTCTCTTTTTTTTTAATATGCCATAACAGATTTGTGGGGCGGAAGTCAATTAACATGTTGTTTCTGTGTTTCAGCTCTAAGTTCAGCAGTAAGATACAGTATGTCAACACACTGGCAGAGCTTCGTGAGATGATTCCAATGGAATATGTGCACATACCAGACAGTATTGTCAAGTAAGTGACATACAGTAAGCACTTATTTTTTTCCAATGGAAAGTAATAGCAGTGTTTCAGGGTACCTAAGAAAAAACAGAAAGCCCCTTCCTAGTATTGTTACAAATGCTTACATGTTGTTCCACAAAAATTCCACTGTCAGAAGCAGGAAAGCACTTTGTAATAGAAGCACAAAACACAGTAAATACATACTCCTAGGGGAACTGATGTTTATAGGAAGAGGAAGGCTTTGCACTGTACCAAATGATGCTGCTGGTAAAACAAGAAAAGCTTTCTAGGCTTTGAATCCATTCAATCAACCCTATGACTATATCACAGAATCACAGAATATCTTTGGTTGGAAAAGACCTTCAGGATCATCCAGTCCAACCTTCGACCCAACACTGCAAGCTCACCACTAAACCATGTCCCTAAGCACCAGGTCCACATGCTATTTAAATGTCTCCAGGGATGGTGACTCCACCACTGCCCTGGGCAGAACATTCCAATGTTTGATAACAATTTCAGTGAATATAAACCAAAATGGAACAGATTGTTCACTCATTAATTGCAACCCAGAAAGAAAATAGGGAACAAAAAATGTAACCATTCCACTGGTATCACCTACACTATGTTTTTCCATAACTTTTACCACTATTTAAGTAAAAGCATTTTTAAGTTTTAGACATACAGAGCTTTGTACTGAAACAATAACACAAAGGTAGCCTGTTCAATAGAAAAGCACTAAAAAGTCTATAGGTTCAATGTTCCATGTTGATTTTCATGGATTAACCCGGAGCCACTGAAAAACAGTGTTGTCATTTTTCCTGCTTTTATGTAAAGGTTTTTACATGCAGGTAGTTCCAAAGGAAAGATATCTGCTGGAGAAAAAAAAAAGTAAGTAGGAAGTTGATTTGAATTGCTCACTTCAACTGGCTTCTTTTTTTCAGACCTGAAAACAGCAAACTGAAATGGTATACTAATACTGAAAATCTTGTGAAAAGATACACTATTCAAGAATGTTTTCTTTCTTTTTATCAAATTTCCGAGGTTTTGGACAGGTGAACATTCTGTTCTAGAAAGTTTTTTGATGAGTAAATACACAAGAATGATTATCTTTTCCTTATGGTTTTTCAGTGACTAGGTGTGAAGAAAACTTCTTTTGGAGCTGCCATAGGTCTCTTCAACCAAGGCAGGACTTGTCAGACCTGCCTCGCAATAGATGTGAGAGCAGCATAATGTCCTTTGCTGAGCTGGTGGTTGCTCTGATACTTATGGTGAAATTCCAGGGAGCAAGTGGGAAGCTCAGTTCTTGCAGTGGCACTTGTGAAAATTACAGTCCTGAGTTCAGGGATCATATGGACTTCCACTCAAATTTATTCACTGCTGTAACTTCTTTAGTGGTGGAATGATGGCAAGAAAGCAGAGCACCTGATAAAGAGATCTCCAGAATGTTTAAACATCCCTAAAATTTTTAATCCTTCCTCTATCCCTTTCTCCTTCCCTTGCTTCCTCTTTTGATACCTGTATACATTTTAGTTTCTTACAGTTCCCTTTGATATAGACTTTAATCTGATGCTTCAGTGTGTTTCTCTCTTTGCTTCCTTGTTGTGTTTTATGCTCTCTGTAGCAGTACAGACATCTGTTATACACACTTTTTTTTCCCTGTAGACTGAAAACAGTTTTGAAAGTCCATTCACATCTCAGACCAAAGGTGAAATAATCACAGTACCAAAGAAAATGTAGGATTTAGAGCTTAAGAAATTTTTAGAGAACTACTTACTTCATTTCACCAGAAGACAGATGAGAGATCATGAATTTCTGAAGACAAAAATCAAAAGGTGGCAAGTGTGCCCATCAGTAGCAAGCGTTTTCAGGATGTTTTGATATGAGGATTTAGTGGGTGTGTGCATTCAAGGCACTGTGGGTGGTTATTTCAAGGACATGGGGAGAAGAGCAGGGTTCAGCTGACAGCTTCCCTCCTGCTGCAAATTGAGAAAGATTCTGGTAGCAAAACAATACAAAATTCAGCTTTCAGCCTCATAATTGATCCACTGACAGAAATAGAAATGCCACCTGTAGTCATGAGGAATCCCATTGGTAGAACATACATAGGGTTATGTCAGGATTTGTGGTTCTTCCGTAGTTTTTACTGAAGTGGGGTACAATGTGTCTGTTCTATCATATGAACCTGTACATCTTTTGTCTTCCTTCACCCACTCTTGTAAGGTATGATGAAGAGAAGTGTATTAAAAGAAGAATGAGGTAAAACTTGCTTTCTAGCCCATGCTGATGTTCATAATGGAGTGAATCTGTGTGACAGCCTTTCACCTGCAGGCGACCTCAACAGCTGAATGAGAGAGGACTTGCAATGATGTGGAGTCTTACTTTCCCCTTCAAGCTGTTGAGATCAGCCTTCCTTGCAAATAAAACTTACTGAACTGTAAATGTCCTTGACTTGGCCCATGCTGCAGCTAAATTAATACTATCTGATAGAGCAACTGAATGCTTTCAGCTCTCCACTGGGCATGCCTCGGATCCCTGCTGCTTTTATGTTTCTGCCTCCAAATACTAAATAGTTACAAATTAAAGGTGGGTTTAGCACATGGATAAATTGTATCATACTGAACCAAAATGCTTTAGGATCAGTGCGCAATACTGGATGTCTGGTTTAGAAGCATGTACTGTATTTGTTCTTTGCTCTGCTATTGCTCTGCTTCTCTCTTATGCTCTGCTTGCTTCTTTGTTTCTTTGTATCAATAACTTTTACTCATGCAGACTGGATGAAGAGCTGAGGGAAGCTTCAGAAACAGATAAGTAAGATAGCTTTCAGCTGGATGCTGGCATTATATTTACTTGTTTCAAAGGAATAGATGGAATGCAGTAGTATGTTATGTATTTGATACACCAACCAGCTCATAGTTTCAGTTACTGTGTAAATTACCTCATTTGTGAATGGACTTCCCCTCTCACTACAAGCAGCCTGCGTTAGTACTGTTGGTTCTCAGTAAGGAGTAATAATACCCTTACATTATAATAAACAGTTTTGCTACTTTTTGATTATTGTTTCTGTAGTCATGGGCAGAACTGAAATAATATTTGTACTCCATTATAATGGTTCATTAAACATTTTCTACACTTCACTTGTTGTGTCAGATGGTTCATAAAGTTTTTAGGAGGTAGTAATTTTTAAAATTATTTTTTTACAATTTACTAATTTAAGGATAGCTATTGTACCTTGTTCTCAGTTAAGGCAGGTAGGTAACTTTTCCCGTCTTTCCAGTGTTAGTTGGATGGTTCAGTAGATTAATACTTGATAATTTTGTATGGTCTACAGTCACTTAATAAATCAGCCTCAACTGATGATCAGATACTTTAAAGTCATAACTCTTTGCTTTGACTTTAACATACTGAGGCATTAGGTTGTAAAGTACCATAGAAATCCTTACATGGAAGGGCACAATCCTTGACTCACTGAGCAGAGCTTGAGAAGTATCAATTGCACTTTTTTTTCACATGTGTATTGTACATGAGTTGCTGGAGAAGGCATCTATCTATGTCTATGGGTTCTAGTATGACCTTTTCCCTGTGGTTTTTGTAACCAAAGATTTTGAGGTTTTGAAGCTTAGTCTCAGTCTCCTTCCTTTAGCTTGTGCACTTCAGAATTTTCATATTAACACTTCTCCTTTGTTGTATTTTTTTCTGAAGTTTCTTCTTTTACAGTACTCATTTTCCTCTGGCTCTCCAGAGATTAGCTTTTAAAAGAGTCACAGAGAAATAACCAAAAGACTGGCCACTCTTTCTTTTTTTTTTTTTTTTTTTTATTCTAGCAGTTACAATGCCTCAGAAGCAATAAATTCTCATAAGTAGTTATCTGATACCACCTGAATATTTTGTTAAACAAAAGAGGCCCGCCCAACCTCAAAATGCAACATGTATGCCTTCTGTTCAAACATTTTCAAATGCATTGTAGCACATGACAATGAAAACTCTGTGGAAGAAAGCTGCTTCCTTGTTACTCCTCTCATTTAAAAGAGTACAGGCTGCAGCATAGCAAGTGAAAGGGGAACTAAATATTCACATGAGGCTGTACTGATTACTGTTATCGTTGGATGTATGAAGTCACTGTAGTGCATTTCCCTTCCCCAACTTAAATAGCTTAAAAAATTAATACTTAAACTGATTTGTGTTGCAGGCACTGAGATCACTACATTCCTGTCAGTAGCATTTCTGTGTTTGTGACATCAAAGATACTACAGTTAGTTAGTTATTGCATCCCACAAATTTGATGTTGTATTTAAAAAGAGGAAAATATAAACACAGAAGAAATGTTTACTACTACGTCTTTTTCCTTGTACCCAGAACTAGCTGCCTCTCAAATGATCCAGAAATGACTTCAGTGGAGCAGGAGTAAGAATTTATGCCTAATACGTCATTACATTTTAACATTATTTTACAACCATGCTTCTAGAAGCTGAGGCTGGGTAGACTCCATAAAGCTTTTTGGAGACCTAAATGCATTTATAGTTGTTTTCAAGAACTTGATTCAACATACGCAAGCAGAAAAAACACTGAAGTTAGGATTTATTATATTTGCATTGCAGATATGTTTGAAGTGTCCTTGACCATTTCTAAGCAGAAAGAGATAGAATTCTTAGCCTAAAGGTATTCAGGTTAAGTTTTGTGACAATCAGATAGACAGAAAAAAATGCAGCTTGTTCAGATTGAAGATATTCCCATGCAGTATCCTCAGTTGAAAGTGGTACTCTTGCCATTATCTTGTATTTTACTTTGATTTCTGGGTTGTGATCTTGATGTCTTCCTTCTATTTGCTTGTTGTTCTTCTCAGCTTCTTTCATAGTTATATCCCTGATTAAATATCTAGTATCTTTTTGTTGCTTTTCAAAGATGGACTGGTTCCATTGGAAAAGGGAATCTGTCAGTCCTCTGGCATGCTATTCCTCCATCAGATACCATAGCTGAAGCATGTGAATGGAAAACCCTGCACTGCTTTTACTGTGCATCCATGAAGATATTTGTAGCTGTAGTGTGTCACAGAAGCTAGAATAGTTGCTAGAATAACAGTTGTTAGTTGCTAGAATAACATGTCAGGAGGACTAGCTGTTGCAGCATCTGTGTATTCCTGGACAGGATGCTGGTGTCTCACACTGGAATATTATTCAGGAAATAGCATATAGTAAATCTGACTCCTCTGTAAAAGATTCCATCAATAACATGAGCATTAATAAGCAGGCAAATAATTGCAAGTAGATGTAGCAAGCAGGTGCATAGATAAAATGGAGCTTTTATTTTCACTTTTAAAAAATAAAATTATACTCTAGTAAACTATCACAGTATTGTACCTGACATATAGGTTAGAACAATAAGGTAAATTCCTGATACCTAGATCAGTTGACATAAAATGTCTGATCATCTTTTTTTTTTTTTTTTCCTCTCCTCTTAAACACTGTTTCTTTTGTAATGAGTCAATATGAAAACTGTTTATTTAAAGTGGGAGAACAGAAAATAAATAACATGTTAGACATTATTTTTGATTTTGGTCTTTTCATGGCTTGAACAGTTTTCCTGTTTTTTCTCAAAACAAAAAGCAATATGAGAATTTATTTTCTTTACACAAATATGAATCTGTCTTCAGAAGTGTCAGTAATTTTCCTGTGGTCGTATCACTCATTTCTGATGTCATTTCTTCAGGAAAAAGGATTTCCCATCTAAATTCCTCCACAACGAAAACAGCAGTTTTACACAGATTTCTCTTCTGTATGCTTTCTGCAAAAACCTCTCTGGAGTCTGCTCAGCTCTTAGTTTGCTTCTGTTGTCTTTTTCATATCTGTTCCAAAGGCTTTTGTCTATCATCATGCACTCTTGTGATCTAGTTTGTTCAACTTCTCGCACTTACTCATGACATTAAAATAAAAAAAAAAAAAATTATGAAATAATTCACAGTGAAAGAACCCCTGTATTCTGTAAGAATTCATAAATATTGAGCATTCTTTAAATAGTTATGTATTCTGTGAGGAAAACTGTATTTTGTTGCAATGTTCATGATGACAACTTCTTATTCTAAAGAATGCTTCCAAAGTATTTGATGATATATTCATTGTACTAAATGGCAAATCCATAATCTTAGAAATATTTTTAGGGGCACACATGTTTTGTCACAATGCGGTGTCATTCCATTGGTGGATTTTTCCACATCTGATGTCTGTTTCAGATTGGAATTGCCAGGAATGTAGTTATTAATGTCAAAGAAACAGTAACAGACCTTATTAAGTTCTGTGTATTTTCTATATTTGACACCAATGTATTTAAATAAATGAGGATGCTCAACAATTTGCAGGAGCTCAGGGTTGGGGAAATGGCAAGCCACATGTTTTATAGCACCGATGTTTTTAATTTTTTTTTTTTTTTTGTCTTTAACATATAGCATTGACATGACCTTGAAATAAAAAGCATCGTTACCTGGCATTTGAAGAAAAGGGTCCACTTGGATTTTCATCACCCGGACATGGCCATGGTGTACGATAGGCAATTTGGGTTAATTTTTTTTGGTTTATGATTTCTCCATGTCACTCAGCAATTCAAGAAGACCAAAAGGGGCAATCCTGTTGCCATGGAAACAGCAGAATTTGGAGCCTGGTTATTTGTGTTGTTTTCAGAAACAGAGTTTTCATCAGGAAAGCTGCATCATCTAGCATCGGTTTCTCTGTGTGTGCAATTTCTGTTTAAAAGGATACTGTTTTGCCAACAGTGTGCCTCATGAACAAGTCAATGAGGATGTGGATTTTTGTTTATTTTTTGCCTTCAGTATATTAATGTTTATGCATAGCTAAGCAGAACAGTTATTGTTACAATAAATGTTAGCTTGGTGTGTCACAGAGCAGCAGCAACTTCATAGTTTAAAAATAATTCTAGAAATGATGCAGGACTTTCTTGAATCTGTCTATTTCTCACTGTCTGAAAAGTCTTTCCATGTTTATTTAACTCTAATGACTTTTGTCTTAGGTCACAGAAAAGACTGAAATACTAAAAAATAAAAAAATTATTGAGTCATCAAACAGGCTTCCCAGAGGACAAATGAGTAACTGAGCATTTTTTATTTTAATAATTTAGTTTAGTATCTTTATTTTAGAGTTTTTAGAGAAGCTAATCCTGTAAATGATTGTCTTATATTCTAAAATCTTTGGAGTATTAATTTGCCGTTGTTTTCTAAATCTCTTTTTCCAGAACACTCTTTTTAAAGTTATGAGTCTTCAAATGGCATCCTAACTCCAATTGTAAAGGCTGTTAATGCTATGCCTATGAAACAAATACTTAGTATTTCGTATTAACAACTTAAGGTTAAATGTATAAATCTGCAGTTGGGAGTCACACTTATTAGGAATATTTTCCAAAGTACTACTCAAAGTGTATCTAACAAAAAAAAAATACAACGCAGCTTATTGTCTGTGTCACAGAACACAGCAGTAAAAACATGAAAAGGATGAAAACCCTAAGAATTTCTTGTTTGCTGCTGTCCTGCATACTGCCAAAAAACACACTGCACTGAGTCTTCATGGTCACTGGAAAATAACTGCAGTCTCCCAGACTATTCTTTTGCAAGAGAGTGCAGATTAATTGTCAAGTGAATTCTGCTTGTCCACTTTAAAAATACAATAGTCAAGAATATGACTAATGCTTTCTCTTCCACTAATGAACACACACAAGCACTTTCCAAACCTTCTGACTCATCTGTCTTTTGGGATGTCCTAACAGAAGTAATAATGTTATGCACTCTAAAATATTATTTTTATCTTCATGAGATTTTCATATGCGCTTGAATTACATCAGTGGAGCCTCTATCTCCAAATAAGTCCTTAGACATAACAATTCAAGCTAATTTGCACCTTCATTTTAATGTGTGCATTAACCACAGTCCTGCTTCCAGTGCAGAACTACTAATGGAACAGAAGACAAGCAGAAGTTTTCCTGGTGAATAAAGTTTAAGCAAAAGGCAGGACAGCATAAGCCTTGATTTTTTTTTTCAGCAGGCTCTAAACTGAGAGTGAAAATCATGTTTTGTCCTTCATTTAAAAGATTGATAACTTCTGTTCTGTGGTTTGCACATTTCCATCTCTGTCAATTTGTATCTTCTATTTGCAAGACAGTCTGCAAGCAAGGAAGTAAGCATCCATCATTGCGTGCACAGTTGTTCAGCTATTGTAATGAAGAATGGCAAAACTGTAAGAAGAGCCAGAACTTGCCAAATGCTTTCTTATCTGGCAGCATCAAAACTGAAATACCTGCACGTCTGCAGGCCTTGCTCTGTACTGACAGGTAGTGCACTGTATCTCTGTCATACTAGCTAGGCTCCTGTATCACATCTTTCTGTCAGTTCCTGTTAATTTTCACAGAGGAAGGACCTAATCCTGCTGACTGTTGTTGCTGCTTTATAACCTTGCCCTGAATTAGGATCTGGTAGTTTCCACCTTTTCTCAGATATTTGAATCTTGGCTTGTGTCTGCCTTATAAAAGTGCTGTCACTTAGTACATTGGGGATAATGTTTTATGTACAGTTTAATATTTGTATTAACTTCCAGATGCTAACTAAGCTTCACTGAGATCTAAACTATTAAAAGCATTTAGTAGCATGAAGTCATTTCTTCTGTAGACCTATAGTTTAAGCCACCTAGAATGAGATGGATGACTTGTGTTATGCTGTTAAGCAAGAGAAGTGTTTCCTAAAAGAGAAATTCGTCACAAAACATAGGTTCAGCACAAATCTTTATGACCTGATACATGATTGGGATGTAAGAGATTTGTGGTCTTACAGGTGGTTGTCATCTCAGAGGTGAGTTTAATTCTAAAGGCTTTGTGTGAAATTACTAAACATCAAAGCCATACATGAATTAATATGATTAATGTGGATGGGTAAAGAGTGTCAGCCTCAGAGGGAAGGAATTTCTTTAAGCCAGATGTCACATTAAAACAAAATGGAGAATTGATGTGGTGGTACAGAAATGATTGTGAGATCAAGGTGTGGTTATCTTTACTTATTAATATATTTTGAACTGTTTTTTAATGTTACGATATGGCAATTCTATATTATACAACTAAAAATGTATCAATAAATAAGTAGTTTGTTGAAAGAGGAATATAGTACGTATAGTTGCTCAGATATAATCTTTTATATACAAATTTTTTCTACTGTGTATCAGAGTGCTCAGATCAAATATAAATTAATAGTTGCTTTTTTTTTTTTGTTAAAAGAACTATGCTGACTTAAACTATAGATTAAGCAATACATGGATATCTAATATCATTGTATGCATATATACACATATGAATCAGAAATAAAGAACTGCAACCCACCACTGGAAGTATTTCCTTTCAGCTCCAAGGCTTTTTCCTTTATTCCCTGGGTTCCTGAAAATACTTCACCATTTCAAATCACGGTTCTTTGCATAGTTTTAAATTTTTTTTTTTTTTTATTTCCCTACCTGTCCTTCCAAAAATTGGAATTGACTCAGTTCTGTGTCTCAGGATCTTAGTCTCCACCTCCATGTATTCAAATTCTTGCTTTGCTGCTGCTAGCAACATTGTTCGTGAAAGACCACCGGAGGAGCTCTTCAGTTTGCTCTCTAATTTGTGTCTATGCTGTTATCTGAAAAACAAATGCTTAGTCTCACTCCATCTCATATGGTAAACAGAAAACATGAGGCAGAAACAGTTTGACTGTAAAACCACCCTGAGCAGTGTAACAACCTCAGTTACTGCAGTGAATGAGTCAGAGTTGGTGGATGATCAGCCCACTCACCTACCTGACACTGTGTGCCCGCTCCTTTTCCAGTCTATATCTATGTCAGATGGGTCAATTTATACTGACATTATTTTAAGTAAATGTCTGACTTTTGGACAACTAACCTGGAGCATTTGCCAGTGAGGCACCAAGTATGAGCTAAAAAGGGATAACATATGGCTTCTTAAATGCAACGCACCTGCAAGCAACTTCATGAGTGCTCCTAAACCTTTTCAGTGCAAAGTCAAAGAAATTGGGTTCAATTAACCTTTCATGCTTGTTGAAAGCAGCCTCTTTGACTTTCAGTAGGTTTGAAGATTTATCAGATCTTAAGGGTTGATAATTTAGGGCTTCAACTGAGCTATAGCAGCAGACTTCACTACAGCCATCTCATACAAGAGAAGGGCCACAGAATTTCAGGAAACAAAATTATGGTTTGGTTTTGATTATCTTTCTCAAGGTCCTTCCACTATGAATGAGTACTAGTTTATATCTTTTGTTAGCAGTTGATCTCTGGTGAGCAGTATTATGGGATCATTTATACCCTAAAGCTCAAGGGTTGCAATGACTATGCTTACATTCATCTATAATGCTGTAGCTGGGAGAGATGTCGGTCATCCTAATGCCATCAGGTGTCGTAATGAGAGCTCAGATATTTTCTCTGCCTTACCTTATGTGTGCCTCACATCTTGGCAGTGTATGACTTCCACTAATTTAACTAAAGTTTTCAGAGTGTTGATTTTGTATCTGGGAACACTGGTGCAATAGACACAGCTATTTATACAAGGAGAAGATGAAAAGATAGGTAAGTAGTAACAAAGAAATTTTCTTTTCAAATAAAAAAGAAAATCCTGGTATATTAGCCTTAACATCTTCCTGTTTTCTGATAGTCTCTAAGTAGTACATGTTGTGAAAATTTCGGACTGGTAACCTTTTTCTCAGCAAGAAAAGGTGTAAAAAGGTGTAAGAGTACTCAGACTGTATCTTCTACTCATTTGCTGTTTCTTCAGGAGTGTAAAAAGAGATTTTCTTTTCTCACAGATTTTTCAGTGGAGAGTTGTCATGAAATAAGTTTTCAGCACAGTTCAGTGGCACAAAATAAAGTATATCATCTGAAAGGGAGATCCATTGCCATGCAGTAGGTTCACGTTATTACTCATTTCCCTGCCTCCCTGCTACTGCAAGATCTGTATTACTCTTCAGAATAAAAGCAAAAACCAGTGAGCTGGGTTGTATTTTTTATGGGAGAACTAGTTTAACAAGCTGAATGCAGTACATTATGAAAGGAGACCAGGCTTATTTACAGAATCTCAAAGTAAGTTAATCTCACCTGCTCACAGTCCTTCTCTCTTAGGCTTCTTTCAGTCACACTGTCACACCCACATGCTCAAAGCACCAGGACATATGTTTCCAGGGTGGCCTGACCACAAGCGTTTGTTGGCAGCACAAAGGACAAGAGCTGCTGGCTACCAAGTCCTCATCATGTTTCTTGTCTTTTTTACTGCAGACAGGGAACTAAGTTTTGGGTGTGGAGACTTGTTCTGGTTTGAGTGAAAACAGAACTAATTCTGTTCAGTAATGTTACTTTTCAGCTCAGTTCTTGTCAGCATCCTGTTCTCACAGGCAGTGTCTGCTTCTATCAGTGATAACACCCCATGTTTGCAGTTACTACCAAGGATTGGTATGCAGACCAAGGCCACTGCTGGGTCTTGTGTACCACACTGGGGGGGTGCAGAAAGTGAAAGGCTGCACCTGCAGGGAGGAGCAGACAGGACAGGTGACTCTAAACTGACCAACAAGGGATTCCATCCCATATACGCTATATTTGGTCTAGAGCTGAGGGACCCAAAGGGTCTCTGGGCTCTTCTCTCCCCTCTTGGACTGCTTTGCCAGCTTTTGCTTGGCTTGGCTCGGGTCCTCTTTTGGTTCCTTCCTCGGAGCACCCACGGAGGCCTCTGTCCATTCTGCCTTCAATCCGGTCTGCGTGTTCCTGAACCCAGTACCAGAATCCAGCTCCTCAACACAGCTCCCGTCTGCTGTGGGGCCCAGTCTGGGACCCCCCTGATGCACTGATGCACTGATGCACTGCATCAGTGGTGACAGTGATGGAATTACCATCAGGGGGGTTGGGTTCCATACTGGTTTTGTATATATTTGTATATATTCCATTTTTATAATTATTAATTTAATTTTCATTAAAGCTGTTCTGGTTTCCTTTTCTAATCACTCAGTCTCTCTCCCTTATTCCCCTTCTCTTTCCCCTCTGGGGAGGGAGGGGTGTTAACAGAGAGCATCTGTTATACGTCTAAGGGGCTGCCAATCTCATATGTTCTGTTACAAATTTCTACAGCTTAGTGGGACAAAGAGCCACAGTTATGCTGTCATTAGTAAGTCAGGAAAGTGCTGTTGGCAGAGCTGCTGGGACTTATCACTGTGCTTTAGAATAACTACATAAAAAAAAAAAAAAGGAAATCTAGGTTTTTTAAATTAAAGTATTGACGATGTTTCAAGTGTAAGTACAAATACAGAGTTGGGAAATAATCCCATATTGTTATGAGTCTTATGGTAGTTTGGAAGTTATTGGATTAAATGAAAATCTCATTTTTTAAATAAATTTTGGTGTGTCTTTTCTGCCCTCTGAAGCCTATGGGCTGGTAAAATTGCATCTTCTACACTTCAAACTTGTTAGTGTTAAAGGCTTGTGATAGTGCCGGCAGTGTATTTTGTTAGAAATACAAAATCTATAAACATGGATTTTTCAGGTTTGTGGCATAATCTAATGAAATTTTTCAGTGTTAGAAATGCCCCTCTGTTTCCTACTAGTGGGAATAAAAGACAGATCTCTGACTGTGTTAGCTGTGCAGCCCCATATAGTTATTTGTAGAGACTAGAGGGGTATCCCTGTGTCACCTGTCACATTCCTCGTTCACTGTTCCTTTCCTCCAGTCATGGAACCACTCTAGCACACTGTTCCCATTGCAAAATACAGCTACCCTTCAGGCACGTGGTCACAATTAACTTAATTAAATGTTTACAAAGCTTTAAAACAAGGGTCTAAGTCCAAGAGGGAGCTCATAAATTCCTGACACGTATGGGGAACTTTAGACCACTGCATTTTTTCTGTAAGCATTTAATTTTTTTTCTGCTCCTTTCTTTGATGCAGGCTTGCCCTTTAGCACAGCTCTTCCCCCCTGTGGGATTACCCTCTGTGCATCAGCACTTGAGTAAATGCTTATGACTTATGTGTTTCGTGGAGGTTGTTCTACTTTCTAAAAATCAGGTACTAGTCTGCTATCTCGCTGATTGATTTTTCTTGATTTCTGTTATGTTTGTATTTCATTTTAATTCTTGAACTGTGCCAAATACCACCTTTTTTTTCATTTTAACCAGTAGCAAGTGGAAAAACAAAACCAAAAAATCCTTTATTGGAAAAACATTTCACTCCCCAGGTCTGCAATTAGAAAAAAAAATGTGAAATTGCAGTCATGTCTTACAGCATAATTTAACTTTCATTTTAAAATTGTCTTTTGGTAGAAGGCAAATATCTATTGAAGAACAAATTATTACCTATTTTACTTGTAGATGCCTTTCTCTATTATTATCTGCTTATGCTCAGGAAAAGGTCGAAGAATGGCACTATGAATTTAAAACCAGTTCCTGGTTACATTGTTTTGGTTTACAGTTCTGCAAGCTTTCCCTTCATAAATGATCAACTACTACAGAATACAAACTCTCACCCAAATAAAATATTTTGCAAAGCTACTGGAGTCTCTTTAAAAGTCATGTACTTGGTTCTTACAGTTATTTTTCCTAGAAAGATCCACACAATTAAGAAGAATGCTCGCTCGCTGCTTGCACAGAGTTCTCTCAACAGTCCCTCTTGTAGAGACTGTCTGGGTTTGTCCATTCAGCAGGAGCAACGGAGTTGGCTGAGCTGAGCTCTGCCAAACTCGTGGGCCTGAAATGAAATGCAGCCTCAGCCTAATGCCTTTTTTTTTCTTTCACTTTGCTTTCCTCAAGATAACCCTATTAAATGCAGCTTTATGGAACTAAGGCAGAACACCTCTCAAGGTATATAGTTCACAGTAGTGCATTCAAACATATGCAGTGCTACAGGCTTTTTGCTGTATCTTTGCTGGCTGTTTCTGTAGTGATAATTATTGTTAAGGAAGAGCACAGATGACTGATTCTACAAGTAGACTTGCAATCTCCTCATTTTACTCCATTATGAAATATCCAGTGCTTTTTAGGCAAGACAGTAATAACAAGGGAAAATTACTTTTTTTTTTTTTTTCTTTTTAACAAGGTGAATGCTATTATCAGATTTCATCTCTTTTTGAAGAAAAGTTCGAATAGTCATTTCATAAATATTATTAGAAAAAGAAACAAACTTAATGTGCTAAAGCATGCATACATCAACATTGCTAAAAAGGTGTTTGTTGGCTTCACTGAATTAATATTTTGGTCTTAAATCCAGAATTGTTAGGTGTGAAAATGCACTCTACTGTGTTATTTCTATAGTTTGCATCATATTTGGATTATAAATTTAGAAGATATTTTACCTCAAGGCAATATTTCTGTATTATGAACGAGTAATTTGAATAGAGCACGGCACTATTTCTGCATGATTTTTAAGTTCCTTGAGGCCACAGACCAGTAGATCCATGTCCCTGCCCTAATATTAGCTTGTAACCTATAAACAGTCTTGGAAATAAATGACCACTCCAGAGAATGAGATTTCTTTTGTGTTTGATGACTAGCTGTGACCTGGTAGACTACTGCAGGAAAGGAAAAAAAGTGGATTGTGTCTCTCATACAGTATCTTGTCTGTTACAAAATCTTTTGAACTCTCACATTGTTCAAAGGAATTAAATTCAGGTGAACAATTAAAAAGCATAAGCTTGCTCCCCAGTATTATCTGTTTAGCCACATCACAGCTTACTAAAAAAGTAGAATCTGTTAAAAGAAAGTTAAAATCAGAAATCTGAGAAACTTATCTTCTTGCCTCTCTGTTATGTACTTCAATAGGCAGCAAGCAAAGCAGTCTCCAGCAACAGCAGGAAAATAATGCACATAGTACTTCCCTCACTCCTCCCTTAGGGCTGATACATAAAGCAGACTCCCCCTGTGAGAAAGTGACTCAAAAATGAAGTGCTGTCTTCATATGACAGACCTGTGTTAAGCCATCAGGAGTGTAAAACTTAATCTCTGTCTTATCCCTTTGAAGCGTAAGTAACATTGCATTAAACAGTCAACCTAAAGAACACAAGGAATATTAATGTGAAATTTCGTCTTTACAAAAAAAAAAAAAAGGACCACAGCTAAAATTACCAGGCTGGAAAATGAAAAACAGGGGAAAGAAGGTCAGACCATGGAAATGACCAATGTGAAGATAGTATTACATACATCTTTCTGCTTGTAGCTCCAACCTTCTTCCAAATTCTGATTCTCCCTGGGGAGAGTTTCTGAAACACATCAAGTCTTGTCTGCCTGGAGCCCTGGCTTAAAAGAAGTGCAACTTAGCTCTGTTCCAAATGGGTATTAATTAATTAATTAATTAATCGTTTATTATTTAAAGAAATGATGGAATCCCTGGAGACCAGTCCTTAATCTGTTTTTCACTCAGTGTAAACTAAAACCCTCTCAGCCCTTTGGTAGACAATGTGGAAGATGAAGATGAAAAAAAATGGGAAACATTGCATGAATTTTAAAAAAGTAATTTACATATTTCCCCGTGGTTATCACTGAATAAGCATGAGTCAGAAGACATCTTAGGTTTGAATAAGATAACAAATTAATTACAGAAAAGAAAGAGCAAGATGTAATAGAGGTGCATGTGGAAAAGACTATTTTATAGAAGAAAATAGCTGCAGGCAGGAGATGACATAGTAGGTTATGAACTATGCCAAAGAGGATTAAAAAAAAAAGGAGAGGAATGCACTGTAGAAAAAGATAAATGCTAATAGCCTTAGAAGATAATTCCTATGCTATTTAATGGGTCAATAGCAGCGCTCTGTGTAGGAGTTGCCATCACCTGAAGGTGTCTCAGTACTGTATGATGGCATAGATGTACGCAGCAATAAAAGATCTGAAGTTATCTATTCAGCCACTTCCAACCCCATCACCACTGGAAGAGGAAAGAAAATCAGTGTGGGGAAAGCAAGTGGGTTTAACACTGTGTAGATTTTGCGAGCAAGCACCAAAATTAGCGAGACCTTGCTGATCCACTAAAGCTGGTCTAATATTGTTTAAGTAAGAGAGTTGGTTTTGGTGGATTTTACAAAATTCCATCACTAAGACCATGCATCCTGAACACACACCATTCCCAGAACCTGGTCCACCAGCAGAGTAACACTATTCAAGTGGTTATTGTACTCCCACAAAGAAAACTTCATAGATCTTGTCTGCTGCTCTTTTTTTCTAAAACTAATTTCATTGTAAAAAAAATCTTTTAGACTATTGTCTTCAGCTTCTGTGGATTTGGAATCTCTCTTCTTTCTGTCAGCCTGGAATTATCTGTGAGAAGTGTCTCTCATTGATGTTATCGGATAGAGAACTTTCTGGTTTTCTTACTCATCTCACAGATGTTTTGAACCTCAGTGGCCAGCTAAGCACCCGAGAGCTGCTCACTCCCCACAACAGGATGGGTGAGAGATTTGGAAAAGTAAAACTGGGAAAAGTCATGGTTTGAAATAAATACAGTTTAGTAGATAAAGTAAAAGCTGCCCAAGCAAAACAAGGAATTCATTCACTACTGCCCATTGTCAGGCAGGTGTTCAGCTATCTCCAGGAAAGCAGAGCTCCATGACATGTAGTGGTTACTTGGGAAGACAAAAACCATAACTATGAACATGCACTCTCTTCTTCTTCTTCATTCTCCCGAGCTTTTATTGCTGAGCATGAGATTACATGGTATGTAATATCCCTTTGGTTAGCTGGGGTCAGCTGTCCCAGCTGTGCCCCCTCCCAGCCCACTTGCTGGCAGGGCTGTGTGAGAAGCAGAAAAGGCCTTGATGCTGTCTAAGCTTTGCTCAGCAGTAACTAAGCATTGGTGTACTATCATCATTTTGGTGACAAGCGCAAAACAGCACATTAAAAGCCACTCTGAATAAAATTAACTCCATCCCAGGCAAAACTAATATATACCAGAAGATCAAACCCATAATAAGCATAATTTTGGCCTGCCAAACCTGACTTCAAGTGTCTTTAGATTAAAGTGTTATGCCTTATATGGAGCAGTGATCAACTAGACACTGGTCTAAACATTATTGGTGTTGGTAGACATCTCCAGTTCATGGGAGGAATGTCAGACAGGTTCAGTACCTACTGCACAGTGCTTTCTTAATTGTTGCAGTTATGAAGTGAATAAAAATCGAAGAGACTAGTGGCATTAACCAACACAAGGTCTCTTCTAACAAGTCCTGGAAACAAAAATGCACTCTTTTTTTTTTTTTTCCCCCTCAAAGCCAAATCAGACAGGGACAAAGCAGGGTAAAGTGGCCTCAGAATCACTCTTCTGAGGCTATTTAGACACCTTCCTCATTTTTCTCCATGATTTCAGTGCACTTCCTACAAAGGCTGTACTCTATTCCCCTCTCTCGTGAGCTGAAACCATGAGCAGCACAGCAAAGACAGCTGTATGAGATCAAGAGCAGGGCTTTTTTTTCTGAATGCTGATCAGAATCTAGAAGAGACACTGTTTCTCCTCCCTGATTGCTTACTCTTGATTTTTGTCTCCTTCGTTTAGCCTGATAAATTCCATTTTTGTTTATTCTAACTCCTATATCAGGTGGTGTTACCTCTGTGTTACCACTCACTAGCACTTCTTCCATTGATAAGCTTCCTAACTTTACCTCAACTTCAAAGAAATCATTGGTGCTGCTGAAAGGCTTAGTCTTTTCATGTTTCCAATTCAAACAGCACTGTTTTTTTTAATTGCCTTCTCTCAAAGTAGGAATGTGGTGCAACAGGAATCTCAAGAACACAAGAAGGTTCCTAGGGACCTTTATTGACCTCAAGCTCCTGAACTAGCTCATTGTGAAATAGGTGGTGGTGACAACTCACTTATGTGAATAGATGTTGTATGATGCATCAGGCATATCTATGTCTCTATGTATTTATACACGTATGTATAGATGCAAATAGGAGCAAAGCAAGAGCTGAAAAACATTATATTACATTCAAGCTTTTATGTTGCACTCAAGCTTTAAGGAAACATCTGTAGCTATTGCCCTGCTGCCTGATGGGTGTTCAGTTAGCTCTTTCAAGTATACAACAGTAAAAAGATCAACTAGGCTAAAGTGCTTTCAAGTACAACAAAAGAATTGTTTTCTAGTGTGAAGATAGTATCATTGCATTGAAAGGTTCATCCTTAGATGTTACAGTGTCAGATCATGTCATGAGGAAATGGGTAACATCAAGATTTTGACATTTTAATATTACTCAGATTTTCCTGAGTGTGTTCAGTTATTTATTTCCTGGGGGGGGCGGGGGGAAAAAAAAAAGTAATCTGCACATAATTCTGAACTCCTAGCCCCTACCCTGAGTTATCAGGGCTTGCTTTCTTTGCAAAATCAATTTAAACATTAAACTATGTCATTCCAGAGTAATTTCTATCCATATGTACAACCTTCTCCTTACTTGTGGTAATACCACTGTCTAACCAGGCCCAAGAGTGAGATCTGATGTCTTTGAGGTGCCCGGTTGGTCCCAGTGCCTTCCTTTTTCCTATGGGAAGGGCAGCAAGGAGGCTACCCAGTTTCTGCAAGTGCTCACAGCTGCCCTCATTATTTCTGGGATCCTCTTATGGAGGCCACAGGGAACTTCCCTCATATACTGGCAACTGATTCAACCAACCTGACTTTTCATGCCAATTATCCACGTGGCATACATGGATTGTGTGGATGTGTGTCAGCCCTTCAGAATTACTGGTGAGAGGAAATGAGAGAATATTCCTTTATATTTTCCCAGGCTGTTCTACTCTTCTGCATGCTCACACTCTCCTGAACCCTACTGGATGGCCTCCTTATCCAGAAGGTGAGCTGTAGCCTGTCAGTCTGGGCAGGCACATCATGATGTCATTAGTATTCCCATCCCTTCAGAATTTTATTATACCACATATTTTAGCTAAACTCATTCTCAGCCTGTTTTTCCAAAATATGATAATATTGTGAGGATCCAAAGTGTATGTGAGGGACGTTCTCTGCATACATGAGGATAAAGAATATTTAAATAGGTAAAATAAAGTGTAATGACTTATAGCTCTGCTACTACTTTTTTTTTTTTTTTTTTTTTTTTTTTTTTTT
>JANVCC010010406.1:24056665-24088029 GCA_025345505.1 Todiramphus chloris collaris | reverse complement strand
TTTTTTTTTTATGAATTCTAGGCTTTCTTTTCTGACCTCTACTCTCCTGTGAGCCTTAAATAAACATGCTTTATGCTGTGTGGACGAAACTAGCAACAAAATGTCCAGCCAAGAAAAATAATTGTATCTTGCCTTTCATTAATAAGGTTAAATGCAGGAGTTTGTTTGGACAAGTCCTTCTTTGCATATGAGTAAATCAGTAGTGTAGTTGAACATCAGGGATTGCTGTACAAGTAGTTTCCATTTAGATTGAAACTACCAGTAGAAAGAAAAAAATATGAGCATAGCATTGATTTCAAGAGACACAGATCTGGGATAAATCTTGTAAAGTGTTAAATGAAATTCAAATACCTCAAGGAAAACTGATCTAGATGGGAATTAAGCTACCTTTCATGATGTAAAGCTCTTTTTGACCACTGCTTTATCAAGATTCTTTTTATACTACAAAAAAAAATCCTGATCTAATGATGATGAAATTCCAGACACAAAGTTATGGAAAAAATAACAGCAAAGCAACAAGAATTTATCACTGATTCAGTTTAGTTAGCAAACTTCTGCCTCATGATTACCCTTGATGTTATTTTATTTCTAACTTACTTAGTTCCATAATATTCATAGTTATTTTCTGACATCCTTTCTTTTTCCTCTCCTCTCCTCTCCTCTCCTCTCCTCTCCTCTCCTCTCCTCTCCTCTCCTCTCCTCTCCTCTCCTCTCCTCTCCTCTCCTCTCCTCTGGATGGAGCAAACCCTGGAGAATACACAGTGTTGTTACCAAGCTGGAACTATTTGAGGTATTCCCTGTAGGATATATCTGCAGCTGTCTTTCTTTACCCAGGGTTTATAAACATTGGGGATTATCTAGTATACCAGCACAGCAGATGAGGTGAATCCTGGTTCTGTGAGTACGAGATTCAGTGCTGAGCCTAGAAGGTCTCTGGACAAGTCATCAGTCATCATAGCAAATTACAAGGGGGTATTACATTATACATGACATTACATTATAGGTACCAAACTTCCCAAAGATACTGGAACTCCTGACATGACTTCCTGTTGTTTATTACTAAATGGAGAGGGAATAGGAACTGGAAATAAGAAAATGTGCAGCTTGGTGAAAAATTAAATTAAGCCATGTAGTGTTCTCTGAGGCTGCTAGTCTGTCCTTGCAAAGACTAGAAGGAAGGTGCAAAGCTGAAGACCGGCTGAAACAAGTGGAGTTAAAATTAGCCCTAAAGTAGCATCTAGGAGACCAGGCTAGTAAAAAGTCCTCTTGTGCACCACACTGTAGTAAAGCACTGTGACTTTTGGATCCAAAAAGCCATTTCAGGTAGCCTGAGCAGTCCTGATGAGGTGATGGGTGAGATGGTGTCCGAGACCAATTTGTTCCAGACAGCTTGTTCCTGCATTCAGAACAAGGCTAATAAACAGAGGACTGGAGACATCTGATAGAAAAACAGGTTTGACTGGAGTAGATGTCACTTGATGATTCAAAGTCAACTAGGGAAGAAGGACTTGATATGCTAGTGGGTTTGAGATAATGTTTCTTTAGAGGACTCGAATTAGGTCCACTAAATGATGTGCACATGAAAAGCAGGATTCAGGCTCTTTGTTGTTGGATGAGTCCCAACCTGAAATATGTTTCTTTCCACAAACCAGTCTCAAAAATAAAAGCCACCACTCAGTTGCCAACTAAAACTCCCTGAGCCTGAGCCGCTCATATCTATCTGTTGCTTGAGTCCAGACAGAATCCAGATACAAGGGAGACAAGTAAATCCCTAGGGATGGAGCAAAGAAAGGAGATTTTTCTCTTGCATTGATGCAACTGGATCCCCTTAACATGCAAGCTTCACTGTCTACTCTGTGAACTGGATATTCACCTATAAATGTCCTTCTTAAGCTTTGAGCATTCAACTTCATGTGTCCTCTTCCATGGAAAGTGAAGCTTAGGTGGAGAGCTGTCCTTCGGTCCGTCTTGTATGTGACATTGGCTATTGCAAGTGCAATAAAAAGCACTGCAGAGGGCATGGGGGAAGGATTTTCTCTTCTTCCCATTATTTTGTTCTTTTCAGTCTTTCTTAACAAATAGTGTGACCATCTCTGGCATTTGAAAAAGCATGTCTTGTATAGTGTAATGGAACCTCACTTTTTCACCAAGACATTGTGCCTTTTAAATTTTTCTGTGTGTTTATACGGGCATGCATCTAACTAAACACAAACTTACATTGCTATACTTCTGTCATGAAGACAGTAATGCTATTTAATAGTTTAGTTTGTAATGATAGTCTAAATAAAAAGTTTTCATCCAGAAGTGCATGTTTTTCTAAAATTAACTGCATAAACGCCTACACTGAACAAAGGCATAAATATGTATTAAATCTTCTAAATATCTAGTGAGAATAATTTACTACTACATTTTTAAATGCCCAACCTTTAATTTTTATAAATGGCTGGCATGGCACTGTTATACTACATGATCCTGGGAGGTTTAGGTCAAAGATAAAATGGAGGAATTGAAGAAAAATCTGGTGGTGACTGAATAGTAAGATGGGGGCAGCTGGCTACTGTTGGGTAAAAACTTCTGTTCAAAGGCTGCCTGGTGCTGTTAGACACACACCTTCTCTAAAGAAATGTTCTGTGGGTTTTGCCATTTCCTTAACTGTGGTGACAGGACTAAGAATATACATTGTGCTATCTTTGTGTCAATGCTACTGTTGAAAATGAGCAGCCTAGCTGAAGAAAAGGAATATTTTGATACATGAAATAAAACACACGTTTGGTGGCTTAGCTTGCCAGCAGTAGCTAGCTGTAACCAATCCCTACAGTCAACCTTTTCCATTTCTAGTGAATAAAAGTTATTTTAAGTCTTATGTTAATTCTCAAGAAATCTGGATTCTCTGATTTTTAAATCTGATAAGATGTGTGCCCTTTTTAGGGGGGAGGCAGGAGAGCTCAGTCTTAACGATCACACCAGGGGTAACTTGGCATCAAGGCCAAACAAAATGCCAAACACATTGTTCACCTACCCAATGCCCTCCTGCCTCAGCAGGGCTGCAGGAGATGCACAAGGTGTCCACTGTTCGCTATCCCTTCTGGGTACCCCCCAGGCCAAAGCCCCTGCTGTTTCTCCAGTTCTCACCAGTGCTGAGTGGCCACCAATCTTGTGTGCAGTCCCAGAAGACTGTCATGCTGGGGAGCAGCCCCCTCATCCAAAGCCACCTGAGACTAAATCTGCAAGGCTGGAAGTAGCAGGAAGTGCTGCCCATCACTACAGCTCTCCCTCAGTCCTGCTTTGCTCTGACAGGGTGCTTTTTCATACCTATATGTGATGAAAAGGGATTTTAAGGCTCAGAGCTCTTGAATTGATTCAGGTCTTCGTTGATGCTGGGTTTGTGCCTTACAATTCATTAACTTTGGACTGAAATCTTGAAAACACATGAATGCTGAGTATACACAGGGTAAGATGGTTGTCTTTCAGTGTAACCACATAATGTAGTTTGATATTCATTTATTGCATATGAAGTGTCTGGAATATATTCTAATACTAATCGTAGTGACTGTGCTACTCATGACAAAAATGTCTGGGTTACAGTATCTCATAAATCAGTATAGTAAGGAGGGTGTGTGCTCCCAAAGGAAGAGAAGCAGTCTGAGCTGTCTGGTAGTAATGAACCTAAAAACTTTTAGGCCTAAAGAACAGCTTACACAGACTAGATGAAAATGTGTTTTGCAGTGGGTACTATATGGCTTCCTGCTATGATGTGGGCAAGGTTGTGGATGTATTGTGAGAAAAAGCTAGAATGTGGCTGCATACAGGGGAAAGAGATATGTTTCTTTGTTTAAGATGATTGATGTGTGAAGTTTAGTTTCCTTTCTTTCAACTTTCAGATGGAAATCAGCATCCTGATCTGCACTGTTTTGTTTCTGGAGTTATCTCAGGCAATTTTGTTTAGCAAAAGTCAATGTGGATGGCCTTGTTTCAGAATAATATTTGCATTGTTCCTATTTAAGTCAAGGATTAGATGAAAAAAAAAAAGGGGGGGAGGATAAATTATGTTTAACTGATTTTCCACAAGTACAAATTTTCCCAAATAGTTGTTCCATTTTGTGCAAGGCAGAAATTTAACTTTCCAGGGACAAAAGGCCCTAGGATACTCTGTGACAGGATGTCATTTCCATTTACTGTCAAATCTTCTGTCACTGCCTGATGTCATTCATACTGAATGCATGAATACTACCTTGCAAGTGGGAGGAGATTACATAAATTGTTCTTAGGACAATAGTGTAAAGGTTTTAGCTTTCTTGCGTTTTAGATTTATTACTAGATACTGGTTTTAGCTTCTTAGAGTGATACTCATTTTAGTTTCAGTTTTGCTCCAGGAGGTGCTGGTCCATTGCCATCCCAGTAAGAAGACTGCTCAGACACTGTAAGGTGTCACTCACAATGCTGCCTATAAGAGCTAACAAAAGAACAGAAAGGCATAGATAACCTTACCTTCCTTCAGATGCTGGGAGCTCCAGCCATCCAACAGGACTCTGATACACAGGGAAGATGCTTTGCAGACCCTGTTCATGGCAGGGAGAGTGAGTGAGTCATCCCTGATAAACATTCAAGATGTTACAGGATTTCCAAGCAAGAAAGCGACTCTGTGCATCATTTCTACTGTTAAAAAGGAAAGACATTCCCCAGAGAACTTCTTTTTGCACTGTTAAGGACAGGTTTATCACCAGTGCTGAGTGGGAGCTGCCCATAGGCTGCAGCCAAGGGAGGCATGCAGCACAGCATGGCACAGCACAGCCTGAAGGCCACACTGAGCATGCAGCACTTGCCCAGGTTAACTGTGGTGGGGTCACTGGATCCTAAACGTACAGTGGTCTCCCAGTGAGGATCATTACAGCTTCTGTTGCCAGAAACTTGCAGCTTTCCACAAGTAAAATACTTCAGCATGGTAGTGGTAAACAGGATAGATAGAGATGAAAAGACATAATGGACAACTTTTTAAAATGTCAAAACTTAATTACAACAGTTTCTTCCACCATCTCCTGCCATTTTACTACCGTTATCCTTTGATAGGTTTTCTTTTCCTCCCTTTCTGCTCTCTCTTCTTTCATCAGCTTTCCTGTTTTCCTGAGGTTTTCCCATTTTTTTCTAGTTCTAATCTATTTTATAGAATTAGAATTATTATGGTTGGAAAGGATGTCTAGGATCATCAAGTCCAACCTTCATCCCAACATCTCCCTAACTACTAGACCATAGCCTCAAGTGCTACATCTACTTGTTTTTTAAACACCTCCAGGGATGGTGACTCCACCACTTCCCTGGGCAGCCCATTCTATTGCCCAACCACTCTCTCAGTAAAGAATTTCTTTCTAATATCCAATCTAAACCTCCCCTGATGCAACTTGAGGCTATTTCCTCTCATCCCATCATTACTAATTTGAGAGAAGTGGCCAACACCAGCCTCACTACAACCTCCTTTTAGGTAGTTGTAGAGAGCAATAAGGTCTCCTCTCAGTCTCATCTTCTCTAAACTAAACAACCCCAGGTCCCTCAGCCACTCTTCGTAAGACATTTTTTCCAGACCTCTCACCAGCCCTGTTGCCTTTCTCTGGACCCGCTCCAGCGCCTCAATGTCTTTCTTATACTCTGGTGCCCAAAAGCGGACACAGTACTCAAGGTGCAGTCTCATGAGTGCTGAGTACAGGAGCATGATCACTTCCCTACTCCTGCTGGTCACACCATTTCTGATCCAGGCCAGGATGCTGTTTGCCTTCTTGGCCACCTGGGCACACTGATGGCTCATATTCAGTCAGCTGTCAACCAATACTCCCAGGTCCTTTTCCACCAAGCAGCTTTCCAACCACTCTTCTCCAGGCTTGTAACGTTGCATGGGGTTGTTGTGACCAAAGTGCATGACCCAGCACTTGACCTTGTTAAACCTCATACCACTGGCCTCAGCCCATCTCTCCAGCCTGTCCAGATCCCGCTGCAGAGCCTTCCTACCCTCAAGCAGATACGTTCCCATTTAATTTCGTGTCATCTGCAAATTTACTGAGGGTGTGTTCAATCCCTTCATTCAGATCATTGATAATGATATTAAATAAGACTGGTTTTATTCCACACTACTTTCTGATTCCATTTTTGTCAGTATAACAAAATATATTCTTCATCTCATTTGCCTTTTAGTGCATAGCCCTGTGATTTTTGTGATATAGGTCCTTTGAAGAAGATGGTCTGTCTTCCTATTTGTTTACATAGTAGGGCGTTTGGATTAAGTTATAATGAGATGAATAACCCTTTGATATTTGCTTGTCTTTAATTTCACCTGGACAAGTTTTAACTCTAGTAAAAACCATTCTGTGGCTTTTCTCCCTTCCCCCCCACCTTTTTTTTTTTCCCCACTCCTGTATGTGTCCACTGAGTATATGTTCACTACCAGGGCTCCATAAAGAGTTAATACCATTTTCTTTTCTGTATTACTGCGATCCCAAAGTTTACATGGGCTTCCCTAGCCACTTCACAACTAACACTGAATGTTCTATCCCTCTCACCATCTCCCAACTATGTGAAAAGAGGAACTGCTTGTGCTAAGCAGCATTTCATCAATGGTTCTGCTTTTCACAGCTCATATTTGAGACTACTTTTTTTGTCTCTAATTTAATGTAGACATTTTCAGTTTTCCTAGGAGTCACTGTGCTTTCTAAACATCTGCTGATATTCTTTGTCCAACAAAAAATGTACTACATAAACCTCTTTTAATGCACTGCAGAGCACTGAAGTTGCATCACAGAGCATCAAATCTGCCCAGCAGCTGCTCTCCTTACGGCAGGAATAACATGATCAAATTGGGGCTGAGTAGCTCTGAAGCCAGGAATTGTGTGTTGAACTGCAGCACTGAAATTGATTCAGTGAGAAAAAAATGCCAATGACCTCTTGAAATATACTTAAACACTAATTGACAGTGTTCTATCCAGCAGCCTAATGCTTTTCTTCAGATCTCTGTTTGACACACAGGCTGACATTTTATTCTACCTATTTTTTTAATAAAGGCAGACAATCTTCTACCTGGTAATAGATGAGACATTTAAAAGGCAGGGTAGTGAGAGGTTTGAATGAACCTCCAGCTGAGGTTCATTTATGTAAGCATTTTGAGGTTGATAAACTTTTCTTTCTGAAACTATAAAGAGTCCAGACTACTGTAACTTGTATTTCTTTGTTGTGTTTTCCTGACTTCTCCTGCCATTTTTCAGCTGTCAGTTCCTGAGACACCATTCATCTGAGCCACCCTCCCAGTCTGGTGGTGTGACTCTGATACAATTTGGTTTGTACCATAACCTCAGAGGAAGACACAAGAAACCTGACATCAGACAAATAGAACGACACTTCCTCCTTAGGAATTAGAATGTGCAAATAGCATGCAATATCTGCACAGAGATCTGCAAACATCAGTGAAGGAGAGCACATTGGGATGCATTTACAGAGAGCATCTGACAGGTTTTTCCAGAGGGATGTTGGAAGTGCGTGCCTGATTCCCTATTGTGGGGTTGCTGTGCTCCATAGGGAGCAGGAACAACCAGCACAGGGAGTTATCAGCTGCATGGGGCTGACCAAGGTGATACTATGGAGAAAGATTGGTCTTTAACCCACTTGTCTATATAGAGCTGATGACCTCTTCAGAGAACAGGACAAATTCCTGTGTAGCAAGACACACGTATTTCCTGTTCTTTTACAACACAGAGTGTGTGCTCTTCTGAGACAGAGAAGAGAGGAAGGGAAATGTGCCTACAGCAGTATTCCTCTGTGAAGACCTAAAAATTAACTAGACACTGAGATATGTAGCATGGGCCAGGCCAAGTGGAAGGAGGCATGTAGCTTCACACCTTTAGGTAAAGCATGAAAGATGAAAGATGAATATGATGCAAAGAAGATGACTCTAACTTCAGGTGCAGTGGGACAGGGACATAACTTTGGACATAGCTGTCCACATTCCCACATTGTTTTCAGTTCTTTTTGAAAACTGTCCAAGGCTAGCAGCTTGAAATACAAATTGTATCATAGTCATTTGCTGTGGTTTAGGTTATACCAAATATGGAAAAGAAAGTTGGAGCCAGTGCTGTTAATGTAAAAAAAACATTTCATGGTAACTTTTTATTGGTGATATTTTTCCTTCCATTACCTGTGCCAACAAATGTCATAGAGCACTCGTCAGAAAGTGAAATCATTTTGGTGGAATTATTTTTCCGTCTTTTTTCCAGCAATTAAAGAGAGTAGCACTTAACAAACATTAACCAAATACACCCTTCTGCAAAAAATAATTTATATTACTGTAACCCCAATGCCTATATATAAGAAATACTTCCATTAGTATACTACGATGTACCAATGCTAAGCCAAACTTTTGCACAGGATTGTTAGACTACGTGCTAGGTATCAAGTTCACATCAAAGGCCTGCATAATGCAGTTTCTCAGTCTAAATTATTAAAAGTACTTGCTCCTGTCTAAAGACATGATAAGCTACACAAACATACATGCATCTAGCCTTTTTTACGGTGTATTTTTAAGTACCATACTAGTCTAGACATACACACCTTCCTAAGCAAAACAGAGTACATATGAAAATACCTTCTTACAACAGCACACAGAAGATTGCCCTGATTGTGGCAAATCCTCTTTGTGTCCTAAGAGGGACTTGTACCCAAGTGCAGACTGATTTTTCTTCTGACTGCACTCCAAGAAAAAACAAGGAACCACAATCCTACAATCCCACTGTTGTATCACAGAAATGGATTGGTTTGTGGCTTCATTTGATGATTTGAGCAGAGCCAAATGGTAGATACAAGAGTACCAGAAAGTGCTAAGTGTTTTTATTTCCCACTTGGTTTTTTCTTCTTTTTTTTTTTTTTAATCACTTTTGCAGCTTCATCTGGGCAAATTATTGATCCTCTGAAATACAGCTGCCAGTAATATCTTTACAGTACATGTAATAAGTAGTGTGCCCACCTCAAAGTGTAATTCTGTCACAACGTAAGCAATCATCTGACCAAAATTAATTCCAGGCAGATGTGTCAGTATGTGAGAAGAACACGTAAGTTAAAAATAACAGAACAGGTGAAAAAAGGAATCAATGTGCTGGAGCTTTGTGGGGACTGGTATTTATTGGGGTGACAAAGTAGATGAGTGAAACATGGGGAAATGAGTTACATCAGACCTCAGATATTACATGTTATTTAAAACATTCAGTTTGTAAGAAATGGGTTACCTGACTCTGGAATTATTTTTCTTCAGGTCTTATTCCTTTGGAGTTGTTACGTAACTGTACAATTGCTGGAAGAATACAGAAAAGAAGTCACAAGGACTGATGTGGGCTGCAGAATGTATTCAGTCCAAACCCCTGCCCAAGGCAGGCTCATGTCTGGGGTCATACATGGTTGCTTAGGGCTTTATGTGGCCAGGGCTTGAAATCCCCCAAGGACAGAAATGGTACAGCCTCTCCAGGCAGCCTGTCCCAGTACCTTGTTATCCTGCCATGGAAATTCCCCTCCCCACTTCCTCTAGTCGGAAACTCTCCTGTTTCCATTTATAGTTACCACTGGCAAAAAGCCTGGCCCCTGGTAACCTCCTTTTAGGTAGAACAGGCACCTCAAAGCTGCCCTTCTCCAGTTCAGCTCTTGCTGCCTCTCCTTACAGTGTCTGTAAGCCTTGTTCATGGACATCGAGGCTAACAATATCTACTGCTCTCCCCTCATCCACAAATCCAGTCATTTATCACAGACAATCATCCAGTAGGTCAGGAATCACTTAGACATGATTAATCCTTGCTAATTATTCCCAGTCCCTGTCTTCTCCCTCATACACTCATACATGCCCAAGAGTTCTTGATTCACTCATTTTCCCAGGGACTGAAAATGAGGCCAACCAGTCTGTAGTTCCCCAGAATATTCCATTTGCCCCTCTCTGAAGATGGGTGCAACATTTGCTTTGCTTTGGTCATCAGCGGCTTCCTCCAGTCTCCATGACCTCTCAGAACCGAAAGAGAGCATCACTGCAAGGATGTCAGGTAGCCCCTGCAGGACTTTGGCTGCAGCCCTACTGGTCTCAGGGGTGTAGGTAGATAGAGGACTCACTTGAAAGCCATCAAGTACCTCAGCCTCTGTCTTTAACTGCCCTCTGTCCAGCAGCTGGTCTGAACATGTTATTTTAACTCCACTGTCTGAAAGCAACTGGTGACTAGTGCTGAACCACTAACTATAGCATCTAAGACAGGGCAGTGCAAAATACTTTGATACGTTGATTTTCATTCCACTGTGACTGTCACTTGCCAGTGTTTCTGCTCTTAACATACTTAAAATTTTTTGAGCTACTATTCCAGTCTGTGTCATTCATCTTCAGATGATGTGAAGGATTTTCCGTCTCATTAAAAAAATATGTGTGTGTCTATTTTTAATGATAGAAAGATGCTTAGTTGTTGAAAATTTCTCATGGTTTCATGCAAATTAATTGAAGTACACAGATGACACATATGAGATGCCAGTCTAGCAGCTTTAATGTCATAGAATCATAGAATGGTTTTGGGTGGAAGAAACCTTAAAGATCATCTAGTTCCAAACCCCCCTGCCATGGGCAGGGGCACCTTCACTAGACAGCGCTGCTCAAAGCCCCATCCAACCTGGCCTTGAGCACTTCCAGGGAGGGGACATCCACAACTTCTTTGGACAAGCCATTCCAGTGCCTCGCCAGTCTCAGAGTGAATAATCTTCTTATATCTAATCTAAATCTACCCTCTTTCAGTTTAAAGCCATTACCACTTGTCCTGTCACTACATGCCCTTGTAAAAACGTCCCTCTCCAGCACTCTTTTAAGGCCCCCTTTAGGTACTGGAAGGCTCTTATAAGGCCTCACCAGACCCTTCTCTTCTCCTGGATGAAAAACCCCAACTCTCTCATCCTGTCTTTAAAGGAGAGATGCTCCAGCCTTCTGATCACCTTCACGGGCCATTTCTAGACTCAGTCCAACAGGTCCCTGTCCTTCTTGTTTGGGGCCTCAGGGCTGAATGCAGTATTCCAGGTGGGGTCTCACAGGAGCAGAGTAGAATGTTTCTGAGTGTTCTTCAGGCTACTAGTAGAAATTCAACATTCAAAGGTCAAGAAGAGTGAATGCCCACTGTACTGACTGCAGATTTTGATACATTCACAGCTAAAAGAAACATGACTTCCAACATGTACAAAACCCTAGTGGTATATGGTTTAGTTATACTGTTTTAGCCAGGCCTGAAAAATATCAAGCCTGTGTGGACTTTGAGGTTTTTGGGCCTGCAACCCCATGAAGATATATTAGAGATATTTAGGAATGACTCCTCTTTCTCAGAGTATTTATTTTAAGAATTCTGATGAAAACTGAACTCAACAATAGCAGCTAAGGGTTTTGTTTCAAAGAAAGCTTTGGATCTTTTTCACTATTCTCTGACAAATAAGTGTCAGCCTTGCAAAAGCAATTCTTATAACAAATTAAAAGCAACTATTCTAAAAACTTAAACTACGAAATTGCAACCACACTGAGAAACAAAGTCAGCCCTTACATACAAGATCTAACACATTCTCTAGGTCCCACTTTTTATTCACTAGTTACTCCCTTTCCACAGAGGAACTGATGCCAAAAGCTATGCTGAAATACAGAAGAAATTATTCTGCTCATCCTTCTCCTAAATAGACAAATTAGTGTGCCTCTCAGTTATAAAAAAGCGCAGAAGTGACTACACTAAATCTGAAACATTTCTGATTGCTTTTTACAAAAAGTCCTATAAAACACAAATATGCTTTAATTGTGTTAAAATAATGTAACTTGTTTCTGAACTATGGAATCTAACCTACATTAATGACTCAAATATGTATTTTTATCCTGACTGTCAGTCCGTTACTCTTACACTTGAGCAATATAGAAAAAGTGCAAATGTGATGTATGTAGTGGTTCTTATTTTGACTTATAATTCAAAAAGAAAAAGTGTGTTTGTAAATTTTACTGCTTAGAAAATACCTAGAGAGATTTCAGCTCTTGAGAGAAACCTCATTTACTTTCCCTGTGTAGATGAAGGTATAATCATTGTATCATCTTAGAAAGATTTTCAAATTCAGCATAGACTGCAGAATAAAGCTGGAGAGATAATCCACCAAAGGATTCTCCTGCCTATATACAGTGAGAGTTGGGCTGAGAGAAACTTTATGAAATTCAACAAGGGCAAGTGTAGGGTATTGCACTTAGGAAGGACTAAGCCCATGCACCAGTACAAGTTAGGGCCTGACCTGCTGGAAAGCAGCTCTGTGGAAAAAGACCTGGGAGTCCTGGTGGACAACAGGATGACCACGAGCCAGCAATGTGACTCTGTGGCCAAGAAGGTCGGTGGTCTGCTGGGGTGCATCAAGAAAAGTATGGCAAGCAGGTTGAGGGAGGTCATCCTCCCCCTCTATTCTGCCCTAGTGAGGCCATGTCTGAAGTACTTTGTCCAGTTCTGGGCTCCTTGGTTCAAGAAGGACAGGGAACTG
The DNA here is from genome assembly GCA_025345505.1 of Todiramphus chloris collaris. Lineage (NCBI taxonomy): Eukaryota > Metazoa > Chordata > Aves > Coraciiformes > Alcedinidae > Todiramphus > Todiramphus chloris. The sequence goes on along the minus strand of JANVCC010010406.1, from coordinate 24,075,498 downwards.
CTGGAGCAAAGGGCTACAAAGACAGGTGATTAGAATGTCTTTCTAATCTATGAGGAACAGCTGAGGGAGTTGGGTCCTTTTAGTCTGGAGAGGAGAAAATTGAGGGAGGATCTTATCAATGGTTATAAATATTTAAAGGGAGAGTGTCAAGAGGGTGGGAACAGTCTTTTTTCAGTGGTGCCCAGTGACAGGACAAGAGATAAAGGACAGAAATTTCAACATAGGAAACTCCATCTAAACATGAGGAGGATCTTCTTTACTGTGAGGGTGACAGAGCACTGGAATGAGCTGCCCAGTGAATAGCTAGCTCTGAATGAGCTGTCTCCATCTCTGGACACATGCAAAACCCACCCGGACATGTTCCTGTGTGACCTTCTCTAGGTGAACCTGCCTTGGCAGGAGGCAGGGAGGGATGGACTAGATGATCTCCAGAGGTCCTTTCCAGCCCCTATCATTCTGTTATTCTGTGATAGAGGGGACTTGTGCCATATTTCCAGATATTGCTGGGACCCAGGGGATGGGAAGCTGGGGGTAGAGGGGAAGACAGACTTCAGGACCAAAGTAATTAAGTACTTTTGCCCTGAGTAGGATCTGTAGCCCCATCTGAAAATAGTTTTACTGAAACTTTACTTCTTTTTGTACCTTGGTCACCTGAAGTAATGTCTGGCAAGGTCTGTTGGTGTTTCTTTCAGATATGCCCTCTCTTCCCAGCAGGCCATGGCAGGAGAAAAGGAGGAAGGAGACTATAAACAAAGAAGGCAAAGATGGCAAAAGTCGTTAGCTAAGGAAGGAGAAAGACCATGAGACAAGATCCTGAGGAAGAGACCTTCCTTTTCTCTGTGTCATTAGCTGCAGTGAGTAAGCAGGCAGAAAAGGTTAAAAAAGCAGAAAAGACAGAATCCTTGACTAGTTCCTGTGAAAACAAAATTCAGTTTTTCTCTGGCCCTTCTGGTTTTGCTCATTTGACAAGAACAAGAGCTCTCTGAAAGTCAGTTGTCCTAGGGAGCAGGCATGGGAGCAGGGTCATTATCTCCATTACTGAATATCTTGTTTGTTGAATTTCCTGGCATGGCAGTGTTCAAATAGGTAATTAAGGTTTAACTGCCCAGTACAAGCAATGTGTTTAATTAACATCAGTCTGATAATAAATGGGATTATAAGCATTACCTACAGACAGGTGATGTGCACTCTTCCATACTAAACTCATCAAAAGTGGGAAATCCCTCTTTCCAGCATCACTAATGCAATTTTTACAGCTGGTAACAAAATATATTAAGGACTTATCCATTACTGTTGATGCTAACCCACAACCGTCATTTTCCGTATCACACACCAGCTGGTAAAAGCCATATGAGTATTTCTGCTACCCACCTCCATGTGTAACAAAGGCAAGTTGCTTGAAAGAAAGAGAGATAAAGGGTTATGATGTAGACAGACTAATTTAAGTCAGTGGAGACTGTAGTAACTGAACATTTTCTGCTAAAGGATTTCTGAAATACTGCTTTTATAAACAAAAGAACAAGGATGGTATCATGTCCCTGAATTAAAACAAACAAACAAACAAACAAAAAACCAAAAAAACAAAAAACCCTCAAACAAAAACCCCTGATAAGATTAATACAATTTCATGGTACAGAATTACTTGTATAAGACTGCATCTCCCATTAGGCCTAGGTTCCCAAATTCAGAGGAAATTATTTTTTTAAAGTATAGCTAGACCAGTATCTTTCAGAAAAACTCCAGCATCCTGCCTTGCAGTATGCAGCATGGATTTTAACAGGTGACATCTGCTCAGGGCTCATCCTGACATGTTTTTCTTAGCTTTTTTTTTTTTTTTTTTATATGTCATGTTTCTTTTCTACACAACTAAGGTTTTTTTTTGGGAAACAATGTATTTTTAAAGATGCTGGTTTGACTTCAAGGATTTGGTTGTGTTCTTCAGTCTTTCTTGTTATCTCTATTACAGCTATAGAGAACAGACAAAGTAAAACAAACATTGGCATACCCTAGAAGAACTGAACCATGTGTAGACTCCAACAGCAGAGCTAAGTTTCAGAGACACAGAATTCAAATGAGGGCTCAGAGAAAAATATTTCCTTGTCTGAAGATACTGTGTTTCAAGGCAAGTCAAAGAAGGGAAACCATAATGCACATAACAAAGGATCTGTATAGGGTTAGTGGCTGACCCAGAAAAGAGGAAAACAAAAACAAAAACAAACAAAAAAACCACAGCAAAAACCAAACCAAAACCCTCTAAACTGTTATTTGTATGCAAAGAGTAAGAAACTGACTCGTTTCAGTTATAAAATAGAAAACCTCAGGATACACATAAGGAAAATATCTTGATAAATCAGATTACTGTAGATTCTTGAAAACTGAGTAAGATATCTGTAACAGTTGAGTGACATGGTTTGGAATAACAAACGTAACCTAAAGGCTATTGCCATTTCATGTCTGCTGTCTAAGGCACCTTGGAAGGCTCCTCATCTGTCAAAAGCAGATTACTGTTAATTTACCATACTGCAGCCTACAGCATTAAAAGGACAATTAAGGAAACTTATCTATTGGAAAGAAGAGAAGTTCAAAACTACAGCAACTGGTCTACTAGATTATTGGAATCTTAAATTGAGGATGAATTGTTTTGCTAACTGGTCTTGAGAAGCCATTTTACATAATACAATTTCCCATGTTTTAACTGACTGAAGATGTACTCACTATAGTATTATCTCTTCTATGTACTCTATGACTAAAAAAAATCTGCCACTGAATGTTCAGGGGTAAAAGTAGCTATAAAATAAAGCAGTGAAATACTGCAACAAAACTTAAATTAAACCATGTTTATTATTTTTAATGACTGCCGCAGCTATTCAGAGCTAGCAATGGCACTGAATCTGGAGGAAGGGATTATGTCCTCCTTATCAGCACAGTACAAGTAGGTTAAAGCAGATGGCCTCCGCTTTCGTTTTTGTCTTCTAATGCATTAATGTTATAACTCACTTGATTTTTTTGTTAAGACACTTGGAAATTCACCAAGTAATGGTGATGTGTCTGGTGACCTTAATTATAATGGCAGTGGTCATCTTGAAGGTTTCTTGTTGTTTTCTGTTGTGCTGGATAAGAATCAAGGACAGAGCCAAACACACACTTCCTCTCAAACCAAATGGAAGGTATGAAGGAGATGAAAGCACAAGTATTAGTTTCCTGTGATTAAATCAGCCTTTGAGTCTAAAGGCTTTCCGCCTGGTCACTCCTAGTGATACAGGATACTTAGTTGTCACAACCATTATCAGTAAACCAAGCAAACTGTTACTCTTTTTAGGGCCACTCAGAATGCTTATGTGTAAATGGGGACTGAACTTGACCAGTGCCTCCAACGCACTGAAAGCTTTTGGAAAATTCTCCTATGGAAACTTAAAAGAGTAGTTAGAAGATTTTGAATAGTGTACATGTTACTTTAGCAACGGTTTCACTGGCTACTCATTCCTTCCCAGCATTGGTGAGCTGGACTGAGAAACTGAAACGGCTTTAAAATGCAGAAGACAGAAAGAAAAAATAAAAAGGTTATTTGGTAGGCAGAATGAAAACCTGTTTCCTTCTAGCTGCCCAAAGGATGATAAGGTCACAGTGCGAAGGCTGATGTAAACTGGGTGCATGCAGCAGGGACTGGAAACATTATAGACCAACCCACCATCACAGCTTCCATTTTAATGGCTCTATCCCTCTGTCCAGCTTCCAAGTTCAATCTTGGTGCAGGTCTGTGTGTTGCTGGTTTCTCTGATCACCTTCTGGTGCCTTCTCAGAGTAAAAGAGCAGTTTTCTTGAGTTAGAGCAGCACTGTATTCAGAATTAATGGCTGAAGGGTTGATGTAATCCTTTTTTATTTTTAGCTGTTCCTAACAAGAGCCCAGTGTCTCCAGCACATTTTAGCTCAAGACTAGCTTATTGCTGCACTATCACTGAAGTGACATTTCTTTCACATTCACTCAAGCTAGTACTGAACTTTTACTCCAGTCCTCAAAACATCTAGTAGGAAACTGAGACATGTTATGAAAGAACAACCGCTGTTGTCAGTAAGGGATATAATCTGTATTTTACGTGTATTTGCATTTTGTGGTGCCATAAAGTTGCTCAGTTCTAAGATGATGATTATTTTGGCTAAGTTTCTTAACAGATTTAGTGAAATACTAGTGTGAGTTATATTGCTTTCTCTACCCATTATAGCTGTCTATGGTGTCTTTTCTGTATGCACAGTGACAACACCTTTAATTATTCCATTAACTTCCTTTGGCACTTTTAGTAGGTGTTAAACAGATCGAGTTCTGTTTATGAAGTTGCCTTTCAAGACCATTTAACATCTACTAGAGCTAGTTTTCTACAGTTTAGTTTTAGGGAGGTTTTCTTTTGGTTTTTTGTTTTTTTTTTTTTTTTAAATTCACTTTCCCTAGAAGAAAAAGAATTTCCTCCTTATCTTACAGAGAATGTATGCTAAACAGCAATGTTCCATTTTTCCTTCTGTACAGAACAGAACATACACAGTGTATAAAGGATCTCTCTTGACTCTATCCAAACTAGCATTTGGAGCACCTAGGCAAGTAGCCTCTGACTGTCTGTCTACAGTAAGAGCATCATTAACAACAGAGATACAGACAGGCATTCACTGTGTTATACAAATGAATAAGTATAAAGCAGGCTGGAATAGGGAGGTAAAGGGGTTGATGCTCCAGCTGTCTAACAGGTTTCAAGCACCTGAGTCAGCAGTCTGTCCAGTGCAGAGAACTCCATTATCACTTTTTCAGTCTACTTGAACTAGCAGTTCTGGTCTCACAGAAGCTGTTCTCAGAGCTTGTCTTTAGGCTTAAATCCTTAAAATGAAACAGCTTCCTTTCTGCTAAAAATATAACACAAATTCCTGGAATTTAGCAGTACTATATGCAGTGAAGTTAAACCCTGTTGTAGCCTGTACAAAGGTGGTGCACAACTGCCTATAAGAGCATTCTTGTAGGTAAGCCAAAGGGTGGGGATGGCAGAGTATTTCCCTTCACTGCCTCAGCTCACAGGCTTTAATTACCTGTTTATGCATCATGTGAGAGTCTCTGAAGACTCCCTAAACAGCTTTCACGTGGTTTTGAAGGTAGGAGTTGGCAAGAATAGGCCCTATATCAGGCTAAATTGCTTGCCTTTCTAGCTCTCTATTATTAACATAATGAACTGGTCACTGTTTATGTCAAAATATTGGGGCACACCTTAGGAGGAAATTCATGACAAACTACCTTTGTAAGTAACATATGCTGCAATCACAGCAACAGGTCAAGAAATAACAAAAACAATTTAGTCTGTTTTGCCCTTTGCTAGTGTCTGTAATGAATTTCATTGTCATTTCAGGAATAAGATGACACATGTGTCAGTAATGGTGCATGTGGAAAGAAACAAAATCATCCCTCAGTGTCCCGTTCTCTCATCACCATGCTTCTGTGTCACATTGCAGCAGCTGAATGAAGCAGGAACCTAAACAAAACTCATCCAGATTTCCTCCTTTCCCTGACAGGAAAAAAAAAAAAACAACCCAAACCCCAACCAAATACATAAAAATCAGTTGCACCAGCTAAACCTAAACAAGCATAGACACATGAATGAATGAACATAGGGACGAAAGGTGGGACTGAGCTACAGCTTCAGTTGTGTAGTTGTGTATGGCAACTCACAGTAGAAACATTGCAAGTCTTCATCAGGATTTTTTGATTGTGCTTTTAGAAGGACTTCAGTTGTAGGAAGAGGTGATACCATTTAGAAAAATAACTTTATTTTTGCATACTCAATGACAGAAGAATCTAGAATGCAAGTTAAGTTTGACAGAAAGCAGAAACCAGCAGTTCCATCAGTGACACTTAGACCCTACTGCAATTCTTTTCAGTATCTGGGAAAATTGAGTCATTTTGGATCCAGTAGCAAGACTCCCAATACAGTAAGAAGTGTAAAATTACAAGTCTAACTCTCATCAGGCACAAAAGTGAAGCTTCCCTGAGAAGATGTAATTACAAACTAGTGTATAAACTTTACATCACATTACCAGAGGGTTTTAAAAGTACAAAAGCAAGAGTTGGCTACAAAAATTTAAATACAAGTCCTTAATACTCCATGCTGAAGATCAAATTTTCAGGAGGATTAAGAGTTACATATTACAGAACTACAGTAATCAGACTTAACTTAATGACAGCTGGCTTTGGTATATTCCCTTTTGTAATTTTCAGATCAATTCTAATGTTATTTTTCTGAGATCTCTCAGTACTCAGTATGAAGTCTGTGCAGTCCAGCTGCTTTATCCCCCTTTTTTGCCTCCCCTCTTCAGCTTTGCCTTCCAGTTAGCATTGCATTTATGAGGAGGAGAAAAAAAAAAAAAAAAAAAAGAATAACCATGAACAACATGCATTTTCCAAGTCTTAAAACAAATAGTTTAGTCAAAAAAAGTTCATTAATTACACCTTTCAGATAATAAATATCCTAAATAGTCACACTTCCAAAAATCGCTGTCTTCAATTTTGTACCCAAAGTTCCAAGCCTCAGTGTGCAATACAAGACATCTCCATCTTCACTTAAGACACATCTTCTCTCCCTCTTTTCCACAGACAAGGCAGGGAATATGTCATTCCCACCATACCAACATGGTGAGAACTATTATACCCATCATCAGTACCACCACCATCAGCATTACCTGTTAAAGCACATAGCTGAATACTATTTGTACCTGTTTCACAAAAGGAAAACGCAGTACTTCAGTTCTTTTGCAGATACAAAGCTTTGTGTCGCAAATACTCTTCCAAACATTTCACTGCAAAAGGGTCCACATCGGTGTCAAACTTGTTCGCAAAGAAATGGTGGTTTCGTAACATCCAGTTCAGATCTCCTACCCCAAAAACACAGACAGAGTGAACGTGAACTCCATTGCATGGTGGGTAGGGTGCACCTTTGGACACATCACCTTCGAAGTACTGCCACTTGACAAACCTGGCCAGTGCATTCATGTCAGAAACATCGTACTTGCCACTAGAAGGAACTGAACCAGGGACTTCAGGGATTCTCTGAATTGTTGCCCACAAGTACTCATCCGGGCTGTAAGTGTCTTTTGCCCACTCAATGAACTTAAGTATTTTGCTGCTTTCTAATACGTATTCTACAAATCTTCTGCTAACTACAAAATAGGCACTACCAGAAAAAATTGGAGTACTGAGAGGTGGTAGTTGTTTGTCTACACCTGTGTTCTTTATTTTACCATCAATAATTTCATGGTGTTTTTTCCACCTTACTTCTTTATAAACTGGCATCTTTTCTGTTTCCAGACTGTTTACACCTTTAAGAGCTTTTAATTTCTCTACCATTTCCTGGTTGGTCTTTATAGGAAAGTCCATGCCACAGAGGTTTATTAGGTATTTCCAGTTTGAACTTCTTCTGTAGAGATCTTTCATGCAGTTAATGTCTGCCTGCACCCTGCTCCATGAAGCATACACAACACTTTCTAACTGGCTGGAAATAAAGACATTATCAAAACATGAGACTATTCCCTTCACAGCAGCAAAAAATGATTCTGGAGATTTTTTGTCAACATGAATGCAGTAAAAATTCTGAGGGGCATAAATTGATCTTAGAAGTCTATCAAGCATCTCAATCTTGTGATAAACCACTATTGAGTAAGCAATTGGAAATTCCGCTTCCTCATTGCTGAGAGGTTCCATTATGTATTTCCTAGTCTTGGTGAAGGAGGCACAGTCTGCTGTCATGTTAATGTAATCATTTGTTGTTAGTCTGTGGCGTTTCTTAAATGACACTGACAGAGTCTCAAGCTTAACCTTTTGAATTTCTTCTATATCCCCCTCTATAATCCTGGTGCAGTTAACATTGCCAACAGGATCTTCTTTTGTCAGCTCTAGGTGTTTCCGATTTAAGAAGTCTTGTTTTTGGTTAACTTTCAAAACTGAAATGATTACTAAAATAAGAGTTAGACCCAAGGCAAGCCTGAAGCGCAAGTTGTGGCAAAACCGTAATTTCCTCTTCAGCATTTCAAATATCAGGAAGCTTTGCAGGGCTAAATAACTTGCCCTCCACTGTGCTCATATCAGCTTCAATAACTTCAGAAAAAAACAGCTTGTGTTTCTCAGGACTTTGGTGAGTTTGTCAGAGACATGGAAGGAAAAATCCTAAAATAAAATACAACCGTCATTCAAAGACTAAAAGGTTTCTTTAAAAAATTACATTGGTTACATGGTTAATTTTTACATAGTTTAGTGACAGTAAAAAGGGAAATAGTTTATCCAGAAACATTTTGTTGAAAGTTGGAAATTATTGAATAAAATTAGGGTGGTTTTTTTTTTTCTAGAAAAATATTGGGAGAGGCAGATAGTTTTCGTAAGACACTATTTCCATAGTACTAATACTACAAACCCAGGTTCAGTAGGAAAACAGAGCTGATTCAGCTGCATCTGACAAAATTAGAGGCAGTAAGTCAGTCAAAATTAAAGGCAGCACTGAGAAGTGAGCATTTGATGCTAATTCACACTTCAGAGTTTGACAAGAATGTTTTATACTCACTTCAACAGTGACATAGATTTCGTAACAATTAACTTACCAGTCACTTCCTGGATTCTAGTCATGCTTTATCTTCTCTACTGGGAAAGCAATCCCTGAAGCTTTTCAAGATTTTTATGTGAGATATGGGCTCTTCAACATCCTGCAGATGAGCTTAGAATTACCCCCAGGAAAGAGCTGATGAGAAGGGAGAAAGAAATTAACATAGCATAGCTCCTCAACTGTCAGACTCCTGAGAACAGTGGTGACCTAATTGCTTAAGTACCTTTTTAAGGTAAAAGACAATACTTAAGTCCTGTCTCTAAAGCTTATTTGTATTAAGTCACTGAAAATGCACAAATCAAGAGCACAGCAGCGCTGTGTTACTGTCATTTAAACACACTTCTTTTTATGATTCAGCGATTGCCTTTACATGGAAGTATGCTGTAAGGCTGAGATGCAACAAAATTTCTAATATGCCAATTCTTATTTGCATCTTTATTTCACAGAAAAAATTTATATCATTGTTTGTTAGCCCTATTTCTCCTTAAGCACCTTTTTTTTTTTCTGTTTTAGGACTCTGAAGGGATCACTGCAGTTATGCAGCTGCTAAAGCTGTAGCTGTTGAGAAAATTTCAGTCTAGAACTAGATTACAGAACTGGGCACCTCTTTTTTGTAAGTACTAACTCAAGCAGATAAACTGATCAAGAACAGGATATCCTTAGCAACTTACGTGGCCACTCAAATGCCATTTGCACTCATAAATTCATTGCCTGTTAATTCACTGCAAGTCTGAATTTCAAACCAACCTCTAATTGCAAAAGCCAATACAGTTTATACAGAATGGCAGTGAGATAAGAAGTGTGTCCAGTGTCCACTTCTACGTTTTGCTGTAAGCTGTTCAGCACAACATTTATCTACACACACACACACACCCCCCCTCCCCCCCGCCCCCCACCTTCCCCTCCCCACCCCCCTCGGCTCTTTTGTTTAGGCTACCTGTTGTGGTTTAACACCAGCCAGCAATTAAGCACCACAAAGCTGCTCACTGACTCCTCCTCCCTCCCAGTGGTATGGGAGAATAATAATAATAATAATAATAATAAGTAAAATTCAGGGGTTGAGACTGGTTTAATAACCAAAATAAAATATAACAATAATAAGAGTAATGAGAAGTAATCTAATCAAAACACAAGGGGGGGAAAAACCCAAAAACATAAAAGAAAAAAAAAGGAGAGAGAGAAAGAAAGAAAACCCAAGAAAAGACAAGTGATGCTCAGTGTGGTTGCTCACCACCTGCTGACTGATGCCCGGGCAGCAATTCACCCCTCCCAGTCAACTCCCCCCAGTTTATATACTGATCATGCTGTACTGTGGTATGGAATATCCTTTTGGCTAATTCAGGTCAGTTGTCCTGTCCATGCTCCCTTCCAGCTTCTTGTGCACCTCGTCACTGGCAGAGCACAGGAACTTCAAAGTCCTTCCCTTAAAGGAAGTGCTACTCAGCAAGAACCAAAGCAGCAGTGTATTATTAGCATTATCCTCATTCCAAATCCAAAACACAGCACTGTACCAGCTACTTGGAAAAAAGAAATAACTCTATCCCAGATGAAACCAGGCCGCTGCCCCACTATCAATATTAGCTTTTAATTCCCAAATGTTGCCTTTTAATCTGCTGCTTGCAAATCTCAGAGCAGGTGCTTGTAAGAAATGCAGGCCTGGCATCACGGAGTTTTTTTTGTAGTAGTGCTGCCACTGGGATGCACTACACACTGGGTCTGCCACTATGCCCACGGCATTGCAAGCTGACTGGAGGAATTGATCCACATGTAGTAGGCAAGGGGAAGGTGCGGATCACTGCACCAACATCTAGCACAGCTATAAGGATCAACAGTATTTTAAGGAAGTACTATAATCAAGTATTTTGTAATTCAAGCCACCAGCAGGCAGAGACCACAAACTCTTTGTGACTAACAGCATTATATAAACATCTTATTTACTGTAAAGTGTACTTTCTTTTCAGAGTTACACCTGTAATTATTTTATCTCATGTTTCTAATTTATCATAGGAAGGCGGACATTTGTTACCAGTCTGATTTAGGTGTATAGTGAAGTCAAACTGGAAAGCCTAAAATTTTAACTCTTAAGTAAGTAGCCAGGTGAACTACTGTGCAAATGCAGCTGAAAGCATAGAAAGGTACCTCTTTAGTATCAGAATTCACAAAAAAATTGAAAGGGGAATTCCATAATTACCACTTTTAATTTGCAATGTGGCATCAAACACAATGATATAATTTAGAGAAAGTTTTCACATGCTATATAACTTACCACACACTTGCTTATTTGACCCCCATTAGTTTTGACTAGTAGATCTGATCCAATAAAAATATCACATATGAAATTAAGAAAGGAAGGATACTAGCTATGTGATAGTGTCCATAATTTCTATTGCGTATATATTTCCATAGGACAAAGCCTGTGATACTGGTTACCCTTAAATTACTGTTTTCTGCCTACCAACTTAGAAATTAAGACTCTTCTAGAACTTAAAATGTGCTTCGAATACACTTATATTTGTGAAGTTTTAGCCGACAGAGGATGGAATCCTTTCTTTAGGATGAGTTAGCATGACCATTTTATCCTATTCTCAGTTTTTATAGGAGCACTAGCATTGTGGAGTAACACAGGCTTCTAGAGGATTGCCACCTCTCCCCTGTTCTTTACAATTCAGAGAGACAGAGCCTTAATCAAAAGCTACCACTGCAGTCTTCACCTTTTACAATTTCCAAAGAATAAAGCTTGCTAAGAAATCCTTCCTGCTCCTGTTTTAGAATAAAACTTAGTTTAAAGCAGGATAAAGAATCTCCTTCAGAAAGGCCTTGTATACCCAGCTGGGTGCAACTCTGCTATTGTTATGAGCACAGAATAATCAGACCCTGCATTTCCATCATACCAAAATGAGAGATCTGCAAACATTTACATGTTAACATGGCTCTTATCTTTAGGTGGAGGCTTTTCCCTGCAGTCAAATTTCTCGCACTGACATGTTGCTTCCTCAGAACAATAAAGGTTACTACTCGTTTACGCTTGCAATTCCTATTCTAAAAAGTCCTAAAACTTTATCATATCCCATTCTTCACAAAAGTTGACCTTCACAGGATATAGAGAGACATGGTACCTTTCATCTAATAACATACCTGGCATTTGTTTTATAAGGTTTGACGAGCCTAGAGTACTCTTTAGCATAGCTTCAGGCTGCACTCATTAAAGCTTTTAACATCTTCTTCTCAAGTTCTACCTAGCGTTAGTGTGCACCCTTGAGAATGCAGTGTCAGAGACAGGGAGAGCAGGAGGGAGGTTTGCGCAGCCGTGGATAAAAGACTGCTGCAGCCTTGGTCCTACTCTCAGTGAAGTTCAGTTGCACAATTATGTACTTGACCCTCTTAACTTTTACTGCCTCCCCCTTCAGTCAGAGACTGCATTTCTGATGCAGCAGTCATTAAAAGGGGAAACTTACAGCATCTGCTAGTGTCTGAGGGAGGTAGTAAAAACGTTGATTTAACTGCCCCCTTTCCTCTTTCTTGCCAAAATTATTCTTCACTACTGTATATAAACTGTATGGTATAACTAAAGACAAACCCGAGATAATTACAACTTGTTTTCTATGACAGTCTAGTGTTCTGTGTCCAGTTTTGGTCAGCACAGCACAGGAGGGACATCGAGGTGCTGGAGCAAGTGCAGAGGAGGGCAACAAAGCTGGTGAAAGGGCTGGAAAGCGTGCCCTGTGAGGAGCGGCTGAGGGAACTGCGTTTGTTTAGCCTGGAGAAGAGGAGGCTGAGAGGAGACCTTATCGCCCTCTACAACTACCTAAAAGGAGGTTGTAGAGAGGCTGGTGCTGGTCTCTTCTCTCAAATTAGTAATGATAGGACGAGGGGGAATGGACTCAAGTTGCATCAGGGGAAGTTTAGATTAGATATTAGGAGGAAATTCTTCACTGGGAGGGTGGTTAGGCACTGGAACAGGCTGCCCAGTGGTGGAGTCACCATCCCTGGAGGTGTTTAAAGAACGATTAGATGTGGAGCTTGAGGATATGGTGTAGTGGTTGAGAAATGCTAGGACAAAGGTTGGACTTGATGACCCTGGAGGTCCTTTCCAACCATAATGATTCTATGATTCTATGATTCTCTATTTAAATAGACCTTAAGGAAAGAAGGATTACTATACCTAGTTTAAATCTCCATTTCTAGTACCTCTTTTGTGTCACAGTTAAAATCACTTGGATCATCTTCCCCTTGGGTTACTCAGCTGTGAAACAAGTACTCATTACCTGGCAGTAACAGACTACATGGCTACTTATGCCAAAGGAGCTGAAAAGGAATAACCTTCAGCAAAAAAAGTCTGTGTCCAGAGACATGAGGGAGCAATACCCTCCAAGCCCATCTCAGCATGTGATTTTAGATAAGTTTGCCTTCACCCATCCTTAAAAAACAATCAACAGAAAACCCTACAAGAAATGGAGGTCTTCAGAGAAAAAAAAAAAAAAACCAAACAAAACCAAACAACAAATAAAACACTTTTACAAGATTATACCACAGGTCAGAGGGAAAGCAAAGGTCACATGCAGGTTTCATACTGACAGGCTGGACTGGAACGACAACATGTAATGTCAATGCTATTAGCCAGGACCCTTATACTCACAGCATGAGGCTGGTCCTAAAAGAGAGAATGTGTGTGAGGGTGCAGAGCCAGCAGACTGCTGCTACACCAGCCCTGACAAAGGGCACATGCCTCAGCTCAGCAGCACGGAAACCAGCCTTTGGCCACCAGCATCAGCACAGCAGACCTCTTTGGTTGCAATTGCACAGTGTCACTCCTCAGATATCAAAGTGTGCTGCTGCTGGAAGGAGCAGCCCTGCTCCCATCTCTGCCATACATTGGGCTGGGAAGGGTACAACAGCAAATGCAACCTGATGGCCTCTGGGAATCTCTCTGTGGTCAGCTCTCATGGCCACCAGCAGGGGTGCAGGGGCACTAATTGCCCTTCACAGCTCCAGCCAGCCCTCCTGAGCTTGTCCATGGCCCCACTTCAGCGTCTTAGGGCTGTCAGCCCCTGCCCCAGTCATGCCTCAGCAGGACTTGTTTCCAGGCCCTACAGTCTGGCTATGGGTCTTGAAAAGCTAGGCCCAAGTCCCAGACCAGCCTCAATCTCTCCCTGTCTCCAGGCAGGTGCCTGATGCCAGGGCTGCTCCCTTTCCCCCTAGTTTCCCTGCTCTTGCTGGAGTGGTGGGACTGGCCTGGCTGCCACCTTGCCACCTGGCATCTACCTTGCCAGATGCAACATGGGGAGCCCCATGTCCTGCAGCACCATGGAAACACCTACTCAGCACACCCCAGTCCAGCAACCCCAGCCTCTGGGTTTCAGTCTCCTGTTTGGCCTGATAGGACTGAGAGTGAGAGATGTGTCATTTCCTTAATAAGGTTAAAGGCAATGGCAGACTCTAATCAGTGTTACACTAGTGGCACCGTTCTCTGAGTCTATCCATCCATTTTACCTGGGTTACAGCATCAGGACCGGGAAAACATGATTCCCAGTTCTCAGGAATTGCAGGGCTTCCTTCATGCCAATTCACATAAAAGTCATCACTATCCTCTATCCTGTCTGAAACGGTTTAAAGAGCAGAGTGAAACCATAAAATATATATGTAATTTTTGTATTTAAGCAATTACAATACATTGTTACACTAAGTGTAAAGTTTTCCTTGAAAAAAGCAGTTAGGGCTTGCTGTAAAATGGTAATATGACCTATCTCATGATAAGATGAGAAGTATTAGGGGTTGTTGGCACAGAAACTACAAAAATCAGGTGTCTTTTCATTTTGGCACTTCAGTCTTCTCTCACATCAACAGAAAAACTGTTGAGTCAAGATGTTAAACACAGATAGAGCATTCAAAAGGTAGCACTATAACCGTCAAAATACAACATGGGCCAGTTATCAGTGAAAGAAGTTGAGAAAGGGGTAAGTAGAAGGTAAGAAATTACTTTGAGGTACTTCAGCAGCCTGTAAATCTTGTGAAAGACTGATATAAAGGCAGGAAAGATCTTAAGAGTTAGGTAGCATCACGGAGTCTGTCAAGAGGTCAAAATCAGTTTTGACAAGAGCAAGGAACATCTGATAGGTCTTGCAGGCTTAGCTGCAGTGTTCTGGTATCATAACTCACTCAGCCTTGTGGGCTGATGAATTTCTGTGCACCCAGCTCCTTCCCTTCATTTTACCTTCTATTCTGCTTCCTCTAACAAATACCACAGTGATATTTCCTTCCTTATAGTTGCTTCAGTGACTTTCACCTACTAACTTCTGTGGAGAGGACACAGCAACATGAACATTACACAGACCTCTATTACACATCCACAGACACCATTAGCTTTTATCAAAACTTTACAAATAGTATTTGAAAACTTCCTGGCAGCTGCACTAATATTCTACATCCATTCGTGACAACCAGTGATTTTTGGGTTGTGCAGAAATGTACTGAAGAAAAGCCAAGTGGAAAATGTAGTCTGGGGTACACCCCTCTCTGAAGTGGTAGTTGGGATGGGCCAGGACATAAGTAATCATTTTGATGGGTGGGGAGTAAAGAGTCAGAACTGACTGACTTTTCCCTTTTCTTGCCTTCAGGGGAGGGAATATATAAGGAAACTTCAGCTGCCCCTGAGAATAGTAAGTAAGCAAGCGTTGATGAGATCCTTGCTGTTCTCTTCCCCTATTCACAAATTCTACTTGAAACTTCAACACTTCAGAAGGCCCTCTACTGAGAGTGGATTCATGGGGAAGTTCTTCAGTTTCACCAGGTCATATCCAAGATGCTTCAAAGCATACATAATAGGTCTTGCAAGCACTTACTACAATTATCCTGCTTCCATTCAGGTTCAGTTATGCAGAATACTTGTTCTGATTAGGAAGTGATTTTCAAAGGCGTAAGCAGCTTGCATAAAGACAAACACAGAATGCACAGTCTCAGGGTTATCTGCAGAGATCTGTCAGACACAAAGTGGAGTCACGTATACTCAGCATTTCCATAATAGCAAGCAGCATGATCTTGAAAGTAGCTATGCCTGCAACTGAATGAAAGTGCTTGTGTTTATTCCATTAGATAGTCTTCAGTCTTACTGAAATAAGAGCTGGTCATAAACTGAGTATTTGGATTACCATTAGGCTTTATGGGGTTAATACTAGAAGTCATGCAGAGGCAACAGCAGGGTTCCAGTGGGTGCTCGACTACTCATTGACAACAGTCTGCAAAAGCAAGGCTTCTCCTTCAGAGCTCATTTACAAAAAAAAGAAAAAAAAAAAAAGAAAAAAAGAGGGAAAAAAAAAAAAGGGAAAAAAAAAAAGGAAAAAAAAGACCCCCCCCCAAAAAAATCTCCTTTTTATAGTAAAATAACACATTTCTAGTGGCCTTGTTAGCTTAGAAGGCAGCTTTAAACAAAATTTCACCAATGACAAGTACTGCTACAACTATCAATACACAGGATTAAATACTGAGAGTAGCTAATTGTAGATAGCAGTTTTTCACAGGAAAAATATAAAATAAAAACCAAAATATTCAGACTCTTGGGTTATTTGGAGATCTTATCTTCAAATGTCAGGAATCTGACATAATTAAATCTTTTTCTTTTAAAAACCGAGCAAAAGCCACAGGAATATACATGCAGTGAGTAAAATGGCATTGAAAAAATAGTCTTTCTAATACTCTCTTGTACTACCATGTCCAGTAAGTCTTCCCCAGAACAGTTCAATGCCTGATTCCCATTTGTGTTCACATAATCATAGAATCATTTTACTTGGAAGAGACCTGTAAGATTGTCAAGTCCGACCGTTAGCCCATCACTGCCATGTCACCACTAAAACATGTCCCTCCTTAGAGGTCCCATGGGCAGAGCTAGAACAATAAGAAACATCAAATAAGGAAATTAAAACCATTATGGCAAAGTTATTCAGTGACCAGTTCCTACCTTGAGAAGTCTGTGACTCTCACTGCTGATGAAAAGATATGTTTTACCTCAAGGTGACTAACATTGAAACTACACTCACCAATGCCAAAACAAAACTCCACAAAATCTTTAAAGTAACACTGTACGATTTAACATCCAGTACAACTGCCTAGCGTTCACCAAGACAGTTAGTACACATGGGCTACTTCAAAGTAAAATGTATAACTATTTTTTTTTTTTTACATTACTCTAAAGCAGGAACCATAATTTTGCCAGGAATGGAGCCATTGCTGCAATCCTCACACCGAGCTACAGAATTTTGCTAATTGCTGCCTTGTGACAATGCTGTGTTTCAGAAGGAGACACACTGGCAGACTGTTACTGAAAAGGTAATATCTACTTAACCACAACTAAACCTCATGGGGGAAGAGGCTGTCAAGTTTTTTGAGTACTTGGATCCCTCTTCAAGCACAACATTTAAAATGCTGCTCTGAGGAGACTTTCTTTAGCCCTCTGTAGAAGCCAGCATTTCAATGCCATGCGTACAGTTAACAGTTGTCAGTGAGCTAATGGACAAATAGAACCATCATCAATAACCTCTGAAAAGAACAGATGTCTCTTGTAGCTACAGGACTAACTAGGACCAGCATCATGCTCACATGGAAAGGTTTAATTTTATTGTGCAAGTCAATAAAATGATACTTCCTCTTATAAACTACAGCTTAAGAGGTACTAAATGATTTTTTTTTCTGGGTTGTTTGGTTTTTTTCCACTGTTCAGGTGAGATGATTTTAATCTGACATGCAAGACAACTGCACATAAAAGTACAGCTCAAAAATACATTTTTTTAATTGTCTAAGGAGCAGATACTACCTGGAACATAAGTTCCGTTGCTAAATATACAAAGGGACAGACAAAAAAAGGGAAAAAAAAATTATAGTGCTGTATATGTAATCAGCAATGGGTAATTTTCACTGTCACGACAGAAGCTTTATACTGGGTGAGAACTGCCACCTCTTATTCCCTTCCTTACAGACATTTTGCAGTAGGAAAACAGCTTAATCCTTCCACTTCTCAAAAAGATAAACAAAAGGCAGCTTTAAAATCTAATAAAAACAATATGCATCATGATGATGATGGGAGAATCCACACTTGGAAACACTTTGCTAACAGTGTTACCAAACACACAGTTTTTGTTACAATTTACAATGTTCTTATCTGGTGGGTGCAAACACTCCAACACTGTTTCCTGAGATGTGATGAGGTTTCTGGTTTGTTTTATTAAGCTTCTCTACTAGCACCACGATTACCCTGCATACAATAATGCTTCACAGTGCAAGAAGTTGTTTGCCTGGAGCTATGAAGTAAACCTAATAGCACAAGTTATTTCGGTTGTACCAGCTGCCCATTCTGCATTCCTGTGGAATTACCTTTTTTCACCTTTCCCAAGACAGAATTCTAGGCTGATAGTTAAGTCTTTTCAGGATCTTATGAAACAAAGCAAGGGGAGAACTTTTGGGTTATGTTGGAATGCAAAGGAAAAATCAGGAGGACATTATTAGAAAAACAAAATTAGTTATTTTTCATAAGACTAGCAGTGGGTTTTCCACTGCTGCAACAAATTTGGAGAGCAGGAATTTGCTCAGTAAATCATCACATTCTCATCACAGCAGACTATAAATCTTCACCTTCCATGTTCCACCATGCATTTTACTTAAGTTTGGAAAAAGAGAACAGAATTGGCAAAAGTATTAATGTCTCTTTTAAAGCAAATTTTTGCTCTTCTAACCTCAAGACAAAAGTATTACCCCAGAGAATTCAGATTCATAGAAAGCAGATGATGCTGATAGCTGATGTTTACTATAGGCAGAGTAGAGTATCACTGAGAAGTCATATTTCCTTTTGTGTACACCTACTCCCAAAAGCAAGTTACCACTGCAACTAAACTACAACGTGATCTACAACTACTGCATTATTTTTCACAAGAATTTTCAAGTTGAAGTCAATAGACTGAAATGCTGGATTCATCCCCTCTTCTCTTACTACCATTTCTGACTGTCATTCTGTCCAGCACTGAGGTCACCCACCTTATATTCCATTAAAAAAGGAAATTTAAAATTGCAGACTTAAAAATGGCAATTCCCTCCTGCTGCCACTCCTCCGCTTTCCCACAAAGCAATCTACTTTTCTGAGCAACGCTGAAAGGAGGCAAAGTGCCAGAGTATAACTGAGCCTCCTGTCAGGCTTCTGAGTTCTCCCACCCAACTTGGGTCACAGAAAACTA
>JANVCC010010406.1:24039502-24056565 GCA_025345505.1 Todiramphus chloris collaris | reverse complement strand
GGGAGGGAAGGGAAAAAAGAGGAAGGAAAAAGAGAGAAAGAAGGGACGAAGAAGGGAAGGAAAGGCAGAGAGGGAAAGGGGAGGAAAGGCAGAGAGGGAAAGGGGAGGAGAGGAAGAAAGGAAAAAGGGGAAAGAGGAGGGAAGGAAAGTAAAGAGGAGCAGAAAGGGAAGGCGAGAGACGCACAGCAGCTGCGCCTCCCCTTCCCTCCCGTGCGGCACCTGCCCGGCGGCTCCCGGAGGAGATCTCGGCGGCTCCGAGGGCACGGGGCAGGCCGGCGGGAAGAGCGATGCTCGCGGTCCAGCCCGAGCCTCCGCCCGCCCCGCAGCCGCACAGCTGCCGGCCCGCCCGCGGCACCCACCTGCGGGGCCGCAGCCCTCCTTGCCTTGCCTTGCCTTGCCTTGCTTTGCCTTGCCTTGCCTTGCGTTGCCCGGCCCGGCAGCCGCGCAGTTCGGCTCGGCGTGTGGCGAGGCGGTGGGGAGCCTCCCCGGGGCGGGCAGGGGGCCTCGACAGGCAGGCGCCGCCTCCCCCAGCCCCACCCACTCCTGGCCCGGCCCGGCCCGGCCCAGCCCAGCCCCGCGTCCCGCTCCTGCCTCCCCGCCCTCCCTCTCTCCCCCCCCTCCCCCCCCCCCCCCCTCCCTCCCTTCCTCCCTTACTCCAACAGTGCCGAGCCGCCGCCGGCCGCCTTTGCAACTGCTCTTCCTTAGCCTTTTTTTCGTCTTCTGAAGGCCCCCCCTGGCAGTGCCGGTAACGTTGACACCCATGTAGGACGGAGCTGAGGCGTCTCATGGCAACGAAGGGCTTTCTTACGGTTGCCCTGGCCACCCCGCGGGACGGGACCGCCCGTCCCGTCAGGAAGCGACATTCGCAGCGCACAGTCCAAAGCGGCCGTAAGCCGCCCACCGCGGCACCCCGCTGGCCGGGGGTAAGGTCACCCCGACGGCGCGTTTCTGAGCGGGGACCCGGCGGGGCCGAGGCTCCCGAAGATGAGGCTGTGCGGCAGTCCTAACGCGCCCACCTGGCACCGTGCTGCCGGGACTGCTCGGGGCTCGCCGGTTGCGGACAGACGCGTTTGAAATGGGTCAGCGGGTGGAAAAATCGAGAGGCGGAGGGCGAGGGAGGGTGGGAAGGGAGCAGACCTGGTCGGGAAGCCGGGTACAAAACTTTGGGCTGTGAAAAGAAAAGCGTGTCTAGACAGAGCCCGAGGAAGACTTTGATTTGTTGTTCATTTTGCCCCGTCAAGTGTCTGCCCGACAGTAAACATACTCGATAGGGTTTGTAGAGCTGCAAAACATGAAAGTAGACCTCGGAGCAAGCAGCCTCTTAATATGTTATCCAAGTACTTCAAAAGAGAACAGAAAATTAAATTCCGAGGACATAACAAGTTAAAAAAAAAAAAAAAGCATCTTCTTCATTAAAAACCCCCAAGTGCTGCAGCCTGCAACAGCTCAAGCAGTGCTCGTAGCATCCACATCTGGAGTGCAGTATTGTTTGGCAGATCGAGGCATGCCTAAAGGACTATTCTGTCTTTTCCTCATCCCAGTTGTGAGCTCCCACTGGAGGTTCACGCATCTGCACCGTAACCATCATAAAGGGGATAAAAGCTAACAAGAAAAAGAGATTTGGTTTCAAGGCTGTCATTAGGAGACATTACCAGGAGAAGGAGGAACTGCCTCCACATATCACCACTTACGTCTGACAGGTTAGTTTGAGAATGGACTGTGAGACCTCAACGCAGTCGCATTGTCATATTGTCAAGAAAATTTTCATTACATATGTACTTCCTAGATATAGTAGAGTATAACTGCATGCTAGGCTTGTCAACCCTCCATTCTTCTGGACAAGTGGTTAAAAAAAAAAGGGGGTCTTTCTCGTGTGTCTGGTATTTCTAGGGCTGGTTAAACTTTGAGGGCAGAAGTTTTCTTTCATTCTTTTTTGTTCCTTCTGCTTTAATTACTTACACAGCTACAGATGCAAAGAATTGTGTTGGATCAAAATAAGCAAAGCACCTGAGTTGATGTGTATTGCTGCAGCAACAGAAAGTACTGTCTAACAACAGTTTCTTGCTGAGGAAAAAAAAAAAAAAAAAAGAAAACCAACAAACCAAAACCCAACAAAACAGGAAAAGCATTAAAGCCATTACTAAAAATAATTTCAGGTAGTGTCCTGGTTTGAATGAGAACAGGACTAATTCTGTTCAGTGGTTTTACTTTTCAGCTTTGTCTCTTCTAACCAACTGCACTGTCTGAAGTTAGCAGCATGTGTTTGCAGACAGTGACTGCTTCTAGCAGTGATAACACTCCATGCTTTGAGTAGCAAGGATTGGTGTGCAGACCAAGGCCACTGCTGGATCTTGTGTACTACATTGCGGGGAGCAGAAAGTGAAAGGCTGCACCTGCAGGGAGGAGCGGACAGGACAGGTGACCCCAAACTGACCAACGAGGGATTCCAGCCCATATACAGTATAGTCAGTATAAGGCTGAAGGATCAGGAGTGTCTATTTTACAGATTCCATTTTTATTATTATTATTATTATTTTCATTAAAGATGTTTTGGTTTCCCTTTCTAATTGACAAGTCTCTCCCTTATTCCCTTTCTCTTTCCCTTTGAGAAGTGAGGCGAACTAAAAGAGAGTGTTTGTTATAGGTCTAGAGGGCTACCCTGACCCTAAACAATGACAGGTAGATAGCTGAAGTTAAGAAGTCTGTTATTCTCTAACTTATGCACATGTAAAAAGTGGAGTTCTTTGTAGACTGACACAATTAGAAAGGTTGTGATCCTTGGCTGACCGTGTTGGTGAAGACTCATCATTTGTTTACTGCAGCTTTGTGAAACTTGAAGGATTCTGTTTCAGTTATGGTTCCTTTCATGGCCAGTTTTTGTCAACTGATCCTGAGAGAAAATGAAGTCGTTTTGCACCTGGTTTTCACTGTTCTAACCTTGAGGCACAAATATGAAGATGACAGATTGCATGAGGTGCCCTTCTTACTATGTGATAGACCAGTGAGAGATATTACTGTGTGGCAGCTGTGAAACAAATCAAAATAAACAACAACAACAATAAGAATAAGCCATGAGACAAAAAAACACAAGAACTGTGAGGAGTGGACCATACACCAGAAGGCTGTGCTGCCATCCAGCGAGATCTGGACAGCCTGGAGATCTGGGCAAAGGCAAACCTAATGAAGTTCAACAAGGATAAGTGTAGAGTCCCACACATGGGGAGGAACACCACCATGTACTGGTACAGGTTAAGGGTAGACCTGCTGGAAAGCAGCCCCATGGAGGGGAACCTTGCAGTCCTGTTGGACAGTAGATTATCCATGGGACAGCTATGTGCCCTTATGGCCAGGAAGGCCAATGGTATCCTGGGGTGCATAAAGAAGAGTATGGTCAGCAGGTCAAGGGAGGTTCTCCTCCCCCTCTACTCTGCCCTAGTGAGACCACATCTGGAGTATTGTGTCCAATTCTGGTCTCCCTGGCTCAAGAGGGACAGGGAAATACTAGACAGAGTGCAATGGAGAGCTATGAGGACGATGAAGGGACTGGAACATCTCTCTGATAAGGAAAGGCTGAGAGCCCTGGGGCTGTTTAGCCTGGCAAAGAGAAGACTGAGAGGGGATCTTACAAATGTTTACAAATATCTGAAGGGTGGGTGTCAAGTAGAAGGAGCCAGTCTTTTTTCATTTGTGCATTGTGGTAGGATGAGAGGTAATGATAGCAAGGTGAAAGACAGAAAGTTCCATCTCAACATGAGGAAAAACTTCTTCACTGTGAGAGTGACAGTGCCCTGGCACAGGCTGCCCAGAGAGGTTGTGGAGTCTTCTTCTCTAGTGCCTTTCAAGACCTGCCTGGATCTGTTCCTGTGTGGCCTGCCCTAGATGTTCCTGTGCTGGCAGGGGGGTTGGACACAGTGATCTCCAGAAGTCTCTTCCAATCCCTACCATTCTATGATTCCATGAAAACAACAACAAAAGACCCACAAACAAACAACAATGAAAACAAACAAACAAGCAAAAGTAATTAGCTATTTTGGAATTAAATAAAACAATGGAAAATGTGGAATTTAGAGACAAAATATAGAGAAAAGGGAAGAAAAACCATGTCACAAATATGGGAAATTTAAAATACATAACTGATGTTGTTGTAAATCATGACTGGTTTGCATTAAATATTTTTTTACATGAATATTTGATAGCCACAGTAAGACCAACAATCCAATGAGAAGAGGGCATAAGACACAACATAACCAAGAAATTGTCAAGAACTGTTTTCTGTGCGTGGCTAAGCTTACACAGTTATGGTGCAGGAGAATACAACTTAAATATATTTCCTTTAGGAGGACACCTGTCTACATACATAGGTATGTTTGCTCTGAATTGATACTAGTATCTCATTTGTCACTTGACAGCTGCCTCCAGACTTTTATGCTTTTTCTTGGAAAACCTAAAGAATACAGAACTTTTTTAAAGACCTAAGTTTTTTATGGTCTGTCAGAAGTTTGGGGTGCAAAGAATTTTTAAAACTTCATGCATACTGCTTATTCTTGTATCTTCTAAATTTTACCAGTTTTAACGCAGTGAAAGTTTCCTTTTCTGAAAAGCCAGACAGTGGTCTAGCATTTTATAAAGTTAATAGCTTCTTTGCTAACATTTTCAAAATATCACTTGTCTGAGTTTTTGTGTTTAATAAATGTAGCCCTATTATCTGTTCATGGGGTAGTTGAGACCTAACATAACAAAGATAATAGATCCTAGTGTCTAACCTCAGGTAAACAGAATATCCTAATCCCAGTTTTGAATCCTGCTAGGGCTTGAAGGTTTCTTGATATGGAGACTGTGCCTTTACTATATTAGCCTTCTCTAAGGAAACAGTGGTTACAATCCAGAAATTTGTATTATCTTATCTGTAAATATCCCCAGTAATATTTCCCTTTGTTGTAAACTTTATGAGACTTAAAATTCTTGCCTATATTCTTCACACCGCTTGCTCTGTGCCTGATTAAGGGGGAGGGGGGGGTGGGGGGGGGGGTGGAGGAGGTGGAAATCCTTCAATTTGCAGATGAATTCTTGAAAGCTGAGCCTCAGTGTAAGAGGAGGGATGCCAGAAATGCATACACTATTTACAAAGTAGCAGAAAGGCCTGGAGAAGATGATCACAGCTGACAAAACCAAAACCTCTTAAAAAAATGCACATGAAGCACATCATAGAATGTTTCCCTTTGGAACAAAGCGTCTCCTGATATGTCTGAGTATTCATTTGTAGGGATGAGCATGGCACATTCCTCAAGTTAATACAGGAAGGTTGTGCTTTCTTCCTCAGACTATGTGCAAAACATATTCAAAATACACTTTCATTCTACCCACTGTGTGTTTATACAAAATCATCATGCTTTCTGAGAGGCAAATTGTTCAGGTGAGTTTAAATTAAGTTTAGTATGAATAAACCCTGCAAGTACCGCATGATCAAGGCCACCCTGGGAAAAAATTCTTCCAAGACACTGTCTGGCAGTTAGTACTAATTACAGAATAGAAAATAGAGTGGAGTGGATTACAGCCTTGAGTTGCCAAAATTAACTGTAAAATATATACTGGGTAAATTAGGGGCTTCTTAATGTACCACTGTGGTGAGTTTGACCTTGCTTGCTGACAGATGCCTACCCAGCTGATCTGTAACTCTGCCTCTTCAACAAGACAGGGGGAGAAAATGCGATGGAAAAGCTCATGGGTTGAAACAAAAGACAGGGAGATTGCTTCACCAAATACCATCATGGTCAAAACAGACTCAACTTGGGAAAGATTAATTTACTGCCAAAAAAAAGTAGAGTAGAATGGTGAGAAACAGAGACAAAACTAAACCCACCTTTGCCCTAGCCCTTCTGGCTTTTTTTTCTGGGTTCACTTCACTCATTTCTAGCTCTTCTAGCTCCAGCTTCCTTGAGCAGCATGGGAAGATGAGGAATGGGGGTTGTGGTCAGTCCATAACAGCTCCTCTGACATTCCTTCTTCCTTATGCTCTTCCTCTGCCCCAGTGTGAGTTCCTTCATGGGATACAGTCCTTCAGAAATAGACTCCTCCAGCATGGGTTCCTCCCAATATAGGCTGCAGCTTCTGCCTCTGCATGGGGTCTCCACCAGCTGCAGTTTCCTTCAGGGGCTGCAGGTGGATATCTGTTCCACTATGGTCTTCTGCATGGGCTGCAGGGAAGTCTCTGCTCTGGCATCTGGAGCCCCTCCTTCCACCCTTCTCTACTGATCATGGTGTCTGCAGGGATGATTCTCATGTGTTTTTCTCACTCCTCTCTCATTCAGCTGCTGTGAGAGATTTAAGAAATATGGTGTCACATAGGTGCCACCAGTGTCACTGTCTCAGCCATGGCTAGCAGTGGGTTCACCTTGGAGTCATCGGGTGTCTGGGTCAAGGCATCCCCTGGCCTCTTCACACACAGGTCACCCCTGCAGCCCCCACCTTGCCAAATAAACCAAATAGAATCACCTAGATTATTTTTTGTTACTTTGATCCAGTTTAAAATGTGACCTGCTGATTGCGCTGAAGAGATGAGAAGCAGGCCTGGCATTAACATATCTGCTAGGGGAATGAATGACCCCTTCTCTTGCTGGCTGCTTTGGAAGGAGTGTTGAAAGCTCAGTCTAGTGTGGCTTGGCAAAGCTAGTATTTTAACCTTAAGGAGAATCATTCAAGCTCCTCCTAAAACACTAACAAATGAAACAAATTTACAAATTTTATTTATGAAAAGTATCACTTGTCTTAGAAAGTCCCCTCTTCCAAAGTAAAAATAAATCAATACCAATGTTATCTATATAAATATAAATAAATACATACATATATATATACATACATGCAGACATATACATATATGCATGTATACACCAGGAATTCTGAACTAAAGTCTGAGTTGGTGTCATTTGTCCTCTACACCTTTGAAACTTTTCACAGATTTCAGAGCCTGGTCTCATAATTGCTTTAAGGTGATCTAATTGCAGGCTTCTTCTGAAAGGATTGCAGATTGTGTGCCTGCAATTCTCTGGTCAAGCTCTTTGTCTGATTTTCTATCATCTATTCTATTCATAGCTCCACTTCTCCATTTAAGTTCATTTAATTTCTCCTTCCTCCCTTTATGTTAGGTGGTATGTTGTTACAGCTGTGTGGCGGGCTGATCTTAGCTGGACACCAGGTGCCCACCATGTGGTATCTTTCCATGTGTCATAGTCCTTTAGGAGCAGACTGCTCCAGCATGGGTCTCCCAGGGGGTCACAAGTCCTACCAGCAAACCTGCTCCTGTCTCCCCCCAGGTTATAGGTCCTGCCAGGAGCCTACTCCAGCATGGGCTTCCCACAAAGTCACAGACACATCCATCTGCAAGGGGTCCTTCATTGGCTGCAGGTGGATATTCTCTCTACTGTTAACCTCCATGGGCTGCCTGCCTCGCCATGGGCTTCACCAGGGACTGATGGGGAATATCTGCTCTGGCACCTAGAACATCTCTTCCCCCTCCTTCTTCGCTGACCTTAGTATCTACACAGTTGTTTCTCTCACGTATTCTCACTCCTCTCTCTCCAGATCCAGTTGCTGTTGCCACAAAGTTTTTTTCCCCTTCTTAAATATGTTACCACAGAGGTGCTACCACCACCACTGATGGGCTCAACCTTGGCCAGCAGTGGGTCTGTCATTGAGCCAGCTGGCACTGGCTCTGTCAGACACTAGGGAAGCTTCTGACATCTTCTCACTGAAGCAACACCTGTCAGCCCTCTGCTACCAAAACTGCCATGCAAACCCAATGTAAGCTGTGAGGAACAATTCCACAATAAACTGTTGTATAGGCTGCTCTGTTCACATTCTAGGAAATCTGACTGTAAGGGTACAATTGGGGCACACGGTCTGCAATGGGGTCCCTCCTTGAAGGCAACCATCTTGAACTGCTCTGCAAAAAATATTTATTGGAAAAATAAACCACTTACTTACTCAGTAGATTGGCAACTTGTTTTCTTTGAGAAGCATCCTGGGGCCAAAACCTGTTGAGGTGACATCCGCATAATTCCTAACATGGACTAGGTGATGTCTGTGTAATCCTGCAACACAAGATTGTCTTTGTGTATCTAGTACTCCTGAACCTATAGTAAGAATTGTCCTCTGGTATATGATCTGATTATTGCCTGTTTGTGACTTGACTGTAAGTTTAGACATCACATAATCATATAAACTGCACATTACCACAAATCACAATGGTTTTATTCATATTACTAGATACAACTTCCTGCTGAACAGCACCTGTAGAATCAGTACTGGTGTACTATAGAGTATACTTTCATTTTTATACGGAATTTCATCTTTGTCCACAGTCTTTTGCAGATGGCTTATGTTCTTGGAAATGCAGTGATTTCATGAAAAGGTTGGATACTGATGGGATGTATATTTTATGGCACATATTATACAGTCTTTCACAGTGCCCTTTCCATACTCAACCTATTGATTTCACAGAGTTAAGTTTCCAAATCTGTCTTCTTTCTTTATATTCCTGAGAGTTAGTGGTTTGGTCATGTAGTCTATCATTGTTCTGGCCTGGAGGGCAAATGTGTCTAGTCATTTTACATTCTGCAATTCACCACTCTTTTTTTTTATTATTATAAATTTAAATATAGGTACTATTTAATAGTTTTGTTCAGGTTTCAGTGTCTCATCTGTCTCAAACAGATGCTGAACAAAAGGTTCCCTAAGACTTTAAGACTGCCTATAAAATTGAGGCCTTTTGTAAGATCTTCATAACTTTCCTCTTCATACCTGATACCTTTTAACAGTTTCATACTTCTAGGTCAAGAATAGTTAGTACCTTTTCTTTTGGAGGTAAATATTCCAAAAATATGCAACAAAAAAGCAGGAAATATTTACCTCTTGATGATGAGTTACAAGTAAGAAGCTTGAGAGCAAGAAAGGGTTTGATTTCTTGCTTTCAATACCATAGTAAGTCCTCAAAAGCAGTTCTATTCTCTTAAGAAGTTTTCTGTCCTCAAAAGAATGAAACTTGAAAAATATCATACCTTTTTCCTTGTGAGAAGTCCAGGGAGACCTTATGCTGTTGGTAACCTCTTGAAATAGTGAAACAGCTCTGCATCAAGGAAGAGGTGCGTAAAATAAATAAATAATAACAAAAATGAACAAACAAACCTGATTTCCAAGGAAAATTCAGGGATTTGCACTATAATGTAAAAAGCTTTACTGGTGAAAAATGCTACAAACAAATTTTCCAATGTGATTATTTATCCCAAATTGCTGTCACATGCCTAAAATTCAACTTTGTGGCTCTGCTAGGATGTAGGATTGTTACCACTCTGAAGAAAACCATTTTTCCTTCAGGATCCACGTATGAATATTTGAACTGTAACCTCAAAAAGACTCTATTTTCTTTCATAAAAGCTTCCTGGATCAAATATCTTCATTGAATCCATATGTTTGACATTCTGTTTACTCATCATATTGTTTGATTTGTTAATTGTCTATTCTCTGTACCTCAGAATGGTTTAAATTAGCACTGGAATTAATGGATTTAATTTTAATTTAGTGAGAAACCATCCAGTAACCTGAGTCACCCTAACCCACGTTGTCTGAAGTAAGGAAGATTGTAAGCAAGTGCGATGCTAAAAATCTCTTTCCAAGCAGACACCAACAAGCTATAGTCATATAAATCAATACAGCAGAGAAAAATTTCAAGCAAATCATTGTTCTTTCAGTAATCTGAAATGAAAAATCTGTCGTGTGAGAAGACCTGTAGACTGTTTCTTCTCAGCACCAAGCCAGAAAAAGAATGGAAAATAAACAAGGTTATCTCAGTCTGAAAAACTGCACTTAGGTAAATAAAATATCTTTCCAATAATGCATCTGGAAGCCATGCCTTTGCAAAAATGTCTTTCTAATGCAGACCAAGAAGGTAGAGTACCTGATGTATAGATTTTCTGGTATCTGTGTTTTCTGAACTAAATAAAGAGGGCAGTTATTTCTTCAGTGAGGTGCTTTGAGATTTACTGATGACATGTTTCACATAGATGCAGATATTGCATTGCTGCAATCATTGACATGACTGTCCAAACCTTTGGAACCTCTTCTTCTTGCAGACACCTTCCGTATAATATCTCATGACACGTTCACAACAACTTACAGTCTGAGGCCCAAACATGCAAATATACACTTAAAGCTCAGAGGGAAGTCCAGTGTTGACAGTTTTGTTTCTCTAGCATACTGCCTAAACATTCTGTATGAAGAAGTTTAATGTATTGATAGACCATTCTGGGAAACTAGCGTGGTGTTCTCACAGAAATAAAGAACCAACCACATTGTCATTCATCCTGCTTCTCCTCTCTCCTATACATGCATGGCAGCAGTTGTGTTCAAAACAAAGTCAAACAGAAAAAAAAAGAAATCCTTGTTCCTATCACATCAAAATGCCTCATTGCACAGTCTACTTATAAAAAGGCGTAAAGTGGTCAATGTTAATCATATCAGTTAATGCTGAACATACTGAGGCTCTGCTAATGGAGCAAGAATACGCTAGAGAACCTTCTATGTCACAGACATGATTCTTCAGAAATTGTTTCAGGAATAAAAGTGAATTGGATAAAAATCACTATATATATAAAGCCAAATAATGCACAAAAAAATAATTACCTTATCTTTGGAATTTCGGAATAAAAATCACTTCTTTACTAATTTAGAATTGAATATAGTCATATTCCTGGCAAAAATATGCATGGACAGCTAGCCCACATATGTAAAACTGACAGGGTTTCATTACACTGTGAAGAAGTATAGAGAGATGCTCTCCTGTAATCTTTTTTTTTTTAATTGAAAACATTGTAATTCAATTGATTTTAAAAGTTTACTGAGTATTTAAACTAAGACCCCTGAAATGAGAATTAAGCAACCTATTAGATTAGGGTGTTAGGGATACTCATTGTCCAGTATTTTGTTTTTAATAGTTTAATGTGTTCTGATATTTACTGAGAAATGGTCATGAATCTATCAAGATCCTTCAAGTGCTCTTGGGTAAGTGAAGCTGCTATGAATATGGTCACAATCTGACATATTTTATTAATTTATCAAAAAATATAGACAGGCAAACTATTTGATAAAAATATATTTAGCATAAGTTTTTGTCAGGAAAATGAAGGATAACCTTTAAATAATTGTCTAATTTAGCAATATTTTAACAACTGAAATGGAAGAGCCATCAATAGCATGTTGGCATTCTCTTTGTTTAAACATAGGGTTCACATTCACTCAAAATGTAGCCAACCAGCGTAAGGAATCTGATACCAACTTGGCAGCATTTTTGAGTCTTTAAGTAAACAATTGTTAGACTTTTTCTATTAATTCTCTAATCCGTGCTCTTGGAACAACTCTGTAAGAAAGCTACAATAAAAGCAGATAGAGAAGTTGATTAAATTCCTGCACAGAAAGTTTAGCATGATGGAGATACTGATCTTCCCTGAACTTCCGGGATCAGCCATGTACATTTTCCATCTGCAGTGAGGGTGAACGGGAGATACTAAATGTAATAATGCACATGGAGAAAAACTTCTACAGCTGAGTGTTCTCAGAGAACTGGGTGAGACCACAAACTGTGAATCTGGACCTTATATATGTAAAGTCTCAGCCTAGTGTAGTAATTAATATGGTCATGGGCTTATGTATTACTGAAAATAAACTAGACACAGTGATACCAACCAGCCCATGAAGACACTTTTCTGCCTTATCTATAAGCATTGTCCTCAGGTTGTTTGCTTGTTTGTTTCTTTGTTTCTAAATTTGACCTTTTGGAGGACTATGAGTTGCCTATTGAGGAGTGGAGAGTGAGCTGCCAGGAACAGGGCAGCGTGGTGAACCAAGAGGCTAGAAAAAGCGTAACTGCACTTTGTGTTGGTATGTGCTATTTCACATCTCCTTCTCAAAGATATTTCAGAATATATTGAACTTCTGAGTCATTTAGCATTAAATTCCTCCAAAAGGGAATAGGTCAGAAATTCATGTTCTAATTAACCAACCTATCATGGGCAGTAAAACCTTATTAAATATTTAGCATGAAAACAAGCGTGGTTCAAAACAGTTTCTTTTCAGGTTCACTTCCATGGCTTGATTTCCCCTTAAAAGAAAATGAAAACATCATTTTGTTCAGGTTTTTTATATTCTCTAAATTGCACAAAAAATGTTTGAATGCTTTTGTGCCTCCTTCTTTCCTACCTCTAGACAATGACTGTTGAAGTTGCTTGTCTGATGCAAGAAAATACCAATCTGGAAGCTAAACAACTATTTCTTCTCTTCTGTCAAAGAAAGAAGTGACAGATTATATACACCACCCCAGAATATGATGCCCCTTTTCAACCCACAAGTAAATCTTTTGCAAAACCTTCTCTGATAGTACACTGATGCTGGCTATGAAAAACACAGAATTTCTGGTGATAATTAGCACTCTAAGGTAAAGCAAGATTTACAGAATCTTCTGCTCAACCTGTTTTGTAGCCTAAATTATGAGTTCCCACTGCTATTTCTTTGCCAAGGTAAATAGTGTGGAGAAAAATGAGCAATCCAGGTGCAGGAGGTAGTGATATTAATAATGTAGAAAAACTGGTTAGAACATCTCCACATGAATCTAGCACTGAATGAGATGGGCTGTTTGGAATCTCTGCAGCTCAGGATGCCCTTAAGAAAGTAAGTTGAATAAAAGATGTCCTAAAATCACAGTGAAGTGTTCAGGCTTTGGGTTTTTGGGGGGGTTTTTGGGTGGTTTTGTTTTAGGGGTTCTTCTGAGGCCAGGGGACATGGGTAGAAGTGATTTTTAATTATAACTCCTAATGAGCAAAACCGTCATTGTTTTCATTTCTGATGCATGCAGCTTGACCAGGAGAACTGAAGGAGAAGCACACAGTACTTCCACAGTGTAATTAATTTAACAACAAACATACCAGCTGCATTATTCAGACCATGCAAGTCTTGCAGCTCTTAGGGCAAGACAAAATGACCTAGCAGTAGCTTAGACAGCAGCTCCATCATACCTCACATATCGTATGTACTTCAGTTTCCCATATTACTACCAGCAGTCAATTTCCATCATCCACCAAGGAACTCACTGGAAACTAGCAGGTCTTATTTGCAAAGAAAGTGCCATGCTACATGCAGAGCAAGTGTCATGTCATGCTACAATTGGTGGTGCAAGAGGGGAATCTAACAAGGCTGATATCCCAGCTACAAAAAGCTATTTAATACAAACTTTCAAGTAAGTATGTAAGCTACTAGACACCGTGTTTGAGCCAAAGAACCTGTGCTCCACATTTCCACCCCTGTATTTGGCATCTCCCATATCACCAGATCCAACTCTTTGGTATATGCATAATTGTCACTTTTGCAAAGATATTAATACAATGAGCTTCATGCTAAAAAGTCAAATAAACTGGAGAGAAAGGAGAAAGTAAATATGGTGATAAGGGTTTGAACTTCAAAGAAGTTGGAAGGAGTTGCATGCAGAAGTGAATTTGATTAAACAGTTCAGTTCTAACCATTGCAGTAGGACTACTTTTTTCTTTAACACCTTGCTTAGCTGTATGGTTGATTAATATTTTTTACATAATGCACACCCTGAATGCATGATAAGTTAAGAAAAAAAAAAGAGCAGAATGATGGTTATTTGTTAACGGCCTTTTATCCTTTAATATTTGGTGTCTTCTTGCAATTATGTAGCAGATATTAAGAGTTGTGCTTGGTCTGACTTTGGGATAAGATATGATTTAAGAACTAAGAAAAAAATTTTATTTTGTTTATTTTTTTTATAAATATTGCTTCTAATAAGACTTTGCCTGTCTATGGGGGAAAAGCTAGCTTTGGAGGAAATGCTGCCTGGTTTTGCCATTAATTATTTAAATCCAGGTCATTTAAATATAGGTCAGAAAGCGGTTTTATGCTTTGTCTAGTTTATTAAAGTGTTCTTGCTTATGGAATCAGTATTGCTGTTGTTTGTGCTGCGTAATGACTAGAAGGAAATAATTCTGAAGAAATTGCTTGCGGTAGGGTCAAATTTTTTTCTTCCTCTTTTAACTTTAGGGCTTTATTCCCCTTCCCCTAGCACCAAAGCAAAAGAAATCAAAAACTAGTATTATGTAACTTTTGGAATTATTCTTTGTACATGTCCTTTGTATCCATAACTTTGGCTCGACACTGCAGATGGGTAGGGCAGCACCAGGCCAGGTTTACTGGCAAGGTCAAGTGACTGCAGACTGCCTACAGTGAGTAACTTTCAGGGGCCTAATGCAGAGTAACCCTTCTGTCCACAGCACGGGTGGGTCTGGCACATGTTGCTTGCAGGAGTACTGGGATTGTGTGCACAGTGATTGAAATGTAGCCCAAAAACCAAGGGTGGAAATGAGGGTTAACATCGCCCCTTGTGGCTGTGCAAATATTTCCTGTGTTAAGGAAACAAAAGATTGCAGTCAAATAGCATGCATGGAGAAGGGTCTCTGCAGTGGCAGGCATGAGCAATGATTAGGGCTGTTTCTTCACTAGGCAGCAGAAAGGTCACTAAATCAAAGAGTGGCTGCCTTATGCAGATGACAGTGCTGTAACAAATGCATGTGTTCCCTGAATATACCTGGGAACCAGCATCACATATTGGTGATGACAGAAGTATTATAAATTCCAAGTTGCTTTTAACAATGAGGATTTTTCACCAGAATCTTTCTTGTTTGCTCAGCCATAGCTGTAGTTTGTGAATAAGGCTGTAACAGCAAGCCCAGGGAAGGAAAGAAGAAAATGAACTGGTAATTAACATGCAGGGAAAAACATTGCAGCCATTTCATTCACTACCTTGTCCCTGCAATGTCACTGACTAGGAGAAACATTTTCGTCTTCTGCTCCTTCTGATGCCATTTCATAGATGAAAAAACTTTCTCACTTGTAGACTAAAAATAAGCAAAGCCTCTCCAGATTTCCATAAAGAGAACAGAGGTGAGGGCCTATGCAGGGTGTTGGTGGACATAAAAAAAACCAAATCTACCACTGGGGCAATACGTTTCTTGTGGTTTTGGCAGGGGACTGTCTTCCCAGCACTTCTAAATACAGCTTCTGTGAATGCATCCAGCAATCACTGCTTCAGGTTTCTATTCTTCACGCCATTGTGAAACCAGTTCTTGCAGTAAAGACACAGTCTATACAAACTGGCTTACTTTCTTTAGCAAAGTGTTCCCAAGCTTCTGAACTCTCATAAGCATCAAACATCTGTTCCTTTAATCTCCGTACTCATTCCCACTTAAGCTTATGTCCTTCTAAGAGGCTCTCCCTTCTGACTGACTGCTCTTTTCTGTAAGTCTTTAGCGCTTTTGCCTTCTATTCTTCCCCATCGTAACTGGGAATTGAGAGACAAGTAGTATTCAAGTTCTAGGTCAGAAAATATTTTGGTGTCTAGTTTTGTTTTTTGGTTTTTGTTTTTGTTTTCTTTCCAATTCATCAGAAACAGAAATTATTCAGATTCAACAAACTGTGAAATGAAGTTGTTCCTGGTTTTTGTTACAGTTAATAAGGTGAAAAATACATTGTCCCTCTCATTGTTTGTGGCTTACTTAACAGATCTCAGCTAACTACCTCTTGTAACACATTATTACTACTTAACATGCCATTTCTGCAGGAACACTGATCAGAAATAGCTTGACACGAACCTTCAAGTTGACTAACATCTATCCATCTGCACAGCATTGTGTAACTCATGACAATACAACAAACATCTCCTAACCTACTTCACTGAGAGACCCAGTCTTGTTCTTCTATATTTCATTGTGGGATTCCTGGTAGCAATCTGTGTTGATTGTTGAGAAATGTATTTTGGAACACAGACTCTCAAACAAATGAGAATCTTGTTTAGTTACCTTCAAGAGTGGAACCTACCTGAGATGCCTTGCCCTGTACTACCTTTCTTGTGCTACCAAAGCCTCTCTTGGTAGGATTCTCCTAAAGATTGTGCCAAACCATTAATAAGGATATTCTGTATCTTTCATTCTGTAGTAGATTAGAAAGCTAAATAAAAGTTCGTAATTGATTTTGTAATATGTGGTAGACTGGTCACAAGCAATTTTATCTGGATCAGATGTGGATGGAAAAAATATATATGGTGTACACCTGACATTTGGATGGCCATCATTATGATTCAGCCTAATCAGGACTAGTTAGATCATGTTATTTAATCTGAGACATCCATAAAACTATTCTTGGAAAAAGAACAAATATGGAGGGCTGTAAACTCCACTTAGAGGCTCTCTCTTTGAAAAACAAACAAAAAAACGCAAACCCGAAACAACAAAGCCAACCAAACAAAACCAACAACAAAACAAAACAAAACCACAAACACAGTGAGTTCTTACATTACATTACATTACATTACATTACTTTACATTTAGAGAATGTAAAGTGCTGACCATGAAGTATGTCCACGTGGCACAATACAGCACTGCAGAGACAAGGGAAAGTAGTGAAGCTAGAGCATTTTTCAAGAAGCCAGTAGAGGCTTCATTGTGGATAAGAGGCAATAGAAAGTGAAATAGTGGTTCAAAAGCTGAGGGAATTTTTGAATACATTGATGTAAGCTGTTGAAAAGCATTAGGCTCTACACTTTTATGTCATATTTCTGCAGTATCTGAATTGCACCAGTAAGTAATCAAACAAGGTTTGTCTCTCACACATTGTTTAGTAACATACAAATGGTAGTTGCTAGAATTTTCTATAATTACTGGAAGCTGTTCAGTAGATAACATCAGCTATGCCTTACTATGTAGACACTGACATTACCTGTTGTCTCACTGTCATCACAGTTTTGGTAGCCATCACATTACTCTGAAGTTATTTCTGCTAGAAGAAAGTGATCTTTTTGAAACAGAACAAACCTTAAGAGTATTTGAGAAGCAAAGGAGAAAAAAAAGGAAAGCGGTAAGGAGGGGAGAGGGGAGAAGAGGAGAGGAAAGGAAAAGGGAAAGGGAAAGGGAAAGGGAAAGGGAAAGGGAAAGGGAAAGGGAAAGGGAAAG
>JANVCC010010406.1:23994563-24037901 GCA_025345505.1 Todiramphus chloris collaris | reverse complement strand
GAGAGAAAGAGAGAGAAAGAGAGAGAGAAAGAGAGAGAGAAAGAGAGAGAGAGAGAAAGAGAGAGGAAGAGAGGAAGAGAGAGGAAGAGAGGAAGGAAGAGAGGAAGAGAGGGAGGAAGGGAGGAAGGGAGGAAGGGAGGAAGAAAGAAAGAGAGGAAGAAAGAAAGGAAGAAAGAGAGGAAGAGAGGAAGAGAGAAAGAGAGAAAGAGAGGAAGAGAGAAAGAGAGAAAGAGAGAAAGAGAGAAAGAGAGAGAGAAAGAGAGTGAGAGAGAAAGAAAGAGAGAAAGAAAGAGAGAAAGAAAGAGAGAAAGAAAGAGAGAAAGAAAGAGAGAAAGAAAGAGAGAAAGAGAGAAAGAGAGAAAGAGAGAAAGAAAGAAAGAAAGAAAGAAAGAAAGAAAGAAAGAAAGAAAGAAAGAAAGAAAGAAAGAGAAATGTATTCCTTAAATGTGAATTATAACTGGATGCATTATTCATTAGTAGCAGGAAGATACATATGCTGGAAAATATATTTGCTTTGTTTTCTTCCTTTCTCTTCAACAGAAAGAGAAATTTTAATGTCCATGGGGTCACGCTCTCAACTCTTAATGTTCTGTCATTAGTTAAGCAACTGTGTAACATTTTTCGTATTTGGGCTTAAGATCCAAGACACTTCTGTACAAAGTATCGCTGAAAACACTTTTTGTAACAGCACTTCTATATGCTCGAACACAGCAAAACACAACACAGGCAGCAGTAGCATACTGAGAACATGTTTCACTCTGTTTTTTAGCTACAGCTACATATATATAACTGTTCTGTAAGTCAGTCAAAGATACTCAGACTGACATAATGAATTTAAACAGTAGCATGAAAAGGATGGTGGGGAATTGGGTTAGGAGAAAAAAAAAAGAGGGTAAACTTGAGGCAGAATTGCTTTTTAAAATGTTTTTGGCCTTCTTAAATAGAAGAGCTTGTGCCTACAACTTTAATGAACTGGTAGCATTCAGTGGTTTATGGTACATCATATAAGTTAGTTCCTCAGGAGACTTCCCATTTAAAAAAAGTTATTTACTTGAAATGCACTTAGATACAAGCACAAGTCTTAGGTATTCACACCCATTAAAAATATAGTAATAGCTTACAGAATTAGAGGTAAGTGATGAAATATTTTTGTAGCTTATATACCAAACTGGTAAAACTAACAACTATGAGCTAGAAGAATAAAGGGGGAAAGATGGCAAATTCACTGCAAGGACTTTGGTGATATCTATCAATATATGGTGATATAGGTATTTATACACAAATATGCTTATATGCAGCAGCACAGCAACGCTTAATGAGATCCCAGAACTCAAATGACATATGTACCGTTGATACAGACTGTCTGCTGGCAGTCTGTCTGCTCTGTACTTTGGACAGATTATGAACATTTTTCACACTCAATAATACTATTTTGAACTTGCGCATATTTGTTTGAACTGGATCAGGGCCATAGTGTGTTAATCACCTAGAGACATTAAAAAGATTTATCAACACGGCTACAACATGAAGAGTAACTGGAAACGGGAAATGAAGGAAAGGAAATGCCGAAAGGAAATTCACCCCTCGCGTCAGGTGAATACAGGATGACCATTTCTGTCTTGGTGCTTTGTTTTGAAAGGAGATCCCTGCACTCCCAGGGGTAATGGCAGAAAAGGAGATGAGAGCAGGATGGAAAATCAGGGGAAAGTTAAAATGTGGGGTTTTTTAAAGTAAGCAGTGTTCGTTATTACCACGTAGCAAAAAGATCTGTCTATTCTCACAGTTTTCCCACGGCTGCGCTTTGATGGATTTGATCTTTTCTGAAGGAAAAGGTAAAACCAGAGTTACCGAGGAACAAACGATCACTATTTCAATGCACGGGCGTGGAGTGCACCCCGAGCAGCTGTTGCTGAGCAACCGCGGGTGTTGCTGTTCCGTTTTCGCTGACGAAAGCTGCCGAAGCGGCCAGCTCCGGAGGCGCCCCGAGAGCGGAGCCTAACGAAGGCTGCCGGCAGGAGTGCGGGGCACCCCCGAGAGCCGAGCCGGACCGGACCGCTGGCTGTGGCTCGCCCTGGGCACTGCTGCCGGGCTTCCTCCGGAGCCATCCCCTGCTTCAGCTCCCAGGAGTGACCCGCTACAGACCGCGCGGGCTTTCCCTTCCAGGGCGAGCCCCCGGCCCCGCGGGTGACGCTCCGAGCGACCCAAGGCCGCGCTGCCGGTCTGCGACGCCGGGGGGACGGGGCGAGAGTGTTTCTCAGCGAGCCCCTTTCACTCCCAGCGCGGGAGAGCCACAGCTGGACCGGGCGGGGAGGCTGCCGCGGCCACCGCACACCTCGCTAGCGACCTCCGCCAGACAGATCCAGGAGCTGGGAGAGGGGCGGGAGAGGAGTCCCGGGCAGAGCTGCCGGGCGGAGGCGGGACCCGCTTGGTGGAGAGCGGAACCCCGCCGCCACGGCTCAGCCGCCACGCCCAGTGACGCAGCAGCGCGGCTGACTGAGCATGCGCGGGGCCTCTTCCGTCCCCGCTCACCGCACTGTGCCGTAGAGCGGCACTGCCGGTGAGGACCAGTCCATTCGTGGAGAGAGGCAGGTGCCTGCCGGAGCGCTTTGCTTTCTGTATTGAAAGGGGAGCTCCCCGCCTCCTTCCTCCCCCTCTTGTTGGTAGCGCCCAGAGCAAGGCGGTGGGGAGCGCTGCGCGCGGCTGTCAACGGTCCCGCGGAGCTTCGGGCTGGGAGCTGCTGGCGGCTGTGGCCGTCGCAATGAGGCACCTGCCGTACTTCTGCCGCGGAGAGGTGGTGAAGGGCTTCGGCAGGGGCTCCAAGGAGCTGGGCATCCCCACCGGTGAGCAGGGTGCGCGGAGCGCTGGGGCGGA
This sequence comes from Todiramphus chloris collaris, assembly GCA_025345505.1. Taxonomy (NCBI): domain Eukaryota; kingdom Metazoa; phylum Chordata; class Aves; order Coraciiformes; family Alcedinidae; genus Todiramphus; species Todiramphus chloris. Next base: position 24,035,030 of record JANVCC010010406.1, on the reverse strand, counting down.
GCGGGACGGGACGGGACGGGACGAGGGTGACTCCTGAGGCGAAGGCGAGTGGCCAGGTGCTCGCCGTGGCCTTGGCCACCCCGCGGCTGCCCGCACCGGGTCCCTGTCCCGGGCCTGCCGGGGGTCTGGAGTGCACCCGCCGGTGGATCCCGGGCCTGGCCGGGTCTCGGCAGCCGGTAGCGCCCGTGAGCGGAGACGTGCCGCGCTCTGCGGGGCGAGGGGGGCTGTCTTTCCTGGCGAGGAGCAGGGGGGCACCGCCACCGCTGCTGTCTCGGCTCGGGGGAACCCGGGGGACACCCCGCTGCCCGTCACAGTTGCACTGTTGGCGGGACTTCTCCTGTCAATAGGCTGCGCTTGTTCGGCGGGTTTTGGTTGTTTTTTGTTGTTTGTTTGTTTTTGTTTGTGTTGTGGGGGTTTTTTTGGTGGGGGTTTTTTTGTGGGTTTTTTTTTTTTTTCCTACGTTGCTTAGAGACTTGTTTCATCATCTGGCGATCGTAATGATGATGTACAGGATGTAGATAAGCGATCACATGTTGGGGTGTGCAGCTTGGAAAGTATCCATTCACATGAACTGCAGGTTAGAACAAGAAACAGGGCAGGCATTGGAAAGAAAGTTCAAGGGCAATGATGCAGGGATCCGAAAATGGAGCAGGTGGACCTGCCCTGCAAAGAAATGTATTTTCCTATTGCTCGTCTCTTGTATCAGTTGCCTAAATACAGATGGATGTGTAAATCCGGTGAGTTTTGGTGTGTTTTAGACACTGAAGGCAACAGTCGTGTCACACCACCACTCCTACCAGATAAGGAAGCTTTAAAAGACCTCTCTTGAAGTGCTGGATTTGTGACATCTGTTAGTGGTTTCACATGGAATCTCTTGATTATATGTAAATGGTGTATTGGTGTCAGGGAGTAGGGGAAGAAAGTTGCTACTTCTTATGACCTTTGACAAAAAGTTAGTAACTATAAATTCTTCCAAATCAACTTGATGTCCTGTATGAAGAGATAATACAGGAATTATAAGTATGATAGTAATCTAAAAGAAGGTTGGTTTCTGTCCAAAGGGAATTAATTTTACTGCAGATACGTAGTCTTCAAAGAAAATCCCAGAAATCCATAGATTCCTCTGTAAGGCAACTTGTACAAAACTGGCAGGTGACTAAATCATAATTTAATTTCTTTCTACACATTTTATTCCATAAGTAGTTATTGTACTAACAAGTAAGTTGTTCTGAAATGCTATTTTATAGTGCAGAAGAAATGTTTGTGGGTTGTTTTTTTTCCCTTTCACCATATTAAAGCTGGGATAGTTATCCAAAGAGTGAAATACATTCTGACTGGATATATCACATGTTTATTAATTACTGCCACTGCAGAGAATATGTATAACTGTAAAATATAGTATGCATAACTCTAGTATTACTGCAGGAACTGAATTGTATGAACTTGATTTGCATTTTATACTTTGCCAAATGACACTTTGCATCATTCTTATTATCATCAGTGTTGTGTGTGTAAATAGTATGTAGGCAGAGCTTGATTTTAGGTGTTTGAAGATTCTGTTATGTCCTTGACTAGCACAAAGTCACTCACTGTATACTTTCTAACATTTTTGCAGCTAACTTTTCTGAGCAAGTAGTTGAAAGCTTTCCATCCGATATCTCTACTGGTATATACTATGGATGGGCCTGTGTTGGAAATGGAGATGTGCATAAAATGGTGCTGAGCATAGGATGGAATCCTTTCTATAAGAATATTAAGAAATCAGTGGTAAGAATTTTGCTTTGTGGGGGCTTTTATTCAATGTCTGGGTAATTTATTATAATAAGCAGAACTTCATATATGAGATCTAGAAAGTCTCATTACTCTTCAAAATATCTTTGGTATCTTTATCGTATGTTTGTATTGTGAAGAGAAAATAACACTCTCTAGCCAGAGTGTATGCAGCTGTAGGTGAATATGGTTTGTTTTCTTCTCTCTATTCCATCATTACTTACATAATTACAAAATTAAAAAAAAAACCCAAAAAACCCAGTATTTCTGAAATGGCAGTTTCTCACAGTGCTGATAGCTAACTAAACATAAGCTTGATAGATGCACTGAATTGACTGCTTATGAGAGCCCTAGCATAAGCTAGTATTCACTAATCTATTGTTCTCTGCAATCTGTCTACATTTCAAGGAAGAGATGTTGGGGCATCTTTAATTTGCAATGATTTTCTATTCATTCTCTTAAATGATGGAATTCATACATAGGTGCTGTGGCTTGATATACAGAATAAATATTCGAAGTACATAATGATGGGATGGAGGAATTGTGTTAAAATTCTGAGCTGTGACAGCTGTGTTTTTCTGGCTGTCAGGAGGTGGAGCTTTTCCTGAGTCTTGCAGAGCTCTGTTCTAATTGTTTAAAACACTTTTATTTGGGCATGAATCTCTACTTCTAAGATTCTAAGTATTTGAAGACTCCATAACGTGCTTGTCTTATGCAAACGTACACTTTAAATTTTTGCAGACAACTTTTCTAAGCAGTTGTCAAAAGCATTCCATCTGATATGGCTGCTGGTATATGCTATGGGTGGGCCTCTGGTGAAAATGGAGATGTGCATAAAATGATTTTGAATGTAAGATGGACCTCCATCATCACTCCCTGAGTTTTATCATTCAGCTGCTGTGTGAGCTGCCTCTAAAAGCACTCCTTATGCCAGCTATTCTGATCAAAATCTTCAGAGCTATTTGGCCATAACAAGGTATTGGAATACTCTTAAGTGAGTAAACTTTCTTGAATTCCATGCGAAGTACAATTCATCGTCCTAACGTAAGCAAAAGCCCCAGCCTTTTAATCTTGCATTATACATACTAAACTAAATGTCTCTCTCATTGGTATGTGTCAGGGAGAATTTGAATTAATGTAGCTGTACCTCCTTGTAGTGAGGGAAATGGGTCCAAGTTGATCATGAATGCCAACTTATTTCTCTTCCTTTAGGAGACGCACATTATCCACACCTTCAAAGAAGACTTTTATGGAGAAATTCTTAGTATAGTCATAACTGGATATATTCGACCAGAAAAAAACTTTGATTCCTTAGGTCAGTATTTGAAGTTTCGTATTATTATTAACTAGTCTTATTTTTTCATATTCATGCAGTTACTTCACTCGTGTCTGTTCACTATATCTGTTCCCATAATGAGATTATTTATTTATCCATTAACATTTGAAATTTCAGTTAAATGTTTTCATAAGCTAAATGTACAAGTTGGTTTAATTTAAAAACACAAAACCATATCCCTGTGTCTTTCAATGTACCACACTACAAAATGTTATTGTTGTGTCACTTGTCTAAGGAGTATTTTTAAAATCATGAGCTTGTTATAAAAGGACCAGTCCAGTCAATTACTTTTTAAAATGCAGTTTTGTTAGAATTGAAACAGTTCCTGAAATTTGGTCGATCTTTTGCTAAAATGCTTTTTGGAACAAAGAACGGGTAGTGCTTGTAATTGTGGAAAATGCAACTCTGGCATGTTTAAAAACAAAACAAAACAAAAAAGGCATTTTAAACCCATAGAATTTTGCCTTTCAAACCTTGTGGTAGTAATTATATTCTCTTTCTGTGATTGTTGGCTGGTGTTCCGTGGTACATTTTCACTTGCTATTGTGTGTTCAGAATTCAAAGCAACTTATAAATATCCCTATTCCCACTTCTTTCAGAGGCACTCATTTCAGCAATTCAGGAAGACATTGAAGAAGCAAAAAGACAGCTAGATTTACCAGAACATCTTAAACTTAAAGAAGATAACTTTTTTCATCTGCCAGAAGGAAAAATAGTGAACAACCACTAAGCAAACACATGCTGCTAGCTTTTTTTTTTTAAACTCTTTCTTTCTCTCCTCCCCTATTGTGGAGCTTTTATATCTGCACTGCTTTTATAATTACTTTGTTGTCATATGTCTGTTTAGGTAACTGAGTTTGGAACCAAGAGTACAAGGTGATTTCGGTTTCCTTGTGTTAACTCACTATTAACCCAGTCATGCAGAAGGAGCAGAAGGCTGGATTAGGTCCTTACAGACAAATTGTTTTTGCTAAAGTTGCCATTGTTCACAGCATGTGTAAACATGACCAAAGTTAATCGTGACCTCTCTGACCCTAAGGTGTGAATAGTTCACTTAGGTGAAGAATGTCTGGTTTTACCATACAGAATGTTATTACAACCTCTTTTCCCAGTTTGTGATTCTTTCACCTGGGTATTATTAGCTATAAGCTTAGAAAAGCTTGCTATTGTTTGAGTCAGACATTTCCTGTGGTGCAGAAAGCCAATGATTGGATAACAATAGGAAGATTAATTCTCTATAATTCTTGTTTTTAATGTGCTACACAGCTGGCATGGTTGAAGCTGTTATTTTAATTGAAATTATTTTTTTTTTGAAATGGAGGAAATCACTGTTGCTCGTTGAGTTAGTAGAATTTGAGTTATACTTCTTCATAGTTGACTGTACATGTGATAACACATGACCCGTGTAGTTTACTTCTGAGGAAATGTTCTACTGAAATTCAGGAAATAAGTGACAGTGTGAAAGTTAACAAACCTTAATGGTTTAGGTGCAAAAGAAGCAAAACCACTGTAACAAGACTTCTATTCATTGGGCCTAAAGACAAAAGAGGAAATGAAAGGCAACTTTGCATTTTACATGCTGCTGGCATTTGTCATAGGAAAATGGGGAGAACCTTGGGGTTATTCACTACACTGTCACTACACTAGTGATAAAATGGCTGACTTCAAGATGGACATTGCTGCCAAGGCACAGGAAAATCAAATCAACTCTCTGTACCAAGTGCAGGTAATAGCAAAGATTTTGACTGACCAAGAACAGCAATACACATATTAAAGCCTTTGGGGATTCATGAAATGATTTATTAACATTATAGTGGGTACTAGTTATTTATTACAAGTAATTCCAGCCAGTCCTACTTTGAAATGTGGGGATAGGTACACAGAGGGATTGTCAGGATTGATAGAAAAATTTATCAGAGGAAAATAAAAAAAAAGAGGAGATTTGGAATCACACATTACTTTAAGAAGTATTTTCCAAATTACTATCTCTTACTCAGTGAGTGGGACTAGGTAAGCTGCAGTGATTTAGTCCCATTCATAATCTTTTGATGTTGACTTGTGATGTGGCTAGAACTTTTTCTGAAATTTAGAATGGTTCTGTGAGTATGTATTAACTGTAGTTCTGTGTCTAGGCTACCGTGTACAATTTGGAACGCACAATTTCTGTAGTGTAATTTTATGAATATACTCCTTGTCCTATCCTACTCGAATTTTACATTTCACTCTAGGGTTTTAGAGTGTTTTAACAAGGTAGCTGTCAGGTCTTCATGTCAGGTGCTGTGAGAATGTTAGTCCTACTGCACGTTGTTTTTAATTTTTATCCAATATAGTGGGATATTATTAGGGAAGAGTCAAATCAAGGACTCGTGCTTGCTCTGTAGGACTTCAGGAGAAACTTGATTTCATTTAAATTAAATGTTTAAATGAATTTTTTCCCAGTGCTGTTAGCAGAGAGACAGATGGAATAAAGAATTGGAGGGGGACAGTTGTCAGCAGTTAGATATACTTTCTTTTAAAGGAAAGCAGGATAATTTAGTGGACTTTTACCATATAAAGTGCTGGAAAAGCTATTTCTAAAAAGTCTATAAAATAATTTTCTTGCAGAAATGGAGGGATAAAGGGGGATAATTTTTTTTTCTACAAAGATTTGAGGCATTCTTGAGATTGTAAAAATGCCAAAAATCTTTATTTTACTTTGTTTTTATTGAATAGATGAAAGCCACACTAGTCAACTGAATACATTGTCAAGAATACATTTGAAGAATAGATTGTTATTCATCATAGTACTGTAACTAAACAGTCATAGCCTTCTTCAAAATTGTTTTTTTGATGGTAATTTCACATGTCTCTTGTGGAAACTATCGTGCCTTAAGCTGGTTGGTTGAATAATACCTTTCTGTATCTGCTCATAAATGCTCCTTGAAAACTCAATTCACTGTTTGGTTATAGAACCACTGTGCTATCGATAAAGAACAATAGGAAAGGGAAAACTTGAAAAACTGTTAGTTCTCAAATGTTAGTTGAGGTGTCATGTATGGATTCACTGAACTAATACACTTTTTGTGTGTTTGTGTTCAAATGAGATAAAATTCTGTTCTATTACATTCATTTGGCTGAGTGTACCTGTCCATGTTAAAAGAAAATGTTACATTTCAACTGTATGAGCTCAATACATAATTCCTAGCATGTATAAATTTTATGAAAGGTTATATTTTTGCATTATAACTGTATTTATTTCAATTGATGTTGCTGCACTCTACCATTAATAAAGGAACTGTAATTGACAAAGTTATTCTTGTCACAGGCTTCCTTTCCTTTGCCATCCCTATCAAGGTTAGCTGTCTCAGTCTTAACACAAAGCTGCGTGGGGGTGGCTGCCTTAAAAGCTCGACTGACAGAAAAGAGTAGTGAGATGTTCAGCCTTCCTAGTCTGTCTGAAAACTGGCCCCACTCTGGCGACACTTGTGCTTTCATCAGAACTTATGGGAGGCACAGCCTTAGAGTTCACAGTTTGAAACCCACAAATTGATTTGTCTATACACTTTCTTTCAAAAATATTTCTCCTATGTTCCACTTCAACTGTTAAATATAAATCTTTGCCCTGACATAGATTAATCTGCTGCTGCTGAAGGACAGTCAGACTTGTATCTTAAAACACATTCCTGCATCTCTGGCATCTTTTGGGTGAAAGTTCTCTTGAACTTTCATTTTTGATAACCTTTTTATGACCTCTCCCTAGCATCACTGAAGTTACATCAAGGAAAAATGAAACATTGCAGTCATGTATATGTGATGTGACAACCGTTGCGCTTTTTTTCTCAGATGCAGTGGTCTCTCTGATGTAGGATGGTGTCTGTCAGAAATCATGCTTTTAACAGAGTGCCCAGACTGGAGATATTAAGAGAGGCAAGTCCTCAAGTTCAGAGCTTTTCTTTAACACTCAGCACTATAGTTTCCAAGCATCTAGATTTTTCTACTAGTTTTCTTCTGGAATTAAACCAAAATTTTAAAAATACCAGAATGCTTCTTGTAATGAACATGCTTTATACAGAATAATATTTTTTTTTTTTCCACACATGCTTTTATGTTCTGAAGGGAGCAGAAAGATGAAAAAAAAACCCCCAAAACTAATAAGCAGAAGGCTGTACTTGCTAGTGTGTTGTTTGGGAAACTTACAGTATCTGCTCCTCCAGATGAACATACGGGTAGATTTGTGGCCTCTCTTGATTTTTAAATGTGTGGGAGCTTTAAAAATTTTACTAACAATGGCAGTTATTATCCATTTAAGTGCATAACTGAAGGTAATGATTGCTATGTTGACCTATAATAATTGGAAACTAATGTTGGCGTTTTGTTCATGACTCAATAGCCAAGTGCTTAATATCTTTGTGTTCTCAGTGTTGCTTCTTCCATGGTGCTAATATCTGTAAGTGAAAGAGGAAGACATAATTCAACACAATCAGTGGAAAGAGTAAGATTTGTGTTTGACATTTTTGTTTCCTAATGATGAGAACCTAGGTGAGGGAACTAGGTTTTTTTTTTTTTTCATAAGGAAGGGGAGGGAAGAAAAAGAGGAAAAAAAAAAATTTGAATTGAAGGTATGTGACAAGAAAAAGAGGAAAGGGTACAGCAAAATAACTGGATGGGGATTTTGGTCGTGGAATATTCAGCGAGCAAGGATGGAGGAACTCAAGAAAAAAATGAGGAAGAACATTTTAACATAATGGTTGTCAGAGAAGTGTATATCCTGAACTCTTTAAGAAAAAGTCCTTATCTGGATGCTGAATAGATAATATAAATGAGGAACAATAAAAGAAACTTCATTTCTCTTTTTAACACTTGGTAATGCGTAATATTAATCAGCAAAGTCATGCAAAGAAAAAAAGTATGTGCATCTCTTGTTGATTAAGGAGGTCTGCCTCCTGCTTAAACCTATTCTGAAAGGGGACAATGGAAACATAGCTGTCTACAACATTGTATGCTTTCTCAGGGAAAAATATTTCATTGTGTTCACAATTAATGAAGTCTTTGGATATTTGTTAAAATTGTATTTTAGACATGTATTGGAAAAATCAAAATATTTCTGAGTTGTAGGGAACAACCAAAATAATTAGGAACATATGGTACTTACTTGGAAAGAGAGCAGAAATTACATATGTCTACTATTAATTTTGGATCTTCGTATCTATAAATGTATCTAGTTCACTGGAAATATGTATGTCCATTGAGAATCTTTAGTCATTTGTTGTTTGATTTCAGAAGCGATAGCTTATGTATCCATCTGTATGTTATTGAAAACATAGTACTGTTATTATGACACTTTGTATTAAATGGATTTTGCACTTGAAATGATTTTTTAAACCCTAATTCCTAATCCTAGTATCTTTGGTATTGGCATATGCATACTAAGCAGAAAAAAAATACAATGGAAAAAACTTACTAGTCTTATAATTCAGAAGTTGTTCTGAACTGTTCAAACACCTGTTTGCTCCTCAGGAGTCTGTGTGTTTGGTTGTTCCTTAAAATTCAGGTTTGAAACCACACTTACGTGTTTTAGGTTGAGGGGGGATGAAAAATCTGTGGTTAACACATCTCTGTTCTTCTGGAAGAAACGCACCTTTCTCTCCCTTCCCCATACATATTTCTCTTGAAACACCTGTTACTTGTAATAAGAAAACCAAATGTCCCAAAATCCATTTGAAATGCTTCAGTGTTAGCTTACATAGTGGAGATTTTAATATTTTCATTGCTCTCATTGGTTTGAAATTCTAGTGTATGTCCTTTGCCAGAAGCCATGTAATGATCATACAAAACCAACTGCTTCCCGTACTGCAAATGTTGAGGGTCTGTGTAGTTCTGACTGCTGATGATAAAAGGGCACCCTGGGCTCTGACTCAGCAAGCAGCATATTGGGCTGGAGGGTTGGACCCCTTAGAAAGGGAGGATCTAGTGGCCATCCCCACTTCGAGATTAGACCAATCAACTGAAAATGTGCTGCAAGCAGCTTGACTTCAATGAATGTGTGAAAGACAGCTGATACCTCACCAACCCTCCTAGAGGCTGCTAAACGCACGCCCTTATCAATTGACACCACTATTAAGAGGCCTCCCAGACTCTTTGAAACTTTATGCCATGCAAATCCAGGACCCCCTGAGGGCAGCAATGGGAGGGACAATCCAGGATCATCTGTGAATGGCTTCGGACTTGGGAGGGGCGAAGGCAGGGCCCTCACAAGAGCAATCTACTCTCACCTGGGGGAAAATTGATCAAGAGTTAATCAGCTATAGCTGCCGCATGGCGATTTCAAGCTAGACAGTAAATTCCCTAGACTCAGGAAAGTGTCCTGTGTCTGGGATGACTAGAAATCGTTTGTGGAAAGAGGGTTTAAGCGAGGGGATATACTCAAAGAGTTGATGGATGGCCTCTCCCTTCCTAATTTACAGTTAGTAGTGAAGATGTGTCAAGGACCAAGTAAGGCCTCAAGAAAGAAAGAAGGCCACCCTGCACCACAAGCACAGCCTCCCTTCAGCCCCCCCACCAGAGGGAATAGCCATTAATGCTTGAGCTTGGCCCGGAAACTGCTGGCCCCTTCCCCAGTAAGCGAGCTGGTGGTTGGGCAGTGGACTAAGTTTAGAAGGCTCACAGAAATCTCCAAAGGTAACCTACCGATCACCTTCCCCTTAGGCCCCCTTAAAAACCCTTTCACGATTTTAGTGGGCATCGGGGCTGCTCTAAGAGATGATGTGGCAATACAATGCCACATTCATCCCAACAGAAAAAAAAAAAATGGATTTAGGTCACTGGTGTATTTGGAAACTCGCAGTCCCAACTCACTGCAAGGTTGAGGTGCTGGCTGCCAGGAGACCAGACTACTGTGGAGGTCACTGTGATTTTGGGCTCTCTGCCTATTACGTATCAAGGACACAAACATTTTAAGGTGCCTCAGGCAGGAATGAAAGCAAGGATATCAGCTTCTACAGTTGTGACAGGAACATCCTGGAGGAGGCAAGTGTTCTAGGGCACCTCAGATAAGAACACAATCAAAGACATCAACAGTGGCTGGCATCCTGGAGGAGCACATAGACTAGCAGATGCCAGTTAAGGAGGATTCTACAAAGAGATGGACTAAGATAAGCTCTTATATGGAAGGAAGCCACAAAAGACACTCTTCCACAACCACTAGGGACCATCAGACACCACCCTAGGGAAGCCCCCTCGGAGATCCAAGCTGCAGATGTAACAACTATGCCTTTAGGATAATTAGTTTCTGGAAATTGAATGAATATGTATAAGCTTTCCAGGAAAACTAATGCCTGTGTATGTAAAGGGGGGGATATAAGCTTGGTTGGGGATCAGGTACAGGGTGCATGATATGTGGAAATATCCCCCATGCATCCAGCGCCGCAATAAAAAAAATACCTGCTTTCTAATACTAAATTGTTAGAGTTCTTCATTTACCAGTGTTTTGGTAATAGTATCACAACAGAAAAAATGTCATCTAACTTCCATTCACCCTGACCAAAGCACCCTTACCAAAGCAAAGGGCTGTTTGTCATCACAAAGAATAAGTAGGAGGGGGCCAGCAGGAGAAGTTCAGTATTAAAAAAAGCCTAAACTCCCTAAACCTTACACACCCGTAAAGTGTATTGCTTAGGTGTTTTGAAAATTGTGAAAAACTGATTATGAACTGCAAAGACTGTGTTGTACTTCTGTCTTTTTTTTTTTCCCTAAGTAGTGCAACTAGCTTGCTACCTGCTTTAGCTGTTTGTGCCATGTCTGCATATGGATATTCAGAGGCCTTCAGGAGGATTGATTAGCTCAGTGCATTAAAGTAAAATTGTGTGAATCCATGTCCAGATACTCTCATTTGCAAAGGCAATAGGTATTAGGCCTAGCAAACCCCTGCCAAACCACAGTGAATTAAATTATATTTATGTTTGAATAACAATATAAATTCCTTAGGTGCCTAGGAAAAATTGTGCTTGACTAGGTGCAAACAGAGAGTATTGTATGTGCTTTTTGTGTCTTATCATTATATGTTCTTTGTGTTCATAAGGGTAAGTTTGAAGACAGGTGTTGCATACAGTTCTTCTGTGGAATATTGAAGTGAATGCTGCATCCTACATAATCTTCAAATGTGTCTCTCTAGATCCCTGAAACTATTTTTTTTTCTGTCTAAAAAGAAGAGAATGGATATGCTAGTAGTTCATGTTAGCAGCAGTTAAACAAGTGAAGTTAGCAACCTTATATGACCTGATCAATTTACTAAGTGAGTTTTCTGAATGATGCAGGATTTAGCTTCCTGATCCTGAGAAAGAAGAGACACTGCACCACTTCCTGGCTCCTACATCAACATTACAGATAGATTTCAGAACACCTACAGCTTTGCCACTTAGAAGGACTGGTTTATATGTCATCTTAGTATTTCTGTAATTATGTCAGAAAATCTGTCCTGTGGCATTAATCCCAAATAAAATACAATTCAATCCTTGTAAATAGTCTGCAAATTGAAATTATAATTTTTTCTTTTTTCTCAAATCCATGCTCAAATATTGTTGTCATTTATTATACTGTCCTTGTACAGTTCCATTTTAGTAATTTCTGAAGGTGGCTTTTTTCTAGTTATTTCCACAATTTTAAGTATTGTTTTGTCATAATTAGTGATTTGCACTATTCAGTATATGCACTGTTCAAAAGAGTTTTTATAAGTTACAATATGATACGATCTGACCCTGATGTAGTAGAGTGGCACCTGCTAGCTACCATCTGATGCTGTGGAGAGAATAGGATGCTGTTTCCGAGGGGAATAATGCTATTCGATTCAGAATTAGATACAGCACAATTTAGGTGAAAGAAACTGAATATATAAATGTGTCACAGAACAAAACATACTGTATCTCAAAGTTAGATTTGAAAAATACCTGACTATGTTCAAAACAACAGACATCATAGGGTTTTGGGGTTTGGTTTTTTTTTCACCTTAAGGTATGTTTTGTGGCCTTTTGACTTTTATATTTGTGTCTCTAGTTGTTGATCTTCTGCTCTTTACACAGGGTTGTAACTGTGTGGGGCTTTTTTGCATCTAGAATGAAAGAGGAGAAAAAGGTTTGATCTTGACTGTCTGACTTTGACAGTTTGCAACTGTGCCTTAGTGAATCATGTGCTCATTGTAAATGAGGAGAATGATTCATCTTATTATAGTACATTTTAGCATAGTCCTCCAAAGCCAAATCCAACTCTGTAATCCTAAGAGATTACAAACAGGAAGAGCTGGGACATATATGAATTTAGGGGAGTCAATGTAGGAAAGTATTCAGATGGAGATTTTGTACAAGCCAGACACAGAATACTATTACTCTGTATCTACAAGGTCAAGCTCTGAGTAGAAAGGGAAATAAAAGTTTGGGAAGAGGTTGTGTAAAATAACTCTCCTCAGTGTTATCATCTAACCATTTCCTACCAACTGAGCAGCTCTGATACATGTCAAGTGGAACTTTCATGCCTGCAGAAAACTAAGACCTTGGTTATGCTTGGCACAGACTTTATTCAACATGTTACTCAGCTCCTAAATGTCAAGGAGATTTGTGCATTGTACCTCACACACAGGAAGGCTGCTAGGAAGGTTGTGGTTCTCAGTTCTGTATTTTGATCCAAGCAGTCACAGCGACAGGAAAATAGATGCCTGATGAAAAAAACAATTACAAGACAGTAGACTATTCATTTTGCTGAAAATCAAAACATAGAATAAATCAAAGGGAGGTGCAGATTGAGCTTGACATTTTAGTTAGAATATCCAGCAGTTTAAAATAAATATGATTTTAATAAACTGATGGATTGTCTGACAGTATCCATTAGCCCCATGCAGCAAATCACTACATTTTGTTTTTCTGACTGTTACTGCAAAGCAGTGTAAAATGTTGGCATTTCAAATGGAAGACAGGAAATGACATGTTTTGAGTAAAAGGAGGAGACATACAGGAGGAAATGTAGACATACAGGAGGAAATGGTCATTACAGCTTGAGGTCACTATCAGTGAGCAACAGAGCAACCAGAAGCTAGCCTGGCATTGCTGTAGGGTCACCCAACAGTGGAGTGACCTCCAAGCAGAAGCACTGGAGCAAGAAGAGGCATAAAATGCTAGCTCTAGAGGGAAGGGGGGGAGGAAAGGCCTCATGTCTGGGGCTCTTGATAATGAATTTCATGCTTACGGGGAGGCAAATATCAGATTCACTGAGCATTTAGGGTGAAAGCAGGTTTCCCGAATATTGTCTGGATGAGGCTCTGTACTTTGCACTATATATGTATTAGTTTATATTTAGGTATAGATTAGTGGTAGCGTAGTCTAGGGAGTGAAGGACTAGAGTTGCAGATCTAGGGTTTTTAAAAAGTCTTGTTATTTTCCTGTAAGCTTCATCCTTCTTGGAGTGAATAAGCATTTTGTTCTGCTTTTCTTAGCTGTTTTCAGTGTAAGGATGGGGATATCTTGCAAGGCTTCCTGCAGTAGCAAGGTTCTATGAGTGTAAATCCATTCTTTCACTGACATACTGTCTACACTGTCACTTTTCCCTTCTGAAGACCCACTATCTGCAGGCTGCTTCACAATGTGATGCTCCAAGCAGCCTAGTCTGTCTAAATACCCCTGGGGTAGAGGGCAGTCCAAGTCTCTCTCCAGTTGCTTGATGTACCTAATCATACTACCACACAGTTTTAGCCTATTCTATAAATAACCCTCAAAGTAACTTGCTGGTGACCTTTGCTCCCTCTTATGAGATGCAGAAATTCCCTGTCAACAGATTTTGAGACACTGTTCCCTTCCTTCATATTTTTTCAAGACTATTATTGAACGTACCCTTACAGAGTATATTTTGTGTCATCTCTAAGAATATAAGGAATAGTCTAGGAAAGCTAGATCTTTGGTCTTAATTTTACTGAATTGAGCAGCATTCAAGTTTTCCATTCTCCTATTCCCAGTGCCTTGTAAATCCCAAGTTTTTTCCCCTTTTAGAGGCTAGTCATTTGTCACACTCTGAAAAAGTGTTGAGTAATTGATGATATATTGGCCAGGAATATAGTTTTAAATAACATTTTTCACTTTACCTCCAAAACCTTGGCTAAAGTAAAGACCCTTCTGTTTCTGATCTCTGCCTTCAGTTGAACACCCTCTGTTACCAAATCCTGGTAAATGAAGAACTAACACTCAGTTTAGCATTAGAAAGCAGGAATTATTTTATTCAGCACTGGGTGCATGGGGGATCATCCCTCATAACATTCACACTGCTTTGTTCAGCTTCATTACTTGTATAATCATAAAACATCCCTATTCATTCTATTTCCTGGAATCACCATATATATATAAATTAATGACAGAACAAGAGGGAATGATTCAAGCTGCAACAGGGTAGTTTTAGACTGGATATTAGGGAAAAATTTTTCACAGAAAAAGTAGTCAGGCATTGGAATACGCTGCCCAGGGAGGTGGTTGAGTCACTATCCCTGGATGTGTTTAAGGATCATTTAGATGTGGTGTTGGGGGACATGGTTTAGGGGTGAACTTTGTAGAGTAGGGTTAATGATTTGGCTTAATGATCCCAAGGGTCTTTTCCAAGCTGAATGATTCTATGATTCTATAATATTCAAAGCATTTCCTCAAAACTCATAATAATGTTTAAATCGTCCTTGTGCATGCCCAGTTTGCTGCTTTTGGTGTCTTCAGATGGTATGGGGGGGGGGGGGGGGGGGGGTTTTGTGGTCTCTCAGAGTAGTTGTTTTTACTATTTAAGGTATTCTGCTAAGTGTTACTTTTTATAGATTTGGTTCTTTTCATTGTTAATTTTAACTTGTTGTTCCAGGATGTGGTTAATGTTTAAGCTAGTCCTTTTCTGTTGAATGCAAAAAGGTACAAAGTTTTCCATTCTTGCAACACATTCTGTTGTTAGTTGCTTCTAAAAATTTCAGCAACTGTTAAGGCTGAATTCTGAGTTTCCTGTCTAAACTGACTATGGACTATGTATGCAATATATACAATTTCCCATTTCTCTTCTTTGCATCCAGCTACCTTACCCTGGATTATGTTTTGTTTCATTGCTGGGTAATTTTAAGTGCTGTAATTTAACACATCTTATGCATCTAAAGAAATAAGCCAAAATTATTACTGAAATATGTGCTGAGAGGGACCTTGAACCTAATGAGAGAATGATGTAAGAAGTTATTTTAGGAAAAGTCAGGTAAAGTGAATGTGATAAATCCTATTAATCTATATAGGTATTGTGAACAGTAATATCAAGCAGTAAAGATACAAGGTTAGAATAAACTACATTATAGAGAAGAGGAGACTGAAAGAGAGACCTTACCGCTCTCTACAATTACCTAAAAGGAGGTTGTAGTGGGGCTGGTGTTGGTCACTTCTCACAAATAACTAATGATAGGACTAGAGGAAATGGCCTCAAGTTGCATCAGGGGAGATTTAGATTGGATATTAGAAAGAAATTCTTTACTGAGAGAGTGGTTGGGCAATGGAATGGGCTGCCCAGGGAAGTGGTGGAGTCACCATCCCTGGAGGTGTTTAAAAAATGAGTAGGTGTAGCACTTGAGGCTATGGTCTAGTGGTTAGGGAGATGTTGGGATGAAGGTTGGACTTGATGGTCCTAGATGTCCTTTCCAACCATAATAATTCTGATTCTATGATATACGTTTTATTTGTGTTTGATTGTTTTGAAAGAAATGGCTATGTAGTTCTAAAGCTGCCACAAAAATCTCTCCATGATTCCTCCTTTCCAGAAATAAAATGGAGGGCATGATAGGAAATTAAAAGGTACTCCATTAAAAGAAAATAAATGTGTTTATGTTCACTTTCAACTAGAAAACTTAGATTCTTCATGTTAGCTGATTAGCTGAAATAAGTCTGCCATATGAAAACTACATTAAAGAACTACCAAGAGAATTAAGATTTCACATGCCAGCAATCGTGTTTTACTGGAACAATGATATAGTGAAGTAAAATCAGAGGCAAAAATACAGAGGAGAGGAAAGGATCCAGATAAATGTCAGTGAGATATCTGCATGTGCTGCACAGGAACAGTGGCATGATTCATATTCTCTTCTATGATATTTTCCTTCTTCACAACAGGTAGCACATTTCATGCCATGAAAACTGTTGAGAAGAGGGAAAAATGCAGTATTTGAGCTCTGAGCAGATAATAGCAATAAAGCATAATAAGATCATTCACAAAGCACCTGTTCTCTAATAAAAGAACAACTCAAATATTAGTTCACCAGCTTCCATCACTGGTCACATTTCACAGTGACTACTGTCTCTAAATCACAAGTGATAATGAAATGCAATTTTAGCCGTTGTGAAATATCAGCTGTTTATGAACTCACGGCAAATATTATGAAGCATTAGTGAACGGAAAGGAAAAAAACCAAAATTATGTCAAAGGGTATTGCAAAAAAATCAGGTATATTTCCCACAATTGCTCATGAGGAATTTGGCACGGGGTCAGCACCACTGCATCCAAAAAAATGGTAAGGGAGTTGTTAACAAGATTTCATGCTTCTCTGGAAACACGATTAACATCGCCTGATACTATGCTACAGCACAGGGTAAGAATAGATTGACAGTGAAGGAAAACACCACCTTTTTCTACAATAGCAGTTTCCTTTCAAACCTCCTAACTGAATGCTAGTTCTGAGTGGCTGGTGAGATTTGTCAAGATTACAGCTGGAGATATTTTGCCTGGGGGTGCTTTTGAGAAAGAGCACAAAAGAGTGAGCAACAGAGAGAAAATGAATAGTATAGCCACATTTCTGTGTTTCTCTCTAAGTAAAAATATTTGCTGTCATGTTATAGGGTGCCTACAGCAGGTTTTTTTTTAAGACAGGACTGCAATGTTTGGCATTGTCTGTGGAACCTCGGCTTTCACCCAGTTTAGCTTATTCTTTTCTTCTGCTCTAGGGACTACCACAAACACTGTGTGTTATTCCTGTTTTACAGACTGCAGCTACTAAAACTCACATGTGCTCATCATGACTGTAAATTTTTCAAATGCAAAGATGGTCTCAGTTTTTCTATCAGTTTCTCCTTTTCTTCTCATGCAGAATAGACTTGTCTCCCTTTTTCAGTGACGTAGCAAACTACCATCTGTGTTAATTGACAGGAAACTATATAAACATAACTGGTATAAACTCAGTTTGTGAGAAATAAAAATCTCAGCATAGCATTTTTTAGAGACTGTGACCTATAATGTCAGAAAGCTATAATCTTGTTTTTTCTGATATCTTTTGTTATTGTAGGAACTTCTAAACTGTGACTTTAGTAATCTGATCTTACAGAAACACAAAAGGACACACTGGGTTTCTGAAGGTTTTCCAAAATTTTAAAGTGGACTGCAAATTTAAGGGAAAGCAGGTGGTACTGTTTCACAGAGAGTTAAAATAGACCAATGTTCTTGCCTTTGCATTACATACATCCTCCTTAAAGGGTCACTTGTGAAAAATATATATACACGTAGTGAGAGGTGTGCAGGCACTTGAAAATTTTAAATGCAACATAAACATAAAATGTAAAGGAATCCAGCTATCAATGCCCAGAAATCAAACAAGATGTAGATGTTACAGAAAGTCCACTCTGACAGAAGATAGAAGTTAATTGTTATCCATGGAACACACATATTCTGAAAGAAGAACCTCTACAGATACTGAGCTCATATTTTTTTTGTGGTACAAAACCAACATTCAGTCCTTTATACATTTCATGAGATGTTTTTACCTTTTCTGCTAGGATCCAAAGATTATTCATTTATTCATAAAGGAACCTGAAATGTGGACTACTGCTTTCTGGATTTTACCCATCAGTTTCAAGAATGAATGTTGCTTCCCCTACTAATGAGAAACATCCACCTCTGTTCAAAGTATATGCACAGTATGTTGTAGTAGAATTCAGCCTGAGATACTTAAGTGAATGACTGGATGTATGAAGAGATAAGAAAACAGTTCCTGACTATTGCAGGAATGAACTGGAAAAATTAATACAATTCACTAGCGACACTTCTAAAATAATCTTGACTGGCATACTGTAGGTCAAAAAAACTATAGAAACCAGCTTTCCATATGGCTGTGGCTTTTATTTTCCTGAAAATGAAAGGTCTTCTAAAAATATATTGTTAGCCAAAGTGGCACATACTGGTACAAGAAAATAGAGCAGAAACAGTAATGGCATATAGGAAGTGAGGGCCACTCACAGCTAAAATACCTATCTGACATTCTTTGTTGTGTCCCCATAGGTACATATGTCCTTCAGCCTCTTCGGGTATTGTGTATATACATATATGCATGCATGTATAAAACAGCAGAGAGACAGCCTGTCTGGCTACCTAATGCATTAAACAGAATCTAATTCAGATAATGAAGAGCAGAACTAAAGAACTAAAACTCTCATTCTAGTTAATTCCATTGATTTCCACAGCAGTTATATGAGACTGCTCTGTGATTTGGAATTTTAGAACAGAAAAATCATCTAAGAAACATAAAATCAGCTCTTCCATTTTGTCATATATTTTGAAATGAGAGTGTTTAGTTTTGTTCAAAACTGTGGAAATTCAGCTGAGTTTGACCTATGTACATCTTGGAGTAGGAAGGAGGCAGGATCACTGGACACCTCTATGTAGACACTTCAGAGTTTGTAATATGGTTCATCTTTAAATAACAGCGGAAATAATACTAATTCCGTAAGAGAGGCTTGTCGCTGTTTATGCTGGGAGTGGAGAGATGCAGCAACATATAAATTCAGCAAGAGCAGGCAAAAGAAGCAACTTTATTAATTTACAACCCCGTTTTATGTACCCTAGCCCCATAGGGCGATTGGTCAGTGATCACCCATCTCCTAGGGTGATTGGCTATTTCAAAATATATTTCCAATGTACCACAAACAGAACTTAGCAAAGCACTACGTGTTAGTCTAGTTTACAAAACCGTCCTACTGTTTCTCATAACACATGTGAGAAAGGCAGGAGTCTCACCGAATATTGTGAGAACCTGAGAAAATCCCTCTGCTAGCAGCTTTTCAGCATCCACAGACGCTCACTTACATTCAACAGGTGATTCACCCATAGCCCTCTGTCACGGTTTAGGGTCAGGGCAACCCCTTTAGAGCTATAACAGATATTCTCTGTTAATCCCCCTCCCTCCCCAAAGGGGAAGATAAAGAGAAAAAGGGAGATAGTCTGAGCAATTACAAAAGGAAACTAGAACAGCTTTAATGAAAATGTCATGGGAGTTCTCCAGTGCCATGAAGGATTTGGCAATGCCTTCTGCCATACAAGGTTGGGGGTCCAAGTGAGTAGTCCTTGGACTACTGCAGAGTTACCCCAGGACTTCCTGGGGTTGACACAGTTTCCCTTTCTGTACCACAAAAGAAAGGTTTCACCACTTTGTGCCTCATCCCTCCAGAGTTCATGGCTTTGTGGCTGGGCTGCTTGCTTCATGCCCCCTGCAATGGTAATCTGGAGCCTCTGTGACACAAATACGACCCAAATTATGAGGTTCTGCTTCCCATGCAGCAGTCAGATACAGTGAAAGGAACTGGATATTTGTTTACTTTCCACTTCAGATCACCCTGCTGTCATTGAGAGAGACATCAGTTTCCAGGAGCATGTCAGTCAGCAAACAACAGCCTGTGCTCCCCACACTGATGGAAGAGACAAGGAGGAAGGTAGTTAAGACATCAGGAAAACACGCTCAGTCATTCAGTCATTTGCTTTGATCCTTTCCTTTGCAAAATGAAATAAGGAGAAAAGGAAGGGCTCAAACATCTGTGGAGACTTGCTTAAAGTGTAACAAAGAGTAAACAAGTCACACAGAGCCTATAGTCTAGCAGCACACAAGAGGGTAGCACCCCCAGTAATGAAATTTCAAAAGAAAAAGCATGGCTTGCAGTGCTATTGGGTGCCCTAGAGTGTTTGGTCAGTTCCTCCTAAGCCAAACTGGCCATGGCTGAGCTCTGTAAAGAGCTTTCTTAATAGCTCTCATTTTGAAACAACCACACAAGTTTGCCACCATATTATGAATTTGCATTTTAAAACTGTGGAATGGGAAAATCTCATCCAGAGAGCTAAGCCCATGTGATCAAGAAGTGTGAATGCTAGATTCTTGTCTTCCTAACAAAGAAACTGACCCTGCTCTGAAAGCTTCCTGCAAAACTCATGAATAAACCACAGACCCCTGAAACAGAGAAGTGGTATTTAGTCTACAGGGGTAATCACAGAACTGGTGGAAACACAGAGATGAAGCAAGAACAAAGCAAAGAGATACTGCCAAATTAGAGTATGTATCTGGGCACTGAAGATAACCAATGTTTGCCTGATTGTAATGGCCTCCAAGGCCCATTTTTTTGAAGGCATTTGAACAGAGACAAAAATCTTCATCTACAAGTCCTCCATTGTGCTATGCATCTCAGCTGCCCATTGCCAGCTGATGTCCTGTGAGCCTTGCAAAGCTGAATGAGACAATTCCTGCAGACCTTGACTATGGTGACTATCCTCTCCAGCAGCTTCACACTTGTGATGAATTCAGTTGCAAGTCAGGAGCTCAGCATCTCCTCTGGCAAGGCTCAGTGTTCACAAGAAAGTGAATGGACATGCTGAGCAGGTCCTCATGACTACAAATGCCAAGAGAGCCCAGGATCCAGAAGCCACATCTGAACTTCTGTAAACAATGTTCTCCTCAGTGTGACTAGCACCGTGGAAATGATGTCAAACACAATGTAATGTTCATTTCCTTGTTCTCAGCCTTCCCACAAGAACAGGATTTATGCTCCAGGGCATCTGAGAGAGGTTGGATGCATTTTTTTTGGTGTTGTTGCCTTTAACTGTTGTCTGATATCTAGACACCTTATAGAGCTGGAACAGAATCACAGAATCACACAGAATCACAGAATGTTGGATGTTGGAAGGAACCTCAAAAGATCATCTAGTCCAACCCCCCTGCCAGAGCAGGATCACCTACAGCAGGTCACACAGGAAGGCATCCAGGTGGGTTTTGAATGTCTGCAGAGAAGGAGACTTCACAACCTCTCTAGGCAGGCTGTTCCAATGCTCTGTCACCCTCAACACAAAAAAGGTGGGTTTTTTATGTTTACCCAGAACCTTCTATGCTCCAGCTTGTACCCATTACCCCTTGTCTTTTCACTGGGTGTCACTGAGAAGTGCCTGACTCCATCCTCCCGACACTTGCCCTTTACATATTTATAGACATTAATAAGGTCACCCCTCAGTCTCCTTTTTTCCATGCTAAAAAGACACAGCTCTCTCAGCCTCTCTTCATAAGGGAGATGCTCTCTCATCCTCTCTTCATAAGGGAGATGCTTCACTCCCTTAATCATCCTAGTGTCTCTGTGCAGAAAAGAAAATTGTTGAGAAACCGTCCGGACATAAAAGCATTGATGAACCTCAGTGATGGATCCACTCAACACCTGAATCAAACTAGCAGTAGCTTGGTACAGGCTACTGTTGGACTGAACACCAGGTGACTTGCTTCTTGAGCTGGGACACCTCAAAAAAGACACCTCATATCAAAAAGTTTTGATATTCTTCACCCGAGACTAAGAGACCCTTCCTTACCTGAGGTAAGGAGACCCCTTACTTGTATAAGATTGTTGGTAAGTGGCTGATAGTGTGTTGAATTTATGCTAATGAAATGCATGTGTTTAATAAACCAATGACCAAGTCTGGGGCTAAGCCTGGATCCAGTGGTACCTAGGCTCCTCTCTGAGTAGGAGCTTAGAAAGCAAGGGGGTCCATTCTGAACCTCATGACTCAATGGGAGCTTTACCTTATCCTTTGTATCTCTTCCATTAAGCATAAACCATTGACCAAATCTGGGCCTAAGATTGGACCTAACCAAACCTAAACACCATCTGGAGTTTAGAAAGCAAAAGGGTCTACTCTGAACATCATGACTCAATGAGAGGGTTTCCCTTACGCTCTCATGTCTCCAGTCTCTGTGTAAGTCATTCTAAATTGATTCTAACTCAGTTTTCCTTTGTACATTTCTTCCACACAGTAAGTAATAAAGTGAACGTTATCATCAAACTTTGTTGCTCTTCCACAATTCACGTTAAAATCACTGTAGCTGATACATTTGATGCTAATTCTTTAAAGGAACTAAATCACTCATCTGCAACAAATAGGTGTAGTTGGCAGAATACAAAGTCAGAATTCTTGACAGCCTCACTGTTCCTGCCCAACCCCACAGGGTCTCCCCTTTGCTTCTGCTCCAGGACCTCATTTCTGTGCCGTAGGGCCATCAGTCTCTGTCCCAGGGACTCTAGGTCTCCATAGCCTCACATGGTAAATTTTTAAAGAAGAGATATGATAATACATACTGGGATATAGCATGGGTAGAGATATATTGATATAAGATATATTGACCCTATGGCAATCTGATAATAGTGTGAGAGAGGTGGAAAAATTAAGTCAGGATTACAGCAGTTACTCAGAAGTTGCTTACGGACAGCAGTAGACATGTTGTGAGGCAGATAAGATCAAATCTCTAGATGAGGAAGAAAATTTACCCAAAGCAATATAACCTATAATATCAAAAATGCTCAACTGGAAGCACAAAATAAATGCATAGAGAGTAAATTACAACCCTGTATCATAGCCAAAGCTCTGCAGTGATGGCAAGAACTGTTCCAAACTGACAAAGCAGACCCAGTCAAGTTAATGACTGCTATTTGTGAAGCTGTTGAAGAGAGACACGTGGTGTGATCTGGACCCAAATCCCCCCATCCACTGAACACCCTTTGATATCCAAGCCCCCATCCCCTGAGCACCCTGCCATACACTCCTTGAATCCTTGAGAGTTACAAGGTTCAGGGAGTAGCATCAAATAAACACAACAGAAAAACCTGATGCACTGCTAGGACAGTAGCTGTCCCCTGCTACTATTACTGTCTATGGTTTCACTTCTCAAGAATTAACTGATTTAGACTCATTTTGCCATTAAATCTGGAGAAGCCGATGTCCATATGAATAGTTTATTGAATTATGCAGCAGAATGGGCTTGTACCTCACCTGCTAGTGACAGACAAAGTAAACGTGAATGGCTTTGGTAGAATGCTAACAGATTAGAAAAGGTAAAACATGCCACCTTAGACTTGATACAAAGAGGAATATAGGTTAGTGGTGGACAGACTGCTCTGAATAACTCATGGTAGCAGAAGGCCACTGCAGCTGGACTCCATCCCATAGCAGAAAAGGCCGACCCAAAATTTAAAATCTCCAGCACCACCGACCATAGCAGTTGTAGGTTCCACTCCTCTGTGTCCAGGAGACCTGCAGCAGGTGTTGGCCACGTTGTCATTGCATGACGATCCAAAAGCGCCACCTAAAGTCTCAGTAATACAAACCCAGGAAAGGTCTGACTACTCCACCCCTGCCCAGCTCCACCACACCACCATGAGGAAGTCAAAAAAAGCAAATGACTTCTGTCCACTATTAAGGAGGCAGGAAGCCTGGTAAAATCTCAGCTTACATATACATCCTGGGAAACTAATAAAGCAAATGTAATGCTGCTTAAGCACATACAATTCTGTTGGGGTTTTTTTTTATGGCAACTTATGCATGTCAAACAGAACAAGAAAAATTGGACAGGGGAACTGCTGCCTTAGGCTCATAGGAAAAAAGTTTTGCTCCATTGCAGATAAATCACAAATCATAACTGTTATCTTGTATGAAATCCAATTAAATAGGACAATGAAAAAACATCCATTTCTGTGTTCAGCATTATATGGGGTCACAAGGAATGCAACAAATAGGAATCATTCCAAGACCAAAGTCTACTTTGTGGATGCTAGCAGAAATATCACTGGGGACTCAAAGATAGTCAAAGGATAATATATTAGAATCACCACATAAATTCTCCATACCCTATAGAGTACTGAAATATTGTTCCAGAGTTCAGGCACCCTGATAGTACAAAGAGAGTGAAAGCTGAACATTTCTCCCTTTGAACTCCACTGTTAGACTCTGAAGGAATAGTACTTCTGCATTACATGATATCTCAAAAAGTCTTATGAAGTGAAGGAGCTATCACTCCTACACCAAAGAAAGAAAACAGGTGAACTTAATCTCAAGACTTAGTTTAGTGTGTGTGGTGGTACAGATCCCCCTGCCTTGGGTTGCTCTGAAAAGAGGCTAACTCCCAGCAAGTCTTGGAAAATGAGTCAGTGAGATAGGGGCCTCTCCCTGAGCATATCCATTGTTCCTGAATACTCTGAATAGAGGGGGCCAAGAAGGAATAGCACATAGACGCACCCCACCCCTCAGCAGCCCATTGATTACAGTAGAAAAAGTACCAGCCTAGTTTTTCCCAAAGTCAGTCATCCACCCTACAAATATTGAACCTAAGTGATGCTCGTTGGAGCTCTCTGGGATCTCAGCAGGCTGAGCTCTTCCCCTGAGCTGGGACATCTCTCAGGGTACACTGTCTGTCTCCCAAGACTGACTTTTTACAAAATCCTGGAGATCACAGGCTGCCAAATTCGTTTTCAATCTGTGGAATAATTTCATCTTATTCACAGGTTAACCTCTCTCTCTATATATATAGTTCTGTGTGCATGTGATGCGCTTTTTAGATCTTATAGAACTGATATATCAGTGTTGATGAATTGTTGCTATCATTTACTTTAAGGTACTATGTTACACTAAGGACTACACAAAACTTAACACCTTGTATCCTACCCTTTTCCCCTTGCCCTCAGACATAAACCATTGACCAGGTCTGGGACTAGGGGTTGATCTTACCTTCTTCTCTGAAGGAGTTCAGAGGGGAAGGGGGCCTATTCTGAACCTTGTGACTGAACAGGAGGGCTGCCCTTATTCCCTTTCTTTCTGCCCATTCACAGTCCCCATTAAAAAAAAAAAAAAATCATTATTGTTAGCCAAAAATCATTCTACTGCTTATAGGTTCTTTGATACAAATACTGTAATCATATTGCTTCTGTTAGTTGCAGAAAAGTTTACTCATAATATAATCACACTGGTTTTAGTTACATTATCTTTGATTAATTGCCTTGTAGTAAGTAATGACCTTTCTGTCAATAGAATCTTGTTTAACTTAGTTGACTCCTGCTATATTTTGCTATTTAGCTAAACAGTTACTCTTGTTTCATAAATTATATTGCTGCTTTTATCTGAGTATAGTACATTCCACTCATTTTTGTGGCAAATAGAGCCTTAGTCAGGGCTCCGTAACAAGTAACTATTTATTAAGAGCGGAAACATCTTTGTACATTGTCATACACCCAAGGCAGTGTGCTGCCCACACTACAAGGTCCTCTGAAAGTCTGTTTCCTAATGTCTGTAGAGGTGCTTCAGAAGCAAACAAGTAAGGCAGACCAACCTGATGAGTAAACAGCACATTTCAGGAGATGATTCTCTCTGAATTTCCAGAAATAATTAAAGCCACTAGAGTACCATGAAGATTCTGTTGGAAATTATGAAAAGTAAATGAATGCATATCTCTCTACTAGTTGTGAGTGGAATAAAGGGTGGGGCCACATACTGGGTACCAGTAAAAAATAATAAAAAAAAGAAAGGAACTATTTCCTCCTAAGTGACAACTGCCCATGAACTGAATGACAGAAGGATCCTGGTTGGGGGAAAATCACACTGGTGATCGTAACTATCTTTTATTTTAGCTTATTGCACAGCTGAACTATTAGCTATATTCTCATGTAGGCAATACTTAACCCTTTCAGAGTTGGTGTCATAGTACTGAAATTCAGATGGACCTACATCTAAGAACATACAGACGGAATACAAATGGCTTACTGCCAAAAAAAAATCTCAAGCTGAACAAAAAAAGGCTCAATGAAACCAACGTATGGTGAGCAGCTTAAGTTTCCTCATCTGAGAGGCAACTATTCCTTTGTTCCAAGAAGGGAATTCGACCTTCTCTACCTGTTTTTAATGCCTATTCCAAGTACTGTGTTTCCAGCTGGGGCAGAGCAATGAGTTGTTCTCCAGGTCTGGAAGAGGCAGGTGGGCTATATGATACTGGCTGAAATATGATGTATGATATGATATGAAATACGATACTATGAGATACGGCCTCCCAGCATACCAAGGCCGTAGCCTCTGCTCACCATGAACACAAGAGGGTGCTGGTTACTTTGTGAAGGCTTTTGCTTTTCGAAATCACTCGGATCCCAGTTTTCGCATGGGAAACCTAGAGGGAAAGCTGCTGCTGTGATAAAACACGAGCTGAGTACTGAAGAGATGTGATGAAGCTAAGTAGGTTGCATGAAATCTCGGAGGGAGATAATCAAATAAGCTTTTTTAATAGCATTGAAGTTACAGATGGATGTTATGTCTTTACTAGTTGCATCCCTCTTCCTTTTTTCTTTACCCTGCTCAAAGAGAGCAGTATGAAAAAGGATGCAGTATCACTGTGGCATTGTAGCATCACTGTGGCAGGACATGGACATTTGGATAAAGTTGCTACAGATTTCTCTTGGGTGATGCTTCTTCAAAGCCACTGCAGCTCAAAAATAATGCTGAGGACAGTTCAAGACCGCAGAACTGTGTACGAGCTTTTCTATACCCTTTTGGACTGCTTTGTTACCTCATTATAAGATTATGCTTACTTGGGCACAGCTGATGAATCTACTGTGGAATTCTTTCATCCTGCTTTACAAACAGCAGAAGCAGGAAGTGATGGAGTGTGCCCGGTGTGTGTGTTTTTGTTTGGGATATTTTGGCAACTATCAACTTGCTGCATTGTGTATATTATGCCTGTAAAGTAGGATATCTGCACAGATGAGCCTCCAGTGGTCCTGAATAGCAGATCCCAGTGACAGTGACTTCAGTAAACCTGGTATACTGCCCAAAGATATACTGCTGTTGTGTAAAAGGGTAAAGTAAATTGACAGAAAATAAACCTCCTTGCATTCCAGCTTGTATCAGGTATCAGAGGGGCTGGGGGCAACTGGGTTTACATTCTGAATGATGTCCAATTTGGCACTATGAGTCCGGTCGCATTCAATACATCTGAACTCTCCTGGCTCTGGATCCACTAGTAGCGCTGCACTCCCTGTCTAGTTGCACTCCACAGTCTCATGCAGCCAATAAGGACCTGGCGGTGCCCAGTGAGAGACTCTTGAGACTGGCAACGTGAATAGTGAAGACTGATACCAGGAGTTAGACATGTGATAGTATCTTCCCTGAATTGTCCACTGTGATGTTTTCCCTGACATTCCCCCATCCTTAAACCATTTTTATATTATTTTTCACCTTCAAGGTGGAGCTTGAGTGACTCTAGACATAAATACCTTTATTATGATTAGTGTAAAATTCTCTCATTTCACATTTAAAGCTGTAGATAAAGAAAATTCAGGGCACAAGGTCAGTGAGGGGTGGTCGCACTTTGGAGGCAGACAGCCTTTGGGATGGAGACATGTTTTAGTATTATAATAACACTATAATGAGCAAAGTTCACACAAAGGACAGCACTTTGTCAGAAAATGACAGACTGTTGGCCCAGGGTAGCAAACATACAGTTCTGTGGTGCCATCAAGTTCCCATCCTTTGTGATGATTCACAGAGCTTGGCCATGGAGGCTTCACTCCACTCCACCACTCCACCCCCCATGCTGTTCACAGACCGTGTTGTCCAGGGAACCACCACGGAATGGATTCTTTGCATACCAGTTGCACTCCACCCTGGGAGCTTCTTTGATATTATACCTTTCCTTAATGTGTGAACAATGATGTACCTTTAATATGATTTTAATTGCTAAGACACCTCCAGTAATTATTCCACAACTGCTGAAACCAAAATTAATTGAGATACACAGTTTGGAAAGAACAGTAGGGATCTGAAGATGGACATTGCCTTGTGCTCTTGATGATAATTTCTTATGAACTATAGGAATTTATTAATAACTGTTTTGATGATAAAGTAAGAAACATTCAATTGTTCACAGGAATTGTAGCTATTCTTTCTAAGGAAGAGACGTTTATTGGCGTTTATGGTGTCTATTCTTATGTTCAATGCAGTTCATGAAAGATTTACTTTGGTATGCAGAAGCGAACTGAGGAAGGACTGCAAAACTGATCAGATTTCACGAGGAACTATGTTGGGGAATCAGAACAGATCCAGTAGCCCAACAGAAGTGAGGCTTCAGCAGTTCCATGTCCCCAGGTCCAGATGCTAGTGAGTCTGGGCATGTGTTTCCAGCAAACACATGCACACAGAGCATGTGCATACAACACATATATGCATATTTATACATGTCCAAACACACAGAAAATACAAACACACAGAGCACTCACATGAACACTAACAGCCTCAACAGCCTCCTCCATCTCCTCAGAAAGAGAACAGTAATACATTACTCACAATATATACATACAGTGGTACTGAAGAAGTTGTTTAGTTGTTCCATGTGAGTAACCAGAAGAAATGGCAAAAAAAATGTAGTGAAACTCCTTACAAGGTGTGCCTACTTGGCCAAGTGCGACACATTTCCATAACTGGCCCCAGGTCTCCAAACCCTGCCATGGGAATAAAGCAAGGGTATGGGGCTTCATGAGTCACATGTGGGTAATATGCACTGCATACCTAGGGGAAGAATGAGCCACCCAGATGTGACCATCTCCAGGCACTCAGGAGTGGCCTCATACTGAGTTTCCCTCGTATGAAGAGAATGACCAGCACTCACATGGCCTACTTTCTCTTCAGGACTTTTTGACCATCATCACTATTGAGATCTGATAATGATTTGGGGTTGCAATTTTCTTTCTAAGTTTTAGTATTTATTTTGTGCTTCCAGTTGATTGTTTCTAGTTTTATAGGTTACATTGCTTTGGGTAAGACTTTCTTTCTCACCTCCAAGCAAAGAGATTTTACCTTGTTATTTTCTTAACCTGTCTATCAAGTAACCAATATAATCCTGACTTGCACTTTCCTTTCTTCAGTTTATTCTGATTTTTCCATCCTTTAAACATCACCAAATTGCTATAGGGTCAATTCAAATTTCCCATACACATTGAGTAACCCTAGCATAAGTAATCATATCCCTCCTTTAGAAACTGTTTCTCTAAATCCTTTCCTATACCACATACTCCACATTTTTACCCGATGGCAACGGTCCCAGTAATACTGGTCTTATTGCTTGTAAGTGTTATTTCAATTCATGAGCCATGCTGAACGCTCTTACTGCTGAGCTACAGTGGCTTTCCAGGGGCATCCTACTGACTACATTAGTTTAATGTCATGTGGTTTTATAATCCTCTCTTTAAGCATATACATCACAACACAATTCTGCTTATGTAAATATCAGGCATTTATTAAATAGGTAACTAAAAATTATAATAATAACATAAAATGCTACTGGCAATACTGTTATTAGTAATATTACTAGTAAATCAGTATTAGTAAATGTAATAACCTTACACTATCTCATGCTATTTTACAGCTTTAATAAGTCACTCCCTGCCCACCAAGTATTCTTTATTCATCCCCAACACAATGTGAGCATCCTCTCCCAAAGGGGAACCTGCATATGTGTCATCCAGTTATGTGGGATATGTGTTCTCCAAATGCTTAATAATATATTTGAATTTATTTTTTTTTAGGTCTGGATGAGAGGGTTTTGACCTTAACAGCTACCATTTCCCTTTGTGTTCATGTGAACAGTACATGCATTTTCGTGCTGACTTTTGCTTCTCCACTTAGCATCCCCAAGAGTTCTTCCCCTTTGCTCAGGAGCACCAGGATTCCTGTATCAATCTGCACCAGGCAGCTGAGAAACTGAGACTCCTGTGTCCCTTCTGAGCAGATGGCCACAGACTGCAGGACGTCAGGTAGCCACACCAAAGCCTGACACATCTGGGACCTGTATAGGCAGAAAAACTGGAGTACAGAAGTTGAGCTGACTTGTGGATAATTAGACAAACTAGGAAAAATAAGATAGACAGCTGATTTCAAGTATCTCCTCTGAGTGGCTTGAAAATGCTGATATGCTATATATAAAACAACTTTGTTTCTGCTTCTAGAGGAGTACTGACTGAGGTCATGGTCTGCTTTAAGATGCCCTAGATTTATGTGTGGTTTGAAGACAGACAGACCCTTAAAGAATGTATTGAAATTTTCTATTGCATGAATCCAAACATATCATTGGAGTGATGTCTTGCCTTAAAAATACTTATTTTGAATGATTTTAATAGGTATTGAAGGGAATTTAATGATTATCAATGGATTCTATACAGTATTATTATTTAAGATCTCTTTTGTCCAATATTTCAGGCTAACTTTTCTCCTCTTTAAATTTCTGAGGAAAGATTTTGCAGATTGTCAAGTTTCCCAAAGTTTCAACAGCCAAACCTAAGGTAATAAAGCCATCTCAAGGCTGTGTCACAAATACCTTTGACTTTATATGTATTGTTAGTTTCACATGCTATATCAAAAGCATGTGAATGACACCTTGTTGATATAACCCTTTTTTTCCTTTGTATTCCAGCTACCAGTCATTTATAATTGTCACTGCCATTTTTTAGATTACACTGTAAACTCATTGGGATAGAATCCTATCTTTGCATTTCTGACATGCAAGATGTACTTACAATGACGACTAGGTAAACAGAAAGGGAATAAGGACTTAGCAATTAGAAAAGGAATCTAGATCAGATTTAATGAAAATGAAATTAATAATAATAAAAATGGAATCTATACAAATACATACAAAGCCAGTATTGAAGCCAACCCCCCAGATGGCAATTACATCACCATCACCACTGATGCTGTGGAGCAGGCACCAGGAAAGTGTGTGGAAGAAATCACCGAATGGCTGGGAATGTATCTGGTACCCCACACCACTGCCCGGAACACCATCCTGGGCCTTGAAAAGCAGATCTGGCACTGACATGGTAACTTCAGACAGTGCAGTTAGAAGAACTGAGCTGAAAAGTAAAATCACTGAACAGAATTAGTTCTGTTCTTACTCAAAAAGGACATTCCACCCCTTATTCCATATCATCTATGCCATACTCATTACTACGTTATCGTTTCTTTCTACAGAAAAGCTCAAGAAGTTCGTGACTGTGGACCTCCATCTATTATAACAGTCTCTCAGGGTAGGAAAGATGTTGAATTTTTCATGGTTTGTGCCCATGGGTTGCAGGTTCATCTCAGGACATTATTGGGTACCATTTGATGAAGCTAGCTCCTGTCATCACCATGCTCATCCTCAAAGATATTTTTTTAACACTGTTAGTATAATGCAATTAATATACAGCTTTAAATCAAGTATTCTGACCCAGAGTTAAATTTCCTTGAGGTACACATTGAACTTCACCCACCAAGTACTTCCAGGTCCTTGAGCAAAAGCAGTCCCACAAGTGGGTTTGCCTTGGCCCGCAGCAGGAAACACCCACAGTTTTCCCAACAGATTCCTTTCATACATGACAGGGACTTTACCCCCCTCTACCGTGTGTAAAGAGTCTGACTGATCAGGACCAGCTCGACTGATGGATCCTCTGGTGTCAACTAACCAGGTGGCTTGGCCTAAATGCTTGTTCCAGTTTTTAAAGGTTCCACCCCCCATTGCTTTCAGAGTAGTTTCTAACAATCCTGTGTATGGTTCAGAGCCTGGTGCATGATAGGGGATGCGATACACACACTCGATGCCGTGCTCTTTGGCCCAATTGTCTATAAGATTGTTTTTGAAATGAGTCCCATTGTCAGACTCAGTTCTTTCTGGAGTACCATGTCACCACAGGATCTGTTTTTCCAGGAGCAGGATGGTGTTCCGGGCAGTGGTGTGGGGTACCGGATAGGTTTCCAGCCAGCCAGTGGTTTCTTCCACACACTTTCCTGGTTCCTGCTCCACAGCATCAGTGGTGACGGTGATGTAATTGCAGTCAGGGGGGTTAGCTTCAATACTGGCTTTGTATATATTTGTATAGATTCCATTTTTATTATTATTATTTTAATTTTCATTAAATCTGTTCTAGTTTCCTTTTCTAATCGCTAAGTCCTTATTCCCTTTCTGTTTAAAAAACCAAATATTTAACAGTTACTAAGTAAGGAAAAGAG
Organism: Todiramphus chloris collaris; assembly: GCA_025345505.1. Classification (NCBI taxonomy): domain Eukaryota; kingdom Metazoa; phylum Chordata; class Aves; order Coraciiformes; family Alcedinidae; genus Todiramphus; species Todiramphus chloris. The sequence goes on along the minus strand of JANVCC010010406.1, from coordinate 24,002,830 downwards.
ATACTTCTCCCCACAGTAATTGTTTCCATTGTCAACTCGGTGGTATTATGGCTTATATCAATGCTAGGCATGATTCTACACCATTCTACAGGTTGTAATACTACACTCTCATTTCTATGAGGGATTTTTTTCTAGGATAAATGTCAGGGAAGGGACAAAATGGTATAAAGAAGCTGTTTAACTTAATATATATATTTTCCTGGAAGTTGCTCAAAGCTAGAAGCAATAAGCCATAGTATTCTAGATCTGTGTTATAAAGATAGTATCTGTACCTTCAGTTCAGTGCTCATGAATGGCACCCACTGCACTTCCTTCATCTCCAGTTCCAGTCATTGTACCATAGAAAATAATCAGCTTGGTCAGAGATGATTTATCTTTAATAAATCTATCCTGACTGTTTCTAGTCACTGCCTTCTTCATGTGCCCAGGCAAAGAACATGCTTGACTCCATGATGTTCTCAGGGACCAAACTGATGCTAACTGGCTTGTAGTTTCTCAGGCTAGCTTTTACCCTTTTCTGAATATGGATGTCACATTTGCCTTACTCCAGTCACTGGGGGGCTCCCCCAGTATCCACAGCCTCTTTGAGCTGATAGAGAGTGGCTTTGTAAGGACATCAGTCGTCCTTCTCATCAACTTTGGGTGCAGCTCATCAGGTATCAGACACTTGAGTGGATCAAGTATTTGAAACCAATACCTGTCTCAATCTTCATTCCCTACTGGTAGCTCATCTCTTCCTGAGCCCCATCACTAGGTGCAGAGGCCTGACTGGCCTTGTTGATAGAGACAAAGGTGGTAGAGAGTACCACTGCTTTATGTGTGTCTTCTGCCTCTATATCACCTGCACCATTCAGAAACAGGCCCAAGCTGCCCTCAGCTTATTACTGTAAGTAACAGAAACACCTCCTGTTTCCCTTGACAACTTTTGCAAACCTCAGCTTCAGCTGAGCACTAACCTCTTTGACACAACCCCTGCCTGCCCAGACAATGTTTCTCAATTCCTTCCTTGTGCTCCATCTCCGACTGCCTGTTTTTCAGGCAGTTGTTTTTGCCTGGGCATCTGCCTTCTTGTATGTCCCCTTGGACTACTGAGTATTGGGATGGACCATCCTTACTGCATGGAGCTTGCTTTCCTTTAAAGGCCGATCACCTTTCCCAAGCTCCTTTGCCCTTCAGAGCTCACTCCTATGAAATCTCATGTGCCAATTCCCTGAATAAGCCAAAATTCGACATCCTAAAGCCCAGGGTCTGTGATCTGCCACTCTTCTGTCACCCTGCCTTGCCTCAGGAATTTGACCCTCACTGCATGAAAACCAGCCACTGACTACTCCAACACCGAGCAGTTCTTCCTTGTCAGCAAACAGCAGATGCAGCTGTGTATCACTGTCTGTGATTCAGTCCAGGTTGGCCCATCTGTATAACAAGAAACTACCCTTGACATCCTTCAGAATATCTCCTGAATGGCTTGCCTTTCCCTGTGTTTCTCTTACAGGAGATGTCAGGGATATCTATGTCCTGAATAAAAGTTTTTATTGTGCTAAGACTTCTCTAAAGTTTTCAAAGATTTTTCTTTTCCTCACCTTGATCAGTACTAAAACATCCTCACAACAGTATCACAGTTAGTGGTCCCTCCTCTGACCCTCACCTGCAAATTCTCACCTGTCCCATAGATGAGTCTCATACAGCTGAACTGCTCTTTCAGACAGAGGGCAGGCCCTGTTCCTGTCTCCTCTGCCTGTCTCTCCTGAAGGGCTTGTAACCATCTGCTGCAGCACTTAGGCAGGCTATCACATCTCAGCAATAAGCCCAGATATTCTTGGTTTAGGGCACAAATGCAGCCACCATGCAAAATGTGGCCATTTCAGTTCTGTCCTCCTCTTCTACAGATGCCATCTATCTGGCCTTCTGTAAGGCCTTTGACTTGGTCCCATGCAACATCCTTCCCTCTGAATTGTAGAGGTATGGATTGGATGGATGAACTGTTCTGTGGATAAGGAATTGGCTGGATGATCTCATCCAGAAAGTTAGTGGTCAGATGCTCAATGTTGTCCTGGTTTGAGTGAAAACAGAACTAATTCTGTTCAGTGATTTTACTTTTCAGCTCAGTTCTTCTCACTAACTGCACTGTCTGAAGTCAGCAGCCTGTTCTCACAGACAGTGTCTGCTTCTAGCAGTGATAACAACCCATGTTTAGAGTTACTACCAAGGATTGGAGTGCAGACCAAGGCCACTGCTGGGTCTTGTGTACCACACTGGGGGGTGCAGAAAGTGAAAGGCTGCACCTGCAGGGAGGAGCGGACAGGATGGGTGACTCTAAACTGACCAACGAGGGATTCCAGCCCATATATGCTATATTTGGGTTTAGAGCTGAGGGATCCGAAGGATCTCTGGGCTCTTCTCCCCTCTTGGACTGCTTTGACAGCTTTTGCTTGGCTTGGCTTGGGTCCTCTTTTGGTTCCTTCCTCGGAGCACCCACGGAGGCCTCTGTCCATTCTGCCTTCGATCTGGTCTGCGTGTTCCTGAACCCGGTACCAGAATCCAGCTCCCAAACACAGCTCCCGTCTGCTGCGGGGCCCAGTCTGGGACTCCCCCGGTGCCTGCTCCACAGCATCAGTGGTGACGGTGATGTAATTACCATCAGGGGGGTTGGGTTCCATACTGGTTTTGTATACATTTGTATATATTCCATTTTTATAATTACTAATTTAATTTTCATTAAAGCTGTTCTAGTTTCCTTTTCTAATCGCTCAGTCTCTCTCGCTTATTCCCTTTCTCCTTCCCTTTGGGGAGGGAGGGGGGTTAACAGAGAGCGTCTGTTATAGGTCTAAGGGGCTGCCCTGACCCTAAACCTTGACAAATGTCCAGATGGGGTGTCCCTCGGGGGTCCGTATTGGCACCAGTAATGTTTAATAACTTCACCAGTGACATAGACAGTGGGACTGTGTACACCATGAGCAAGTTTGCAGGTGACAGTGAGCTGAGTGGTGCAGTTGACACATGAGAGGGATGGGATGCCAAAGGGACCTGGACAGGCTTGAAAACTGGGCTCATGTGAATCTTGTGAGGTTCAACAAGCTCAAGTGTATGGCCCTGCACATGGGTTGGAGCCACCCCCAGTATCAATACAGACCAGATGAAGCAATGGAGAGCAGCCCTGCGGAAAAGAACTGGAAAATACCGGTAGATGAAAAGCTATATGTGAGCTGGCAATGTGCACTCATAGTCCAGAAGGCCAACTGTATCCTGAAGCATTGCCAGAAGGTTGAGGAAGGTGATTCTCCTCCTCTGCTCTAGTGAGAACCCACCTGGAGTACTGTGTCCAGTTCTGGAGTCCTCAGCACAGGAAAGACATGGGCCTGTTGGAGCAGATACAAATGAGACCCATGAAAAACATTAGAGGTCTGGAACATCTCTCCTGAGGAAAGGCTGAGAGAGTTGGGATTGTTCAGCCTGGAGAAGAAAAGTCTCCAGGGACACCTTATTGTGGCCTTTCAATACATAAAGGGGGCTTATAAGAAAGATGGTAACAGATGTTTTAGCAGGGCCTGTAGCTACAGGACATGGGGCAATTGTTTTAAATAAAAAGGGTAAATTTGTATTGGACATAAGGAAGAAATTATTTATGATGAGGGTGATAAAATACTGTCACAGGTTACCCAGAGAGGTGGTAGAAACCCTATACCTGGAAATATTCAAGGTCAGATTGGACAGGGCTCTGAGCAACTTGATCTAGTTGAAGATGTCCCTGCTCATTGCAGGGGGGTTGGACTAGATGGTCCATCAAGGTGCCTTCTAACTCAAACCATTCTACGATTCTCTGATTCTTCGGAGTTTCAGCTACTTGATGTGACATGGAGCATGTGATGAAAGAGGATCTAAATATTTTTTCTATTTCCCAGTTTAAGACAGAAAAGAAACACAAGACAAGGCTCCAGAGAAGTCAATGCGCATATTCAAAACAGTGAACTTTGAACTCATGAGTTAGTACATTGTAGTACATTGCTTTTTTGAGATATGAAGTAACAACTAACTTGTTGCTTTAGACTAAAAATAACTCTTTTCTGATGTGGGTTTTTTTATCTTGCAGCTTTGAAAATTAAAAAGAAGAGCACGTTTGAAGAAATTAGAAATAAATGTCAAGATTTACAAGATCCCAAGCACTAGACGGAGTGCAGATACCCCGTTTTTACTTGTTAGAAGTAAGCTGCTAGTCAGATAGGGCTGAAATCTGCCCTTTGATGGAGCACCTTTTACCTTTGGCTGAGTTTTGTGAATTTGGCAAGCTAAGACTGAAGTATCTACTCTGAAGCCCTGAAATAACAGGACATAGCATTTTCCAGTGGCTTTCAGCATATTTACAGTATCTACAGTTCTATTTTTATTTAACAGAGTAAAAAGCAAAATCATAGAAAGTATCATGTAAGTTAACACGTGTACATAGTCTTCGGTCTTATGTATATGGTTAAAGTTACATGTTTACCAATTAACAGTAGAGTTAAAGACTGGAAAGGACATATAGTCATACACAAGGGCAGTAGCACTTTGGGCAGCTCTCTTACGCAGTCTCGGGTGTTAAAAATCTATTGCTACAAACCCTGGTCCATAAACCCCGGCATAAAGGTTGATTTTTGAGAGCTTGATTGCAAGGTGATTGTCCAGGGGGGCAGGTGATTTTTTTTCTTGGTAAGGAGTGCTCTAAATCTTCAGTCTTCAGGTAGAAAATCAACAGAGGTGCACAAAGGATGCAATTGCAAAAGCAGTGTCTCTCACGATGAACCCTTTACTTTCTTTGTATGTTAGGTGTTACTGCGACAGTTTCAAAATCCTTTCCCAAGTGCTGGATCTGCACCTTTCTCCGCAGAGGAGCAAGTGCTGTCGTCTGAGCCAATGACACCTTTCACACAGCTTATTTTCTTATATTACTAAAAGCTCCATTTTTCATGTCTGAGGCTCCATCTTTTGAAGTCCTGTCCAGACAAGTCCAACAGGCATAAAATTGCTTTGGCTGAGCTGGATAGAGCAGCACACACAGAAGAAGCAAATTCCCGAGCCTCCTTCCTTGAAGCACGGCAGGTGGAAGAAAAGCAGAGAACACGGTCACAGCAAGCCTTCCCCGGCGAAAATGTGAGGGTGGAAAAGGGAAACAAACAAAACTCCGACAGGTGAAGAGATTACTCTGCCCTTATCTTTGCTCAGACAACCTTGTATCGTACATGAGCACAGGCGCAAACACACGCACACAGATAGACGTATATCGTTTTGTCTGCCAAACCTCCTTCTCTTGTCGGGAAGGGCGCCAACAATGCGAAATGCAACCCAGTGGCTTCCCCCGCCCTCCTCCCAGGAGTAGTTATTTTAAAACTTCAAGCTTACTGCTCGGTAACAGCAGTGACCAAAGGAAAAAGGGCAAGGGAGGACGGGTGAGAAGGAGCACGCTAACAAGGGGAGGAGAAAACCCCGACAAGTAGTACAAAACGGTTCATGTAGCAGTAACAACCGCGGGGAAACCCGTGTCGGAAGGGGGCAAGGCAGGAGGGGATGGATAAGCGGCCGGGGGAGCCCGGGGTGCGGCGGCGGGCCAGAGTGGCGAGGGCCGGCGGTCAGGCCAGGCACATTGCGGCAGGCTTGATGCCAGCCGCGGAGTGGTCCCGGCATCGCTCGGCGGGACCGCGGACGGGCACGCGCGGGGGGGGGGCCGGCCGGCCGGCCGCTTGCCTTGGGGACCGGCCGAAGGGTATGGCCAGGAGCAGCTCGGCAGCGTCCCTCCCCCGGCCCCGGCGGAGCGAAGCGTTAAAGAGAGGGCAGCGCCACAGGAAGTCAGCGCCCGGGTGGGCTGGCACAGGGGCGGTGGAGGGGCCGGCCCCGCCCGGATAGAGCTGCTCGGCGGCCGCTCGGGGACAGCGGCAGCAGCAGCAGCCGCGCTGCCGACCCCCATGTCCCTGCCCGTGGTGGTGCCGGGCGCCTGCTGCCCCGTCCAGGGGCACGCCCCGTTACCCCCGCCGGCGGCGGCGGGCACCAGCGCCGGCACGGAGGCGGCGGCTGGCTGGTCGTCGGCCGCGGCCCCCTCGCTGCCGCCCCTCCACTCGCGGGACGGCCGTCCCAGCTGGACTCTATGCCGCAACCGGCGCCCCGCCGCGCCGGCCCCAGGCACCGACTCGCCGCCGGCCCGACCGCTGCTCTTCGTGGGGCTGCTGCAGATCGTCCTAGGCTGCAGCGCGGTGGCGCTCAACTTCGGGGTGATGTCCCTGAGCAGCGCCCCGACGTTGAAGAACACCTGTCCCTTCTGGGCGAGCTTCTCGGTAAGTCACCGCCGCGGACCCGCGCCCGTCGGGAACGGCACGGGGCCTGTGCACGGCGCGGGGGGGCGGCAGCGGCCGCTCCCGGTGCCCGGCAGACGCCGGAGAACCCGCCGGCCGTGCGCGCAGCCTCGGCGTTCGGCGCGGAGTACGCGGGAGGTCCGCGGCGGAGGTGCCGCCTGCAGCGGGAAATGTTTGGGCCCGCTCCGGTAAGGACGAAGAGCGAGCTTTCTCTCACGTGGAAGTAATAAGCAGTTACGGTTTTGCTAACAGGATGACAACTCGAACGCCAGCAGGGTAACAAACGTAGACTGGAGATTTGTTTCCTGGTATGCACGTTAGCCTAAAAAACCCCAAATACCCACAAAAAAAAACCCAAAAACACAACCCAAACTAGAACTCAATTATTATATGCAGTCAGAAATGGGATTTTCTCAAGTCGTGGTGTATGCTGATGTAGCATATTGCCTTTGTGCATTTTATACCATTACTCTAGCGAGGGAGAGATAAAGTTGCAATGTTCCTGGGGATAAAAAAAATGGATGGACTTAACGTGTTTCTTCAAGAGTAGTGAGAGGTTATTCCATCTCCTTTTGAGCCCTGCTTTAAACTGCATCTTCATAAATACAGAATATGTAATACTTGCTATCGCCAAAGCTAAGCAACGGTAAGCAGAAGTTAGCAGGAGCAGGGGACAGTCAGATAGTTTGTGCGCCCTTGAGCTGTGAACAAGTCATGTTGTGTGACTGGCTTGCTCTGCTCCTGCTACCGGTGTGAGTAGCCTCAGCCTGTCCCTCAGTTTAAACACTGAGTTTTCATTGTGGCCTGTGGAAATCTGTTCAATGCTCTGTGGTTTGAGGATCGAGTAGTTCCTATTTGCAAGCAGCACTTATCCCTGAAAGTATCGAGAGCCTTTACGGGGGTGGGAGGCAGGAAGGGAACCAAATCCAGACCATGAAAATGTATGTGTATCGTATCTCTCTTGTGATCTTTATATTTTTTTTCTTACCCTAAACAAATTTAAATACATGTAAGCTATGGACTCACTTTGAACCCTGCACACAGAACCATGCCTGTGCTTTCAAAATGTTTTTATATCACACCTGTAAAATAGAAGTATTCAGTCTCATTAGTAATGAAGAAGGCCTTTACTTTTTTAATGCCAGCTCTGAAACAATCATACATTCAATTGGAAAAGTTATCGAAAATGCCTTTCTGATGTAACAGCACGAGTCAAAATTGCAGCCCAGAAGCAACCTAGAAAGGTAGAAGCAATTAAAAAGCTGGAATGTAGGATGTGCCTGTTTTTTGTTTTGTTTTTTTCATTTAAGATGCAACATGCTGATTATGATGCACTGGTTAAGTGCAGATCAGGAAAACTTTGAGAAATACTTTCTTTTTGTATGTCTTAAAGCTTTAACATACATAATGAAATATGTTTTGTTGTCCTTAAGGCAAAACAGCAATTCACATCAGTATTGATGTGCTTTATTGTATAATCATGTGACTATTTTGCACTCAAAAAATTCAAAAAATAATTCGTTATGAAACAGCAGAGTTACATATGTGGTTTTGCAACACCACTGATATCAGCAGGTGTTTTGGCCAAGTCATATATGCACATTACGCTAGATCAGATTGATCATGTCAAATGAATGAAGCTACAGGAGGGATTTATTAAAAATGCTAGTGTGCAGCTTCCTGTTTTTTTCTAAACTTGTTTCTTCTTTAAGGTAGAAGTTTGGTGTGAATTGTCTTAGTCACAAAGTCCCATGAATTAAAAATATACCCACTTATTTGCGGGACCTGCTGAAAAACTGATTTGCCTTTTTTAAATTGAGTTCCTGTCCTTTCCTGAGAGGGTACTTGAGTATGCTGTTTGCCTCAGCTCTTCCTTAACTGTTTTTGCCCTCTAAGGTAAGGAGTGTTACAGTTCTGTTATTTATCAAGTTTGTTCTAACAACTACTGCT
>JANVCC010010406.1:23980874-23994553 GCA_025345505.1 Todiramphus chloris collaris | reverse complement strand
TGTTTTTGGTAGGGTTCATATTCTGGGAGTTAGTTCACCGGCACGGTCAGAAGAGGGCTAGTGTCAGTACAAGGGAAGAGGCAGGCACTTAATGAAGTGATGAAATGGTGACTGAGGGTGGAGAAGAGAGTAAATTTTTAGATTAGCTTAGCCATGTTGCAGAAAACAAATACTCAGAAGGTTGAAAGTAATTTTTTAGGTAATCGTTGAGGTCATAGTTGTTGGCTTAACTTCTTGTCCTCATTCATCTTTTCAGGGAGGAAAAAAATAAGAAAAGAGCAGATTAAAAACTTGTTGTGTTAATTCACAGGATGCTCTTAGGAGTCAAGAACCTAATCAGCAAAGGCTCTTATTCTCTGCTTTGAGACTCATCTTCATGTCTTACTGGCATTTTGTGGTGTTCCAAAGTACCTTTCATCAGAGCAGTCATAAATACCATGTAAATGGCATTTTTTGAAGAGCTGTTTGCACCTTGGTGATGCTATGTTTTTTGATGTTGTAGGTAATCTTATCTGGAATCTTAGGCATAATGACATGGAAGAAGCCGATGATGCTTTTGGTAAGTATGGGTTAAAATTTGTTACAAGGAAATTATCAGAAGATGATCCTGACTTAAGTCACTGGTAGAAAAAAAACAAAAAAATAAGGTTTTTTTTTTTTTTTTTAAAAAAAAAAAGTATACAGTTGAATCTTTTTTTTTTTTTTTTTTATTCCTTGATATTAATTATTGAAAGGGGAGTCGGAGCTCATGAAAAGATATATTATTTTCCTGCACAGATGGAGTCCACATTAAGGGCAAGAGTGGAACCTGTTTGGAGGAAATGTTAGTGTTGGTTACAGAGCACTTTTTGTGTTTTTCTAGGTGTAAGAAAGTGCAGTTTAGTATAAATAATGTAGATCTCTGAGGCAGTGATGCTTAAACTTAAATAAAGGAGTTGATTTTAAAGCTTAGCTCAGTTGTACTCTGTTAGTGTCTTGTAGCAGGTTTGAGAGCTAACCTAAGCATTGCCATCTTACAGTAAATATCCAATATTAGTGTTTCAAGTACAGTTGACAATATACTGCTGTGAGAGAAGTAAATTGATGTGCAGGATAAGTAAGCTCCTGCTGTTTGTAAGGGAAGTCTGAAGGTGTGTGTGTCTCAATGTCTCAGAGCTGGGATTTAAAAAAAAAATGTTGAAGTGTTTGTGTTGTTGTTTTGTTTATTTGTTTTGTTGTTGTTTTTTTCCTTACTATCACTTCTGAAGATTTCTTTGAGGCTATAGCAATTTAATTTTTATTCAGTGCTTCTTTACGGTCAGCATGGTCATCAGTGAGGAGTACGAAGGATCAGATGTGTGAGCAGTGAAGGAATTTCTCTTTCTCAGTGGTGCATTGATTAGCGTAGGCAGAGCAAACCATGTTTTTTACCAGTTCTGTTGATAGAAAGAGGAGCTTGACACCTGGGGTATCCAATATGGAAGGATCATGTTCTAATGAAAATATATTTTTACCTGCCTTAAAATGCCTAAGGCTTGCACAGTGTTCCCCTATTTCTATATTGCCCATGTCCTGTGCTGTAATTTGCTTCTGTCTGTTGTTGCTCTTTCGTATTCTCCTTTGTATAAACTTTATGGGCCCTTCCTACTTTTATATAAAATATGAAAGCACCTAACTCTTCCTCATCCTTTCATTTATATCAGATGGTCTTTAGGATGGTTAAGTGCTGGAGCAGGTTGCCCAGGGATGTGGTGCAGCGATGGGGAAGTTTCAGGATGAGACTGATTCAAGGCCTGAGCGGCCTTTAATCTTACAGCTGACCCTGCTTTGAGTGGGAGGATACACCCAAGTCTTCCCGAGCTCCCTTGCAGGCACTTATTCTATTGTAATGTAATTCCTAGAGGGGTGATCAATGCCCCAAGCTTGTCAAGTGTTAAAGAGGTATTTGGACAATTCTCCTAATAATGCGCTTTAACTTTTGGTCAGCCCTGAAGTGGCCAGGAAGTTGGACTAGGTGATCACCGTAGGTCTCTTTCAACTGAAATGTTCTATTCTATGTGCAAAAAAGGAAATTAGCATTAAACATATCATGAGACTAAGGAAATCATACATTGAGGTAGCTACCGTCTACCAAGGACGTATTGTTAGTTTCTGTAAGCATATTTATTTTGCATTAAATTTCTAATATGTCTATTCTCTAGTAATTTGAACTTTTTCTCGTGGGAGTTATGAGGAGTTGTAAAAGCAAGTTTTCTAAACACCTAAGTAATAAGAGTCCTTATACCTCCATGGCTTAGACTTATGACATTCATAACTAAAACTCTAAAATACATTCAGAACTAAAATGTGTCCCCTTTTTTACTCCTTATGCAAGCCCATTTGCACTTATTTCTGGTAAATATGCTTCTACTGGATTCCCCTCCTGATTTTGGGCTGAATCCCTTTCTGCCTTTCTTGCAGAGAGCCACCTCCCAGCTGTGGAGGAAGCAGATGTTGCAGAGGTGTCTCCCTGGTAGCCCTTAACACAAGCAGGTTCCAAGTGTAGAAATGCCTTTATGCAGCCAGTGAGCTATGTGGGAAAGAACTGATTGTTCATGAAGGCGGTTTTGTAAGTTTGCTATTGAACCCAGATATTTATCATGTTTGGTACTTGTGCTAGAGCCGTGGCAGAAATATGAGGAATTATATTAATGATGATGTTTTATGTTGCAGCAGCTTACATCAGCATTTAGTTGTCCTTATGCAGACACTAGTTTTTTCATTAACAGGTTGGTTACAAAGTTTTCTGCAATATGTACTGATAGTTGTCATTGTGATTATTATATTCTGTGTCTTACTGTCTTGTAGTAAAGCTGTGGTAAGCTGTATATTGCTCCATCAGGTGCACATAACATCCAATTGGATGGAAATGGAAACACATTTGGGCAAGGAGGAAGAGAAGCATGCTATAAGGGACACCCCCAACATTGCTTTTGTACAAGCACAGTTTGGGATTCTGTGTTGAGTGGCTATAGTTACAGGATGAGTGATGTGGGATAATGGCCTACTTTTCTCTGAGGTGGGAATATGGCTGATTTAGTGTGCTTTGTGAGAAAGATTGAGAGGTTTATGACCATGAGATACTTGTGCTCTCTCTGTGGCTGGAGAGCCGCTGAGCTGGCAGCCAAACGTCTGAAGGAGGGAGTCTAGTGAAGATAAGATGGCCCTGTTTTGGATAAACAAACAGGAACAAACAACTCTCAGGTCAATCTTTACAGCCAAGAGTGTCTCAGTGAAGACCTTTGCCTAATTTACAGCAAAATTAAACTAAAGTTTACACCCCTAAGTATGGTAATGAGCCTAATGGAGTACATGCTAAACATACAAGTTACTAAACTGTGTTACTTACGTCTCCACCTAAGTCATGCTAAACTTTACCTAGAAGTATTGTATAGTATTAGTATATAAAAATCAGAAAGGGAGTACAACCCTCAGGGGGGAGGAGACTGAAAAGTCTAGCAGGGATGGTCCAGGCTGTGCTTCTCTTCCTCCACCCAAGAAAGGGACACCTTCTTGGTAAGAATTATGCCTTCAATAAATGGTACACCTTTTTCTGGCATTTCTATTATCTGTTATCGCTGTCACTCAGGACTGCACTTCCAACTGTGGTGAATGTTACACAGGAATTACTCTTTTGCAGCCAGTGCATTATCAATGGCAATTCTGAATCTCTCTGTTGCTTTAATAAATCAAACCTACCTGTTTAACTTTTAAACTGTCTCTGTGTAAGTCCTTAAGCACTTACCTCTGTGTAAGTGCTCCGAAACAGGCAACTACTTTCTCAGCACCAGTCCCTTGGCTGGGGTTCTGAGACAGAATGCTCAGACATACCATTTGCCTTTGCAAAACTGCTCAGTAAAGCCCTTGGGCACTGGGTACTGGCAGGCAAATGCCTCACTCACACCATAAGTGCAACACAAGGCTCTGGTGCAGCTGGCACTTGGGGAGAACCCAGACCTGTGATATTGTGAGAAAGGAGCTGGGGACAGGCTGTGGTGTCAAATGCAGGAGAGGTCTGTGGTACAGTTGCTGATGTTTTTGCCCCAGAGGGGAGAAAGGGAGGAAATCCCATTAGTTACAGTTGTAGTGGGCCTTTGGTGTGAGAGAAAACCAGTCTTCAAGTGGGATGGCCGTGATAAGACCTTTCAGTAAAGGAAACTGAGAACCACATTTGTTGGCTTTTGCTACCCAAGCTGTCTTACAGCATATGAAGATACTGGGTAGATAATGTGTCCCAGAGACAAGGTACTACAAGACAAAACCAAGTTCTAATCATCTCTTTGGAAGGACGTTCTTGGAGGAGAGGCCTGGCTTTCAGCAACATGTCTGCTGAGAAGCCTTGGCTCTGAAGTCTTACCTTGCTTTTAGGCGTCCAGTTTTTTTGCTCTGGGTATCAGTCCCATATCTATTATCTCATAATATTTAATTATTGCTATCATTGCTGAATACAGGGAAAATTAATACGTTGGCTTGCCTTTTCCTAGGAGGATGTTTATAAAGTCCCCATGTGTTTACATATCCTTGGTCTCATGTAAGCAGAGATTGCAGATTTAAAGGGCCTGCCTGAAAGTAGGACTTCATGTTATTCACTGCTTCTGCTTGTCCTTTCTCAAGTACTCTGTTACTCCTGCCTTTGGTGTTTTTTCAGATGGTTTATAAAACTGAAGGTATTGTCCAGTTTATGAATGTAGGTGTTCTGGTTTTAGTAGCCAGGAGGAAATAAAATCACATATTAAAGTCCCTTAAGCGCCTCTGTCCTTACTCTACGGGGACACATATTTTGCATTTATTTGTGCTGCAAAACAGTTTTGTAAATTCCATGCGGAATGAGCATCATCTTAAGATGTTTCTTCTTCAGGTGTCTTACTGATCTGTATGATTTGAGAGGTAAACTTGGTGGAGGGATCTGACATACAGTGGAAATGGGATGGCTTGCAAATCATACTTTGCAAGCCAGAAAAACCCTTAGCTGCTTGTATTTTTCAATAGTTGCATGTATTTTGTTACTGCACAACTAATGCTGAATAAGAAGAGAAAGGAGAAAAAAGTTTTTGGAGTAACCATCTACTAGAATAAGTAGATGGGGCAGTACCCTGGGGTACTGAAGTCATGGGTAGTTTTAAAAAGCAGAGCATCTTTCCCAGCTTCAGTTTGGGAGTGGGATTTGCACTACCATAGGTTTCTTGAGTCAGGTACACGATCCTATTCCCATTGTTGTTAACCTTATTTTGCTGTTCCAGGCTAACCTGTTTGTTCTGATGTCCATCATCTGTGTTCTGCTGAACCTGGCTGGATTTGTATTAGGATGTCAAGGCATTCAGTTTGTGTCCAGTGTATCCAGCTGCGATTTGGTGAGCAGACATTCTGATCTACATGTATTTCTTTGTGGCATGCCACAAAAGATTGCCATGCTGGGATCAGAAAACGTGCTAACGAGAGATGCAAGTAAGCATAGGGTAAAGCTCACCTGAAATCAGAAATTATTATGTAGAGTGGTTTATGTAGGTGAAAGACTTTTGACACTATGAGTCTAGAGAGTTTGACAGCTAAAAGCCCCAAGTATCTCTAGATACAGAAACATTTAAATTCTACTTGAAAACTAAGATGACAACATTAATTTGAAAGTTAGATACAATAGTTGTGTACAGATGCAACTAGTACTGAATTCATTGGGTTGAAATTACAGTTGTGGGTTTCATTCCATCTATAGAGATGCAAAATACACTCATGAGTCAAAGAAATACTAAGGATGAGGATATTAAAATTGCTTGCTAATCACTGCAGCTTTGATTACAACTAAGTTGTATTTAAATGTCTGGAGCTTATCAGTAATGCTTCCTTTCCAGTAAGAACTGTGTGTAATATAGTTTTATAATGCATTAATCCTTGGCATGCTAAACTGCACAAATTTCATTTTACAAGCCTGCATTTCCAGTCTGCTTTGCAGTCAGAGGCATAGTTAAATACATGGACTCTGTATTATGCAAGGAAAAGTGTTGCATAAAACAACTAATAAATAAAAAAGTGGAGTCTTGTGTTTTTTTTTTTTTAAAGGTGGATAAGGATCAAGAGAAGATTTGTTTCTGCTGTGAAGAATTTAATGCTAAATGCACAGCAGAAGAGGCTGTGCTGAAGCTATACCACATGAAGTTGTGCAATACTGCTCGACTTACTCTAAAGGTGGATGGTATATACTGCTTAATATGACTGCTTTGTTAAAATCTACACTCGCATGACAGTGCAGTGCTGAGGTGGCTGCTGTGTTTATTGTCTTTATTTTATTGGTCTTCTGCACTCAGATCAGAATCTCTTTATGGTTCTGTAACAGTTTGGTTGGGTTTTTTTTGGGTTTTTTTTTTTGCATCTCTGGAGACCAGTGCACTGTTGATCCAATATGCAGTTCTTGTCCTTTCTGTGTTTTATGCAACCAGAACTACCACTGAATTCAGACAATATTACATGGGTAAATATTGTGTAATTTTTAGCTAACGATTTGATGCCATCACTGGTCTTTTGGTCTTCTTGGCCTTTCTTGGCTTGCAAACTCCTAACATGCAACATCCAAACAGCATCATCTTCAAATATAAATGTGGTTCAACATTACTTTAATAGTACTGATCTCACACCTGAATGTCCCACAGAATAGTTAAGGGGAAGGTTGTAATTCCTGTGTGAATAGATGGACTATCAATCACATCTGAGTGCTATTAAACCTTTCTGGATCTCTTTGTGATTACCTGTCCTGAAGACTTCATCACATATGTTTCTAAGAAGTAATTGTTATGGTCATCCTTCTGTTTTCTGTGGTTTTTTTTGTTTGTTTGCTTGTTTTAGTTTCATATTACCTTTAATATTATTTTGACATTTATAGATACCTTGGTTTAATATTTTGATTTCCCTAATTTTCATGTTCTTCAGAATATTCTCTTTGCTCTTTGTGTCCTGAATGCTCTCACCACCACAGTCTGCTTGATAGCAGCTGCCTTGCGTTACCTACAGATTTTTGGAACAAGCAGACCCTGCAGAGTAAGTGAGTGTGAGGCATTGCCTGCTATAAACAGCAGTACTAATGGTATTACTGCATTACACAGGTCAGCGTTGTGTTTGGGGTTTTTTTGTTTGGTTTTTTTTGTTTTTTTTTATCTTGGAAGGTTTTTAACAGGAGTTTAATTTGATTAGGATGAATCACAGGTTGCAGACCAAGATAATGTTTTGGATCCTGATGATTTTGTCCCACCTGCACCACCTCCCTCCTATTTTGATACTCTTTATTCGTGTACTCCACAAAGGAGTCGCAGGTAAGCCTCTATACTCTCTTCCTTTCTTTTAGTGTCTTTGGAAACACTGTGTAATCTTAATTCTTCTTTTAAAATCGTTTTCTTTGTTACTAACTGGAAAAGGTTGTTGACTAAGGGGAAAAAAAAAAAAAGGAAGGAGGGAAGGGAGAAAAAATCCTTCTGAGTTAGGAGGCAGGGTAAATACAGTGTGGGTAAGGGGTATAATGTTGTGGTTTTCATTTTGGATTCTGTAAGAACTCTTTCTGAGTAAGAGAAATACTGCAGCTGGACATGGCTGAAAACTTCCATGATGCTGTCAGGAGCTGATCAGGGCAGTGACAGAAAGCCAGGTGCAATCTCTTGGCAAGGCTTGTGCGAGAGACCCCTGAATGGCAGCCTGATCCCCTACAGACCTCCCTGCCAGAGTGATTTCCCTTCTCCCTTTTTTTGGCAAGTAGGACTGACTGAAGGTTGTGTTTTGACTGTACTGCCAGGCCAAGTAATTCCTGTCCTTACCTTGATACTTAGATGTGAGCAGTCAGGCAGGGTTTGCCCTGTTGCTGGGCTTCCCTGCAGTGGCAGCTGTGGGAGTGTGAGAATGACCATGGGAGGATTAGTTCACATGAAGACAGTCAGAAGTCAGTGTAATCTCTTTCCTGCACACTTCTATTTTTTTTTTAAATCATTGCTACAAAGATGAGGGAAGAAGGATTTGGAGGAGGATAAAAAAACATCTGTATGAATTTTCTTGTAAGAAAAAACGTGCATAAAATTTGTCTTCTTTGATATAATTAGACCTAGGAAACATAAAAATGTAAATTTGGTGGTTTGGGGTTTTTTTTTTGGTTTTTCTTTTTTTTTTTTTTTTTTTTGGGCCTGTTTTGAAGAATAGTAGGGACAAAACTGTGTAGCTTGTCCATTAAGCATAAACTCTTGTTTTGCTGTGCTGGGACTTATTAGTGTGTATATTTCTTACAATTCAGTGGTGTCTTATGGGGTGTTGTTATTCATCATTTTGCAGGTGGTTATAAACTCTTCACAGTAATTTTCAGGTTAGCTTTTTTTTCATTAGTTTCTTACTCCAGTGGGGCTGCATTGTTCTGCTGGAAGCACACAGTGTTTACACTTAATAGATCATGATGCTCAAGCAGACTGTATCACTCCTGCTTTTTGCAGTGTGCAGGGCTCTCTAGGTGATTGCACTTTTCCAGCAGGAAGAGCATGCGTGACTTTCAAGAATCTGTGGTCCTTGCAGAGGTGATTGCGGATCCTGGGGTTACCTAGAAAATGGTAACATGGCACAGAGATAGATTTTTTAGAATGAAGAATCAGTCTAAACCACCAAAAACTGGGGTTGAATTTCAAGCACTATTGAAAATCTCCTGTGTGAGTTTTTGTTCAAGCTGGTTATGAGAACAGAATGGTGTGCACAGCGATCTCTTTGAAATATTAGGTATTTATTGAAACATGCTTATCACAATTCCCCTGCTTTAAATTGGGGCTGTCATTCTTTGGCATGTCACTCTAGATGATTGTCTCCTCCCTAGCAGCAGTATTTCTCCTTGTCTATTTTCAGCACAGTAGGGGCTGGTGGACAGTATTCAATGCTTCTAGGCATTTACTTATGTAAGGCAGTCTAGTATTGAGTAACTACCTTGCCCGTGACTGCATTAAAACTTGGTGATAACATTTAAGTGATGGTGACATTGTTCTGATGTCAGGGTGCTCAGGGCAGTTATGCAGCAGTGCAGAAGTTTAAAGCAACAGACGGACAGACTTAATTTCCCTTTTTGACAGCTGAGGAAACATGACTCACCCCAGGCTGGACCCAGGGTGTCCAGCAAAGTGGCTGATATAGGACGGGGCTCTTTCCCAGTCAGCCACCTCATACTTCTCGCTCCCCTCGCTTCCTGGTCTCTACCCTGAACACCATGCTGTATCTGACCCCACAACCAGAACCTTTGTGCAAAAGGGGGATGACGGGAACTGCATCCAAGGTGGTGAGACACCATCTGCAAGCTGCACCTGGGGCAACTCCAAAACTCCCTTTGAGAAGGGAAACACTGCAGTAATCGAAACATGTACCAAAGACATGTTTTTGGAATGGGTAGCTGTACTCCTCCACTCTTTAAATTGCTGGGCCAGAGGCACTGCTAGCAAAGCTGATTGAATTGTTTGTTCACTTGTTCATGGGCAGATTTTTACACTTGTCTTATTTAGTGGTAGACAAAGCAAACTAACATTACAAACGTCTGGTCAACTCCTACCTCTGATCTTGTTAATTCATAAATAAGGAAATAGCAGATAAGTTATTTTTCTGGATTGGCACAGCAGGCTGAGTTCCCACATGAAGAATGAAATAAAAAGTATTACAAGGCATGTGAATTCAAGGCAAGAGGTGATCCCTATGGGGCACCAAACCAATTGCCTAGGGTCTAGAATCTGCCTTAGTCCCATTTAAAGGTCTGCCTGGGGACAAGAGGCATCTGCCGAAATGCAAACGCGCTTATCCGAGTTGTGTATTCTCAAATTCAGTATGTAGCTTGAATTTGACCCGTATGCTGCTCACAGTTGTTTCTTAACCGCTGTATGTATTCCTCATGTTGAAACACTGTTGAAACAGCTTTGACAGCTGTTCTTCAGCTGAGGTGCAAGTGCAGAAGGTGGGCAAGAGGTAGCTGAGGATGCACTTCCCCCTTCAGTGTCCTGCCTACCAGCAGTGGTACAGAGCCTCCCCACCATCTGGAGCAGTCTCTTGCCCTGTGGTGTTCCCTGAAAAAGCTTTGACACCTATTCCCTACATGTCATCTCTTCAAGAAGCTGTTGGCTTTTTGACTAACACAAGAATTAGCCTTGCTTTCATGAAAAGAGTGGGAATTAAGAAGTAAAGAACAGATTGACGAATGTGTGCATCCTGGAAATTTTAATATTAAGGTACTTAGGGGAATGCTTTTCTGGCTGCATGTTCTGTAATAAGTTTTAGCGTGATACAATTCTTCGGTGCAGTTTTCAAGGGGTGAGTGAGCTGCATAGGCCAGATCAGGCATGTTTAAAAGCAAAATTAAGGTTCAAGAAGTATGTAATTTTGTGGCCTAGACTGAATGTAAGCTCAGCGTGAACATACTTGAAAATTGTGAAGAAGTAATTTCAATGGAGCAACCATCTCTGTTGTACTTTGAAATTATTTTGAAGCAGATGAAATAAGCTAACATTAAGAACAATTTAACATGTTATATTTTCCCCCATTTTTAAGATTAAAAAAGCAATGACTATTTATCAAAACAGTTTCCTTCTTTTCCTCAAATTTCTCCATGCGTTACCTCCATTACCTTGACAGGAGCCTTTCACAAAGTGCTTCCCACTTCTCTTTTTGGAAGTCTTATTCTTTTCCTCTGTAAGCAGCCTTCTGTAACCATTTCCATCCACTCTGCTCTTTCCTCTCAGCTTGCAAGAAAATAATTTTCACAGGCATCTTTGTTCCTTCTAGCCAGTGTCCAGAGAAGCCTCTGGAAGGAAGGACTTGCGCTTTGTGTAACATTCTGTAGAGAGATCGCGTGCGCTGGTGATAGCTGTAAGCCTGACATGGGTCCAGAGAGCAAAACACATTGACTTCTCTGTGTTGATTGAGTATCAAATATGCTTACTACCAAATTAGCAATTTAAATGTCATAAAAAGCAGAGAAAAATTGAGATGCTTTGGGTCATAGACTTCCCTGATGGTTGTGTGGGGAACATCCCACTGGCAGCTCTGTTCTCAACCACCACACTTTGTTCCAGTATTAATGGGGTAATGTAAACCTGTTCTCAAAATGGGCATTTGCCAAACAGAGTTTCTCCAAGCACTGTTCTGATTTCTTCCCTCCCAGAGCTGCCTCCTAAGAGGAAGACAATACAGCAAAGAGTCTTTGGGATCTCTGCTGTATTCAAAGTTTCCAAGACCTCTTTGAAAACTGAGAAGTAAGGTTAACCAGGGGGCCTCATACAAGCCTTCGTGAACTGATCGACTATAATACCATTAGTCAAGCATCATCACAAAAATAGCTTTTCATTTGAGTTTGCATTTTTCCGTGCAGCTGTTTCTGAACATAAAATATGAGACCAGAAAGTTTCTTGAATTCCAGTTATAATAAATAATTTAACAGTTCACAAAAATCAGAGCTAGGCTTCTGCGTTTTGAGTGATCACCTGTACTGGAATCTCTTGAAACAGAAGTGAATGTCTGTGAAGGAAAACTGAAGTGAGTTCCTAGATGCAGTACTTATTACCCAAAGATGTTTGAAGCTCTGGTGAACACACTGGAGAGGAGCAATTTCCTGCATCTTCTGGGAAAGTCTTTCACAGCTTTTGTCAAGTTCATTAGCTGTGATTGAGATCCCGAAATTGCAGCTGGCATGAAAAAGCCAGTGGTGTTTGGTAGCAAATGATGCTTTTATGTGGCTGGAAAGCCATGCTGACAGAGTTACTCAGTGTTGTTTATTGCAGGATGCTTGGCTCTGATGTGATTCCATTTCCCCATATTTATGGATCGCGAATCAAAGGCATTGAAGTGTTCTGTCCTCTGGACCCACCTCCTCCTTACGAATCTGCACGGAGCAGGAACAGCTCTGAGCAGGTATGGCGCACAACAATTTAACTTGTTATTCTGCAGTAAAGGTAAGGTTGGACTGAGGCATGGTAAATATAGGTCACGTATCTTTTAATTTTCCTCATCTGGAAGACTCTGCCCAGGAACGGGATAAGGAGCAAAATACACTGTGGAACACATCTTTGTCTGGTTATTCCAGAGGACCCCTGTCCTGCCTCTTTGCTTAACTTCCCTTCTCCATCTGTACTCCTCCCGTGTGCGCCTAGGTCACAGTTTTGCCATGCTCTCAGATCCCTTTTGACTGGTGTTTTAAGAAGATAGGTGCTTTTTCCCAGAACATACTCAGCAGGATAAAATAGCCTGACCTGGATGATGAACATTAATTTTAGACATTTATTAGCCTTGGTTTTACAGTGGAATTAGACACATGTCACGTGGTCACTATAGCTAAGCAAAGTGTTCACTTTCTAATGTGGATATTGCAGTTCTTAAAAAGTCACCTGAAAAAAAAAAAGTGTTGGCTTCTGATTTTTTTAACTTTTCTGTTTTATTCCAGGAAGATGCACTGCAAATAAGTGTTGTGGAAGTTATTGGTTCATCAGAAGTAAGTGACAGGCAGGCCTCTCAAGGTAAAAACTATGTTTTAAAATTTGTTCCAGAACAGTTCTACCTCATACAGATGACTTAATATAGCAGCAGAAGCATTGTTGCTTCTTTGAAAGATAGCCACCATATCTCAAACCAGAAGTACAGAATCGTGATTGTTTGGGGCAGTAGGAACACAGATTAACATTTAAAACACAGAAAAGGTTGTTTGCTCCTAAGGTGCAAAAATAAATACGTATTTCCTTCTTAGTAATCTACAGGTTAGTTGTTGACTCTATTTGTAAGAAATGATGTCCAGCTCCACTGCTTCTTTTTGTTTTGTATTACATGATGGTGTCTGTTGATATTTTGTTGCTGATAAAAAATAAGAAAAGGTTAAAATAATGATGTATTGTGTTAAGCTAAATGTGGAAATTATTATTCAGCCTGCACTGGAAGAATTACTAAATAGTTTCTGCATAATGGTAGAGGACATAGCTAGGATACACATCAAGTTTTGCTCAACATTGCTTTAGAAAACCATGGAAATGGCTCCCAGTTGTTTTCAGCCTAATCTTTTTTGCGGTGTATGCTTGCAGTTAAACATTATTGGTTCCCAGATAAGTCACAGACAGCTTTTACAATAAAAGGGTGAAAATCTGCCCTACTTTTCATTTGAACTTGTCCTCATGGTGAAGATTGTCTTGTGCAACGAATGGCTATGTGCCTTTTCTACACAGTGTTCACACTAAAAGAATTTAGAGTAAAGGCACTTGGGACAGGGGGGGAAGCCCCAAATCTTTATTTGACTGTGACTTCTCTTCTGCCAACTTCTCAAGCTATAGGAAGACTTTTGTGTGAAGTTTATACGTCGAAATTGTCCCCACAAAATAACAAGTCTTTTGAACTTCTTCTACACTCTGGTAGTCTACCTGAAAGCTCTGAAAACAAGCTCTTGCATGCTTCTGATATCTCACAAGAGTTATGATAACCAGAAATAAATTCAGAAGGGTTGTGGCAAAAAGTTTAATTCTTGTATTGATAAAACTGCTGTTGCTTTCTCTGGGCACACTGAACACAAATGAAAACAGGATGGTGACTGCTTCAAGTTATGAGATCAGCAAACAGGAAGACAGTACTCTAGAAAATGCAACTGTTGGAGAGTCAGGAAAGTTTAAAAATGAAAATAATTTAAAAAAAAAAGCTATGATGAG
>JANVCC010010406.1:23942528-23980774 GCA_025345505.1 Todiramphus chloris collaris | reverse complement strand
TTTTTTTTTTTTTTCCTTGTTATTTGTCTAATCAAAAAGGTCTGTAAAGAGACATTTAAATCCCAGCCTGGCTGTTGAGTTCAGATAAAGAAGAAAATGACCATCACAATAAAGAAAACAATCTCTGCTTCATTTAGATGCCAAGGCTTTCAAGAGGCAATGAATTTAAGAACAGGAAATACTCTGAGCAGTATCTCTTCCTTTTATTTATATTTGAGGAGGTGTACTGGGTCTGGCTGGCAGGGAATTAATTTTCTTCCTTGAAGACCGTATATTGCTCTTTAGGATCTGTGACCAAAACAGTGTTCCTAACACACCAATGTCTTCGCTCTTGTTCAGCAGTGCTTGTGCAATATTGAGGCTTGGTCCACCTCTTGCACTTCCTCCCCGGCCCCCCCCAACCCTGCAGCATACTCGGGGACTGGCTGAGAAGCAGGTAGCTGGTATTGAGCAGTGACCTTTGCATCACTTGGTTTTCTTGGGTTTATTTTGTTGTTTTATCTGCCCCCCCCCCCATGTCTTTATCTCAGCCCAAGAGTTCTCTCACTTCTGCCTTTCCTATTCTCCTCCCCATCCTGCTGCGGGGAGTGAGTGAGCAGCTGGCTGTGTGGGGCTGAGCTGCCTGCCAGGGTTAGATCACAGCAGGATGGAAATACAGAGTGAGGGGATGTGTTGGAATTGTGGCAGAGTAACTCCGTGAACTGTCTCAGCTGATGTAGAGTAACACTCTATAAATAAAAGCTGAACTTTCAGTTTATGCTGGTAGTCTGTCGTGCCAGGGCATTTGTGTATGATGCCACGATTCCCTTGGCATCATCAGGACTGATCGACAAAGCGTAGCTCCCAATGGAAGTCAAAGTTCTCCCAGCAGAACCAGTGGAGTCCGGGCTGCAGGAGGAACTGTATGCTTCTTTGTGCAGGCTATAAGGATTGCACTGGTATCAAAGCACTCCTGTCAAACAAAATGGGTCTTTCCTTGCCACCCATAGGAGGAAGACATGCAACCTTCCTGTGGTGGCTAGAGATGCTTTGCAGCTTCTGTAGTGCTTTTTGTTCTTCTTTCCAGCTCTGTGCTATCATATACTGTGTATATGCATTTCCAGTACACAGCAGCTTAAGCCAATTATCTCTCTGACATCTGAAACATTAATATTATGAAGCATTACCATAAAATCAGGAAATTGGTTCATTCATCTGTTTAGTAATGAAAAAACAAACCAAACCAAACAGATAAAACCCCCACCAAACCAAAAAAAAAACCAAAACCAAAAAAACAAAAAAAACCCCAAACCGACTAACCAAAATAACCCCAAAACAAACCAACCACAAAACTCAAACACACAACTTCTCCAGAGTACAGGCAGCACTGTGCCTCAAGGACTGACTGCTAGCAGAACACCACTGGTGTTAAGTTTATATTGGTGATGGATTCTTTAATGCTGCATACTTTGTTGCCGGGTTCTACTTCCCGACTTTCCAGGCTGGTATCTGCTTTATATAGGTTGTGTCACTGTTTCTTCTCTTTGGTGATTTTAGTTTTTTTCACCATAAGAAAAAGGAGGGGTGTTGATTAGCTTTAAAGACAAAATGTATCAAAAATTCAGGAAAACCTTAATTTTAGTAAAGAACCTCATGAAACAAGACTTTTAATCCTCTCATAGGGACCAATGACTGAATTATGAGCTACCTAATTGCAAGCAGTGACTGACCTCTCTGACCATGTGACCAAGATAGGACATATCTTGGTACAACTGCTTGTATACAGGAGAATTTCAGGCTTTATGAGATCTAGTTTTCTCTCCAGGAAAGCTGTAGCTCCCTTCTCTCCAATCAGGTAGGCTGAGATAAGGTTTATACTAGGCAAAGCGGTATTTTATTGCTACTCCATTTGCATAAGGCTGAATGGGTTTCTGCAAATGTTTAAGCAGGCTAAATGTAGACCAGTGTTACTGGTGAGCGTGGCTATAAGCACACATACATGCACCTCTAGACTTTTATGTCCAATCATTACAGATTTGCAGGGGAGGAGCACAAAGTATCAGTAATAATATTTAATAATGGCTTCTAGAGATCTGACTACTTTTCCTTCACTTTTACTATTCCTGATCACTCAGGTGAAGAAATTCCTGAGTCTTCCAGCAGAGTGAGCCTTTCGTCTTCAAATGCTAACCAGGTGCCTGCAGGAGGAGCGTGCAGGAAAGCCTCCAATCCCTTGAAGAAACGGTCTAAAAGTGACCCTGCAGTGCATGGCCGGTTGCTTCAAGGTGACTTGATTTTTCTCTGTCAGTGTTTCTGTAATGTCTTAAAGGAGCCTTTGTCAAAAGGTTAGGACCATGAACCTAGTACCTGCAGAAATCATCTACTGTCTCCCAGTAGAGTACTTGCATTAGAACAGTTTGTGCTTTGCCAGATTTTCTTCACCCAACACCTTAGTCTTGCTGCTCTTTAGGCTTTCCCATCTAGGAACAAGACCCGTTGCAGGCATTGCTAGTTTGAGAAGGAGAAAAGGATGGTGGAAAATGAGGAGGAGGTAACACATAGGATTTCTCAGTGTATTCTTAGATTGGCATCTAAAAGCTTGCAAGGACAGTTGTCAATGTGAGCAATTTAAAGCAGAATTACTTTGGATATTTGGAATTAGCTTACAAATTTGCACCCTTTTTCTTACTCCTCATAGCATGAAAAGAACCTCAAAAACTCAACACAAAAAACCCCACAGTGCACAGTTGGTGAAATATGTTGCAGCTACTTTGGTGTCAGTGATCCAATTCAGTTGCTGTAGGAAAACTGCTGGTGTGACTGAGTCCTTATCTCTGTTGACAGTCTTTAAAATCCACTACTCTTGTAGTTTTTATTAGAGAATATTGGAATCCCCGTAGTAGCTGCTGATACATACTAGCACTCACAAGATGTAAGAGGCAAAGGGGCATATTAGTAACAATCATTTATTTTGAATATTGGGAGCATGCCTCTCTGGATTACACTGATTATTTTGTGGAATGCATTTATATCTTTGCTACATCATGTGTTTTCTCTTTTCCTCCTACTAACTTCCACCAGAGCACCCTAGAGAATCTGCTGCTGAAGCAAGTTACTTGACACAGAGCCTATTCATAGCTGTGAGAGCAGAGCAGAGCATTTCTGCTGTAGAGAGACTCCATCAGTCAAAAGCATTTAGGCTTGGTGTAACTGAGGTTAGGTCTGTTGAGCACTGGACCCGAGAGTTCAATACCTAGGTACTGCAGAAAGCAAACTCAGCTGCAGCAGAACCAATGAAGCTGCTTCATGTTAGCTGGTGCTTTTCCTGCTGGGAAGTTGTTAATTGCCTCCTGGTGATGGTGTGTTTGGCATAAACCAAAACACTGAAGTGCTTCTTGACCAAACCTGCAAGTGCTCTTACTTGTTTTGAACAGGGCCGAGAATTGGTGATTGTTATTTAGACCAAAGACAGTGGATTTTTATTTGGACCAAAGGCAGTAGAATTAATTCCCTCTTGCCCCTTGATTAGTCCTTGCAAGGTAATTTTTAATGGCAGTTTAATGTCATTTTTTTGTTGTTGTTAAATTCCAACTTCCTAGTTATTACTAGCTTCCAGCTTGATAAGCAATTACTTTCAGATTATTTTGTAACTAGCACTCTTGACTGGTAATAACTGAAAGTTACAGAAGAGTTTAGGACAGATTATAAAAGCCTTCAAGCCTTGCTTAACCTGTTTTGTGTAAGTAAGTCTCCGTTAACATCAACACTCAAAGCTCATTTCAGGTCTGTTCAGAGCAGAAGCAAAAGGGAAAGGAACTGATGTACACAAACCGGCAGATAGCTTTCCCAGAACTATGCCTCCAGACCCTTTGACATGTGATACACACTCAACTATAGCTATGTATGACTCTGTTTTACAGGCCATCTTCTCTAGTGTAAATCCAATACAGAGTGAGCCTTGCATGCTGTCCTGACCATGCCCAACTGTTTTATGTGGTTAAACTGAGCACTGCATCATCACTGAATTAGGATTGAAGTCTCAGGGGATACAATCCAGTAAACCAGCTGGATTGTTTGCTGTGTTTGGTATTTGTCTTCAGGGCCAGTGCTCAGCTGCGAAGCTGCAACGCAGACTGAAGTAAAAGCACAAGTCTGTGACGTCACCTTGCGGAGGAGTTTGAGAAGAGGAGTTTTGAGGGGAAGACCCCGGTCTTTGATAGACTATGAGTCTTACACAGACACTAAACAGCTTGTGGCATGGATTCTAGAGCAATCTTCCTGCAATATGAACCCTGACATACATGAATTGGTGGAAAATATCAAGTCTGTTTTAAAATCAGATGAGAAACATATGTCTGAAGCCATCACCAGTGCCACTTTCCTTGAGCAGGTAGTTTTATTGCTTGCATATTGGTTTGAGAGTGTAGGTTTACATCTGCTGCTCTTGCTTGGTGTGTCAAAGGATTTGAACTCAATTAGATTCCTGTGGTACTTTAGTTTTATTTGAGGAGTGTGCAAGAGGCTGTGCAGCTATGATGTGTCTTGCTCTGTCAACCCCATGGCCAGGAAGTTTTTTCAGAGGACTGAATTCATGTGTACTGAAGAGCTAAAGGAGATGTCTTCTGCTGTAAAGGAGATGTCTTCTGCAGTAGAATCATGAACTGTAAATAACATGACAGTGTTTTATACTGAGCATGGTAGGGGGAAGGGATGTTAAAAAAGCATTTACTATTATAAACTGGAAGGAATGGAAGCTGACAAGAAAATTTTTATGTAAACCCATTAACAGTAGTTTTTGATGATTTGCTTTCAGGATAAAAATAAGACTTAGTACTAAAGGAAAAAGTATAAAGTAGAAAATATGTGCTTACACTAGTGGAATGATGTTTCAGACGTTACAGACTTCATGAAACAAATGTTTAGGTAGGTTACAGACCATTTGTATAGATGAGTTGATTCACACATGGTACAGGTGATTTGCTGTGACAAACATTTTTTGTTTGAGTTCTCACATGAAACACATCAAAGATTGTAATTTAAGGTCTGCAGATTGAGATTTCCCACTGCAGCCTACAGGTAACAAAAACCTCAACAAATTTGAAAGAAACAGCTGAAAAAAAATGAGAATTGAATTTATCACACTGGTGTGAAGGTTATTACAGTCTAGTGGCTGCTGTAGGAAGCAACATTTAGATTACTATTAAGCAATACCTGACATGCCATGGTTTGGGGTTACCTAATTCTTGTGCAGCTTTTTTTGAGGGGGGGTGGGGGAAATAAATCTTGCTCACTCCTTTTCTTAGTTGGGATTGCTTTTTCTGTTAATTCTTGACAAATAGCAGTTTTAGTCTCAGCTTTTTTTGTTATTCTTGAAAACTAACACTGCAACTATCTTCTTTCTAATTGGGTAAGAAACTGTTTTAATGGAACAGGCACCTGAAAACAAATTTGATTTACTGCTTTTGGTGGGGTTTTTTTTTTTCCCTTTCAAAGGTGATGGTACCTGTGCAGCAAGACCACGTCTTACCTTTGCGACAGCATCGTAGATCGCTGCAGCTGGAGAGCTGTGGTGACTTGAGTACTTTCAGCCCAGAGGAAGATCATGTAGCTGAGAGGAGGATCCAGAGAACAGAGCATGAACGGCCTCACAGTCTTATTGGCATTGTCAGGGAAACTGTACTTTGAGCTGGTTTGTGTTTATTACTCAGTAGAACACTTCTGTCAGACATACATGCTGCACAGGAAAATCATCTGTGACAAGTGGGTTGGAGAGTGTGTTAATAATCCTGAGGTGGTTTTTTTGGTTTTTTTTTTTTTTAATATCCCCTCAGGCTGAGACTCGTAATAGGCGGCTTGTTCTACAAAGCCTATTAAGGAGGTATCAGGCTGGCCTTTATTGGGTTCTTGGGTGCATCTAGTCTGTGATACCATACTGTCTTGTTGCATCTTTCTAGTCTGACATATCTGAGGCTGGATTTGTAGTTTTTACTCAGTTTACCAGAGGGGTGTCAGAATGGCTCCACACCTTGGTTTACTGGGGTGAGGCAAGGACAGTGTTTGTGTGCACTGTGTCCTTGCAGAACAGGGCCAGTATCAATGCCAGTGTTCATCTCATGTATGTTACTGTAGCAACACTGATTTTTTTTTTTTTTTTTTCCTGGTATATAGCAATTTTCTTCCTTGTAGACGAGAGGTGCTTGTTATGTACCAGCTGCCATCCATGCTGGAAACATGTATACAGTCATCTCAAATCCTCTGCAGGCATGCAGGGTTGTGGCAGTCTTAACCAGTGGGCCACAGTGACCAATGAGGGACACCCTCTGGCTAATAAACAAATCTATACACCCGTTGGTTCAAGCTGTTGATGCAGATAGTTTGTTAAGCTCTGTTCTAGATGTGTGCTACTAATGCAGAATACACTATTACCAAATGGTGGGATCAGGCACACAGATTTTATTTGCAGGGCTTGGCTCAGCAGCATGGCTAAATAATCCTGACACTATTTTAATGATAGAGCTTCATTTAAAAAAAAAAAAAAAAAACCAAAACAGAAAGCTTTAAAGTGAGTTTTAATTAGGCTTGTTCAGAAGCTGAAATTGTGCAGTATGGTTTGAGTACTTAAAAGATGATGACTCGAATAAAATGCTTATCTCTATCTGGGAATTGGTGTTTTATTTTTCCTGTCTCATAGAGGAAATACATTAGTTTGCTGGAGCACTGGGATATTGATACATTTTACTCTCAGAAGTGAGAGCACAGTAGGTAAAAATTGAGGTTTTATTTTTCTTGGAGGAGAAGGAAAACATGACAAGAACATATTTTTTACCTCTGCTCTGTTACCTATTGTGCAATTCCACCACATTTAAAACTCCCAGCTCTTTTTGTTACATACGTCATCTTCAGTGGGAGCTCTTTCAGATCTTCAGTATTAGCCTCCTTTTGCCAGTTAATCATTGCCCTTTCAAAACTAGGCTGTGGTATAGGAAAATTGTCCACCCTGTCACTGCAAACTATACTCCCAGTAGCTTTTACCGTGTTGTCACACTTTATATATAAAATCCCTGCAACCCTACTAGGAGAAGACGATGCAAAGGTCCCTGGGCTCCAGGCCAGGATGCAAAATAAGCTTATACTTATTTAAACAGCTGCGTTTTTGTTTTCTTTTTGGTTTGTGCTTTGTTTGTTTGTTTTCCTTAGAATCTGAGTTAGAAATAATGTAATGGACACTTACTGCACTTAATGCTATTTCAACACGTTTAGAACATGCAAAGATTTCAAGAGCTACAACATAGGCAGCAGCTCCCTTTAATCACCATGGTTCCAGTGACACTGCAGCCCTTAGCAACAGAAGAATCTTTTTCGTTTCCTAAAGTGATTATCAGTCAAGGAAAAGTTTACACGAATCTCTTTCATAAGAAGAAGTCTCCCACCAGTGTGTGTGTTTGTTTGTTTGTTTGTTTGTTTTTTAAATAAAACAAAACCTACCAGCTCTATGAGCTATCATACTTAAAAAGATAAACTTTTCATGCACTTTCCCACTTTCAGTCTCCTTTCCTGTCCAGGCAGCCTTCAGAACTGTCTCCCTTCATCAACAGCACTCTCTCAGAAAGACATATGCCTTCACCCCCTCCTGGAACTGTCACACAGTGCAAGAATGACCAGTTAGGTCAGAAATTACAGGGTGATGGAGGGAAAGGGCAGAAGCCTGTTAGGCAGTTGCTTAGGCTTCAGAGACATTTTTCTGCCTTCTTAATTTGCTCATTGGTAAAATCATCCAGTGGGAAAAAATTCTGCACAAAGTTGCTGCTGTGAAAGCATGAGAATTAGCATAAATTATAGATACATTGCTTGTCTGAGCTGGAATACAAGCATTTAAAATAGACATTAGGTTTCAAGGGAGGAGAGACTTCCAGGAGAGCAGTCATGCCAGATTGTCAGAGGCAGAGATAATGAGGGTATCCAAAAAAATTGTACTTGTGAAGAGAAAAAAAATACCCTTTCTAGAGTGTTTTAGAGAAACAGAAGTAGTTAGGATTAACATTCACAGCAACAATCAACAGCTGTAAGAATTAACCACAGCTCCCTTCCCACACATGCTGCAGTTACTTGTTTTGCACTAGGTCTGAGAAGCATTTCTCTTAATTAACATGCTATTAACATTCTTTGGTTTCCTAAGAATTGCTGCTGCCTTCCCTCAAAAATGTCAGCATGCAGATTAATGGTTAATGTCCTTTTATACTTAATTCTGCTGGCTAAATGTGTGTGTATATATATATATACACCTTATTCTAGACAGCAAGCACATCAATATCTAACAGTTTCCTTCATGAGCTAGGTCTATTGTATTCAATTTACAGCCTACTGTTACACTTCACTGTGGAGGCAAATGAAATCCCTGTTGTGATGAAATCAGTGCTTGTCACGTTGCTGAAAAGCCAGGAAGAAGGTCTTAACAGGATGCCCATTCACAATCTGGGAATTTTATGTGACACCTTCGCTGAAGTTACAATAAAGAAAAAATTTCATTTCTCTGAAGTTTGATAACCTTTGCAGTTATAGGGTACAATTATACACCATTTTTGTGGAAACAGCTGTCAAAATCAGCATCACAGAACCTTGCAAAGTACCAGTACTATGGTTTAAATTAACAGCTCCAGTCATAAAATACAGACCTTCAGATACAAAGCAGGCTTTCAGGCAAAACCAACATTCAGAGTTCTAAAACTATCCTTTATAAAAGAAGGTTGTTAATTTGCAAACTGTAATTAAAACACAGACTGTTTGAAAGCAGTGCTCTTTAGGGTCAGTGACCTTATAATTTAATGGTAGGACATTATTGTTGCCTTACTGACAGAACCAAAACCAAAACTCCAAAGCATATGTATTTTGCACAAGGAGGTGCTGGCTTGTTATCATCCCAGTAGGAATGGCACTCAGACTGTGTAAAGTCTCATTTAAAACGCTACTTATTAGAGCTAATGCTATAAACAAAAAGGATAGTATAGATAATTTTATATCAGATGCTGGGAACCCCAAGTTGTGCAGCATCAAATACATGTTATGATTAGGGTTCAAAAAGTTGTCCAGATCCCATCAACATACGAGTTACCTCATTCTGGTCCTTTGATCTATTAAAAGATTTTCTTAGAAGAAAACAAGTCCATTCATCACTTCTACTGACAGAGAGATGTTTACGTGAGAAGTTATTGGTGCACTTCTAGGCAAAGGCAAGGACACACAGATGGTGTCTCCACCAGTACCAAGCGGGGGCTGTCTGCAGGCTCCTCTCTTCTAATCAACCTGATATGCTGTGTCTGAGGGATATGTCTAAAGGCCACACTGTATAAACAGCACAGCACAGGCCAGCGCCTGCTCAGGTTAACTGACAAACGGATCACCAACTCCTCCAGGTACAATGTTCTTCAGGTCAGGATTGCTACTATATGCTCTGACAATAAGCATTTATTTAAATCACAGTCCTACTCCTGATCTCAGACACTGTGAATCCCTAGAGTATCAACAACACCTCTCCAGCCTGCAAGGTACTACAGGGTGCTGGAACTGGGGTGGGAACTGCTTGTCCTCCCACTGTGGAACCAAAACATTAACACATTGGAGGCAAGGACAAGAAAAATGTCCCCTGTGAAGACAACACATCTGCAAGGTTTATATTTGTACTGCTAAGGGAAAAGTCAGACTTAGGTTTATCCACTGAAATACAGAAAAGTTTGTAATGTAGAAATTTGAATGTGAAGCTCTAACAAGAACAGTAATAAACAGGAGGCTGGAGGAGGGTGGCACACAGGGAAACATGGAAAGCAAGCTCAGTTCATCTGCTGCACCCTTTAACAGAGACTTCACACTTTCTCCAGTCTTTGATTAAAGCAAATAAGGTGAAGGCAGTATTTGTATTTCATGTTATGAATAGCCACTTGGTGGCTGGACGCCCAGATTTAGTTTTCTTCCGAAGAAGCTGTAGCGTATGTTTTCATTTCTATAGTTTCAAAGTACTCACGACAAACTACAAAACACAGAAAATCCTTTGAAGCCTCACCTGAAGAAATGCTCCTTTGCTGGTTGACTTCCAAATACCATCATGTTCTTCACAATCAATCATTATACAAATATTTTTTAACCTTAGCACAGGCAGTTCCAGGATTTATTCTAAGGACAGACCTACTACAATTCAACTTTCTATTTATTCAAAGGGTATTAGGTCTTCAAGAACAAACCATGTTGATGACCTTTGAAGAAAAGAAATCACCCTAAGTGGAAAGTATTTTTAGCAAGGCCTTATTTGTCAAACAAACAAACAAACAAACCCAACATACTTAAAGCTATTAAGACAATGAAATAATACTTCTGTCACATTAAAGGCATCACGAAATAACATATGCAAACATGGTGACATTTCATATGGTAAAAAACAGGATGCAACCTGAGGTAAGTATTCAGCTTCATTCAGGAGCACTAGTGTAATTTATTGTCTGAAAATAATGTTGTTTTAAAAATGTAGTTAATACTATTGGTTCACATCTACAGAAACACACAGAGTATTCCTCCAGAGTAAGTGTCAGAAGAGAAATTCAGACACCTTCCAAGCATTCATGCATTCAGCATTGGCAAACCAACCCTTAGATCAGTATGAGCAAACTCTCAGCCTCGTCTGAAGTATTTTTGCTTTGTATTTTATTGTTGCAAATCTTACAGACATTAGCGCTCTGTTAAATAAAGGAATGTAGCACAGTAAATACATCACAACAAAATAGCTGGCCAGAAACCCTCCCACCCTGCCCCATCCAAAACAAAAATCCCGCTCCTCTCCCCCACACACCCTCCCACTTCCCCCCGAAATCAAACCACTGCAGCTTCATTACAGAGGTCAGGGACCTGTGGCAAAAAACATCAGAGGAATTACATTCAGTAGATGTGCAGTATCAACATTCCAGGCTCACATATATTTATATATATATTTATATTTATATATAGAGATCATTAAATGTTTACAAAGAACAATATTGTTACAAATACAATACTATACTTTTCCCAACGCTTTACAATAATTTCTATCCACCCTCTTTACAGAACAACAGTACAACTTCATAGTCTAGGTACTGTGCTAACTATGTACAAGAGATCTCAACCACATTGCTGTCTTCAGAAATACATTTCATTCAGAAAACAAGGAAAACAAGCAAACCTAGAAATCCCAACTGAGTCTCAAATTCAAACAAGATTCAAAACAAATGTGTGAAACTTGCCTATATAAAAACTATAAGGGAGGTTTCATCTTAATGTAAACACTGAAGAATTCCTGCGCTGGCAGGGGGGTTGGGCTTGATGATCCCCATAGGTCCCTTCCGACCCCTACCATTCTATGATTCTAAGAGTTAATTAGACTGTATGAAGCAGCAAGGATGAAAAAGAATTCAGGTCTGTCACTGAAGAAGGAATGTAAACCAGCAGTTTGTTTCTCTCAATCTGTTAAAAATTCAAACACGTAACATAAACTGCTGCAGTAAGTTAAGAGAGCTGCCAGCTTTCCCTTTTGAGCTCTTTTTTTCTTGAAACTCCCCTTACAAAGTAAAATGGGATTGTTTACAAGACTGTTATTGGAGGTGTGCACACACTGTAGTTGGAAAAACTGAGATTTTTTTTGCTAGAC
Organism: Todiramphus chloris collaris; assembly: GCA_025345505.1. NCBI lineage: Eukaryota > Metazoa > Chordata > Aves > Coraciiformes > Alcedinidae > Todiramphus > Todiramphus chloris. The sequence continues at coordinate 23,969,130 of JANVCC010010406.1, read as the reverse complement.
TGATCCTGCAAGCATTCACTTGCTTAATGTTAACCAGCTAATTACTAAGAACTGTTCAAGCACTCAAGTGCCAGTAACTTCACAGAATCCTGCCTGCAAGATTTTCAAAGAAACAGCTGTTTTGTCTCTAATATATTTGTATGTTCAGGTATTCATAATTTCCCAGGGAAGTGAATTAAATGTCCCATAACATTACCCACAGAAACAAGTGAAGCTGAGGGTGTAAACACAGCAGGAACCAGAAGCATGGTAACTGGGTCTTCAAGAGTTCACGAAGTTTCCTCAGGCAACTTATGGAAAGGCTGCACTGTATGCAACCTTCTAAATTGTACATGGTTATATATCATATTTACATATATTACTATATATATATGGAAAGTTATGGAAAAAAATTTCAAATGATCATAAACCAGGTGTCTACAGTTAAACAATACACTCACAAGTCATTCACTATCTAGTTGCATCAGTCAGGTAGCAGAGGTAAGTACTAACCTGGAATACTAACACTGCTCTCTTGTGCAATCTGCTATTCTGGAGATTTGGATTAAATTATGTAACAACAAGAACTGCATTAAAATCAAGTCATTGTACATTAATCTCAACACTAAAACATATTCACTTACTACAATAGTTTATGCACCACTTCATTATCTCCCTTAAATATTTACTGCCCACTGAAATACAAAGTTTATTCTCTACCTCTGATGAGCCTGTGGATATCCATGATTTCTGAAAGCCAAAAATGGACCTCTGGCAAGAGTGCTCAGTGGCTCTCGGCCCCGTTTGCACCAAGTGTGCATATGCACGTACACACACACACGTACCCACCCACTTCCACAAATCTCTGTAGTAATGTTTAGGTATCATTGCTGGACTGCAAACAACACTTACATTGCACAGTCCACCCCATGATAATCGAGAAACAAGTGACTATGTCCAACAGCACATTTGCAAAGCACATGTGCCGTGTGGCTGCGTGTGGCCTGCTCTTGTTTTCATCTCATCAAGACTTTCTATAATAGGAAAACACAGCACAAATTGTTTCTTCAAATATTATCCTGGACTAAATGCATGGTTCAATTTCAGCATAAAAAAGCGGTATACAGTCCTGGTAAAAAGTAACTACAGAGAATGGAGAATTTTCTTCTCACTAGGAAGAAAAGTCACTACTTCCCCTCCCCCCCCCCCCCTTAAAAAAACAACCCCTTTTCCCCATTTAGCATGCAAGTTATAGGCCAATCAAGTAATAGATTTCATACATCCTTACAGTTTATCATCTTCATACAAGTGCATACAGTATATACATATCCCCTTTAAGTGACATATATATGGAAAAAAATCACAAGTTAAATTATATAACAAAATAAATAAGTTTATTCCCACCTCATCCCTTCCACTGTTTTCTATATCATAAACTAAAGAGAAAGTCAATAAAATTAGACAGGTCTTTGGACAAAAATACATGTTAAAACTGGCTCAGAGAACAAAATTACTTAGAATAGTCTGTAGATCTCTTATATTCAAACTTCATAAATAGCAAGCACAATTTTAAAAATGTCTATATACACCAGCACACAAGGCTATGTGCACGAAATTCAGAATTAAGAGCCTAGAAAAAGTGTAACTATTCAGGAAATCCCCTCACTATTTTTCTTGTAGATTAAATTTAATGATTCTCCCTCCTCCCCCCCTCCTCTAACCTCTAAAATAGGCAAGAGACTATAAAAGACATGTTGCATTTAAAAACAAAGTAGAAGAAAACAAAGGTTAGAAACCTGGGGGCAGAGAGGGGGAGGCAGCTGTAAAAAATGCCTCCCAAATCACTTAGTGTAAGTAATGCACATGTAATGTATTTCTGCAACTCACAGAGTACCTTTTGGGGTCCTACTATCATGAAAAACTGATTACAGAGGGGAATTAAAAGGTGTGTATTTGGACAGTCCATTTTACAGCAGCAACATTTACCGAGTCTTCATAAGCAGGTAATTCTTCCTGAGGGCAAAACTATCATTTTGGTATTCTACTTTCCCTGCAGACATAAACCATTGATAGTGAGCTCATGTGCCAGCGGGAAAATAGGGCAAGAACAGCAAAGTCACATGCAGGGTATCCAAGAGAACACCCTGCACTCTATACTTTTATCTGTTTGATAAGGACATCTTTCATCCAGCAATGTTTAATTTACTCAGTTTGTCATATTATAGCCACAAAAATAAAACTGGCCATGTAGCATGAAGCAGAATCAGTCATCTTTATGAATCCTCTGTAAACAATGCTGCTGTTATTTTCCTGTTTTGCATGTGGAACTGTGTGAAGTTTCACTTGTAATAAGTTGCAACCAAAATAGTCCCATAGATATATTTTGCCTCTTTCCAAAATACAGGAAAACTGTGGGGAGAGAGGAAACAGGAAGGAGGAGAGACATTGTGTTTGTGTCTGCGAAGGAGACACAGAGAGAGAGAGAGAGAGAGAGAGAAAGAAGTGTCTCTGCAGACACAGAAATGCAGCACTAGAGACAAGCACTAATGAGGACAAACATCCTCCATGCACATTGTGATTCTGAGGTGTCAGCTTTAGATGTAAACTGGTTGCTCTTGCGCAGTCAACAGTCTGTACATGGCAGCTGGCATAGTCTTCATATGAATCTAGAGGAAATATGGCAAGTTAATCAATGCTCCTCACATGCATACTACAACAGGGCACTGATAAAGGAACTAGCTAAGGTCGTACAGGACAGAAGGGAGAGGTAAAAACTGAGAGCTTTCATACCCTTATTAAAGTATGGCAGGTGCTGATTTTATTCAACAGTATGTTTAGTATCAATGAACCATCTAAAGTTGTGGATACTGCATGTTTTCATATTAGGGTTCTTCTAAAACATAGGATAATTACAGGTAAATAGTAAAAGAAACGGTGTGTTGTCTTGCTCTCACTTACATATTATTCATGATTTGAATAACAATGGGGTAGTAGAGGTAGAATGACAGAATTATGGAACAGTTTGAGCTGGAAGGGACTTTCAAAGATCATCTAGTCCAAACACCCTTGCTGTGGGCAGGGACATCTTTCACTAGATCAGGTTGCTTAAAGCCCCATCAAACCTCACCTGGAGCACCAGGGATGGGACATCCACTTCTCTGGGCAACCTGTTTCAGCTTCTCACAATGCTCATTGTAAAAAAAATTCACTACAGGCCCTGGTAAAAAGTCCTTCTCCATCTTTCTTAGAAACCCCATTTATATATTGAAAGGCTGCCATAAGGTCTCCCTGGAGCCTTCTCTTCTCCAGAATGGACAGCTCCAACTCTTTCAGTCTGTCCTCACAGAAGAGGTGTTCCAGCCCCCTGATCATTTTCAAGGCCCTCCTCTGGACCTGCTGTAACATGTCCACGTCTTTCCTGTGCTGGGGTGCCCAGAGCTGGACACATTACTCCAGGTAGACTCTCAGGAGACTAGAGTAAAGGAAAATCACCTCCCCTGATCTCCTGGCTACACTTCTTTTGATGCATCCCAGGATTTGCTTGGCCTTCTGGGATGCAAGAGCACATTGTGCGCTCATGTCCAATTTTTCCTCTACCAGTTTCTCCAAGTCCTTCTCCACAGGGCTGCTCTCAATCCCTTCATTCCCCAGTCTGTAATGATGTGATTGCCCTGATGTGGGTGCAGGACCTTGCACTTGAATCTTGTTGAACTTCATGAGCATCACATGGGCCCACTCATCAAGCCTGTCACCTCTAATAGCATCCCTTTCCTTGAGCTTATGAACTGCACTACTTAGCTTGGTGTCATCTACAAACTTGCTGAAGGTGCACTCAATCTCACTGTCTATGTCACTGATGAAGATATTAAGATAAGTATTGGCTGCAGTATGGTCCCCTGATGGACACCACTTGTTACTGGTTTCCACTGGTTGTTACTGGCAATAGCGATGAACTATGTTATACTGCTGAGATACATTGCCTGCTCTTACCTCACCAACAGCGTTTGAGAGAATGTGAACGATTTTCTCATGGGGTGTTGCTACAACACTCTGTCCATTGATTTCAATGATCCGATGGCCAACACGCACACCTCCTCGTTCTGCTATACCTCCTCTCATAAGGCTACAGATCTGGAAGGGAAACGACAAGTCTATCAGGTCTTGATAAGGAACCGAGGCTTTAGATGACCTGTTTTTGGCTGTAAATTGTAAATCAGCATTTAAACACAGAAGCTTACAACAAGTTCTAAAATGTACTGGTCAACTGACTCAAAGTTAGGTTTGCTAGTGATGAATAACTATTGTATTTCTCTAACATAAAATAGTTTTTCTGTTCCTCTGGTTGACTCTAAAGTTGTGAAGTAGAGTCAAAGACAAAAAATAACTGATTAAATCAGCTTTTATATTTTTAACTTAACACATGTACAAGGTCCTACTTGCCGTAAGGGAGAAAATGGCATCTTTCCTCTTCCCACAGTGAAATTTCTCCACAAATGGGTAAGAAGTTTCATATATATTGAAGCTTAATCAGAGAGTGTGGAAGCTACTTACAATCCCATTCTGCACACTGAAGCCCAACTGGTATCTGAGGTCCGGCCTCCTGATCAAGACTGTGGTTACTGGAGGACACCTAACTATGTTCAGTTTAATCCGGGCCTGGTTTTTTAAACCCTGAGAAAAGAAATCACCATGAAAAGTGCAAGCATAGACAGAGTGATACATTTAACATAAGCACTGTTGGGGGAAGGAAAGTGTTAAAATATTGACAGGGGAACATCCCTGAATAATCAGTTCTTTGTAAGCATTGTAACAGAATCTGATCACTGAATGCCAGATATGAGCACTAGAATATTCCACAAAACAAGTGACAAAGTAACAAATTTTTCTTGCCAAGAAGCGGACAGAGTTGTTTCAAGAATACTAGCTTTCTGCTGGCAATTTCTACATTTGGTAACACAAATCACGTATAAAAAGAATATTAAACAGCTCTATGCATCTCGCAAAAAAAAGCCAATGACTGTGGATGGGAAATAACGTCTTAAAAAAGTAGTCAAGATAGTTAGAAGTAAGTAAATTCTGTTATGGAAACAGCAGATCATGCTTGTATAAGTAGTGCTCCTCATTTCTGTTCCTCTTTCCTTCTAAATTAGTTGAATCACATTCATCATGAACTCCTTGCTACCAAAAAACTGAAGGAAGAAAATTTACTGTCAGGGTGGTTAAGCATTGGAACAGATTACTCAGACAGGTTATGGAGTAGACAACCTTGGAGTTATTTAAACCCCAGTGAGCACAGCCCTAAGCAATCTGCTCTACTTTGAACCAGTGTATTGGTCGAGATCGGCTTCAGCGATGACTGCCAGCATCAGATTGTAAGGCTCTGAGAAAACTCAAATGTAAATAGGCAGGTAATTGTAATCAGATCCTTTGTACAACTTAAGTATTGGTGATTTTTAAGATATTTTTCTGAAATGCTTCATTCACACAAAAGATAAGCCATAAATAAATGCATAAATAAAATACACATCAAAAATGCTTTACAGAGAGTACAGCAACTTCCACCTTACTTAATACAATGCCTATGAATTCCATTACTTACTTCTGAATTCCTTTTAGAGGTTCAGTTGAAATCTGGGTCTCACTGCAACTAACTGGTGTCTGACATTGAATTTGAAAGGTTAATTCTGAAAAATAATTCCTACTATAGGTAAGGTAACACACCAAAGTCTCTACATCCACACTCTACATCCATGCTACTGTTGAGCTAAACTCTAGATTCAGCAATGACTTGAATAACCAGACTGGCAACCTCCCAGGATGCACTGCCTTAGAGTCTGCTTTCTTGTCAGTGCCTTACACTGGATGCAACCATCACATGGGAAACAGCTGCCTTCACTTCCATACAGAGCTGAGCTCAGTCTGGCTAGTTCTTGGAAGTGGCTCCAGAAGAATGGGTGTGTGAACACAAAATGACAAAGCATGTGGCTGTGGGAACTGCCTCTTCTTCACTCTCAGCAGAAAGAAGCCCAAACTCCATCTTTTCCATGACTATGGACTCCTCCACTCTGGTGAGGCATTAGGAGCACACCACACATGCTCAAGGGCCATTCATCTTCCACATGCAGGTCTTCACAACAGCACACATTGTAGAAGACAGGGACTAATCAATCTGTACTAAGATGTGGGTATGTTTACTCAAATGTCTCAGTGGCTTTTGCCTCAGCCTTCTAAATCCAGGAGGGTTGTAGTCATGCAGAGTACTGAAGATGCCCCTTTCTATAAGGTGTTTAGGTGTTTAACTTCAGTCGTCTGAGTTCACTCAGGTTACATGCCACAACAGACTTAGTATCATTGTGTTCTGACTTCGCTGGCAAACACGCAAGTTATTTATAGGTACTCCATGGGGGGGGGGGGGGGGGGGGAGAACTAATGGGGTCTCCAACAAATAGTCTTCTGATTTTACAAAAACTGCATGTATTTAAAAAGTGGCTAATTTCCAGTCTTATGCAGACTGGTAATATATGCTGATCAGAAGCAAAATAATTGCATCATTTGACCAACTAATCTGCTTATCTAGTCCCAGAGTCTTATTCTGATAGTAGCCAGCACCAGATGCTTCTGAAAAAGCTACAAATAGCATAATACAGTTAGGGAATAACCACCACATACGGAAAGCTTCTTCTGAGCTCTTGTCAATTTGCAATTGGTTTATCTTCAATTAGTAGCAGAGATTACATCCATAATACTGAAATTATCTTACTTGAACTGCTTGCAAAATATTCCCCTTATCTACAAAATATTCTCATCTTTTCATAGGAGCCCTTAGAGCTTGGTAAAGAAATCTGAAATCCTGAGGTATTTCTGCCACCTGTAACTGTGCTTAGAACATTCAGTGGTACATACACTTGTTACCAGAACCATTATATGAACAGCTGCAGATGTGTGGTTATGAAGACCTGCAAACATACAGACTGTCTTCTCTTTAGAGAGACAAAATAAATGGCTAGCAGTTCTATGGCAAGAGCAGTTAAGTATCAATGAGGAAGAGAAAGGTATGCAGAAGCTGGAAACAACAAAGCTGGTTGTTTCTGTTTGGAGGAACTATGGATGAGCATGACAATGCTCCTGAAAAGGCTCTGCCTCACAGAAGCAGAACTCATCACAAATTTAGAAATAAAAATCATGTGTGAAAGAAGTATGGCTAACATGAAAAGCCTAAATTTGCAGGGATTGCTGTTCTGCTGAAGCTAGCACAAAGATATTTAATACGATGTTTTTTCCTTCACAAATTTAGGACTGGTTTCGCCATATTTTTAGTATGCTACATTGCCAGGCTATCATTTCTACTCACTAAATTGAAAATGTCTGGTTCAGTGACTGATGCACCTACTACTCAAAAGAATTTGGTTTTAACATTTTTGGAAACCAGAATGGCAAGTCTTTATAGCAAACCTCTTAGTTCAAGTATTAAGAAACTAATCCATGGAAGAAAAAAACAATAAAAAACCAAACAACATTGCACTTATTTATTACTTTGTAAAATTTAATTTGTATATGCAACTTGCAGTTTAAGAAAGTACATAATGCAAACAAATAATAATTCCATAATACAACCTGCTAACAGAAAGTTGCCTAAATAATTAAGTAATTTTGTTTAGCAGGTATATTATTAGACATCAAAGGATTTCTGCAGAGCACATCACCAGTACTGTATTATGTGTCTACTTGTTATGATCTGCAGGAGCTCTGTGTGGCTAGTTCAATAAATAACAGTCCATAAAGCTTCATCTCCAACATTCCCAAGAGATGCATCTTTCCAGCTCTTGAAACTCTGATAAATACCTATTCCCCTGTATGCTACTGCTATCCCAGACACTGTTCAGTACCAGCAGTCCCATAGCTTTCTGACAACTAGAAGAAAGCTCTTCTAACTAAAATATCCCATTTATCCAAGTGAAGAGAAGCATCACACTTTCAAATAACTCAGGGAAGGTTTCTTCAGAGCCTATGTACATCTTTTGTTGGAAGTTTAGAAGTTTTAAAAATAGTTATGAACAACAAAAAAAGAATCAGCTCAATTTCAGCCAGAAACTAGGAGGCATTTAAACAGCTAATATGACCTAGGACAATGTTAGGTACTAGTACCTCCATTTGTCACATAAAATTTTAAGTGTTTATCTGGTAATACCTTCCTTCTGAACAAAATATGCTCTTGTTGAGTGCAGTTCTATACAGAGTCCTTGACTATGCAAGTAAATGGCACAGCTAACTTCCTGGGAGTCGGAAAATTAGTGTAGTATAATTCTCACTGTACTTTAAAGATCATGAAATGGAAAGTGCTATACAAACATTTGGTAAGAATTAAGAGCTCTTTACTTTCTGCTCTCCTATTATGTAACCCTTTTAAAGTGTGTAACTTACAGAAACATTCTCCATACCTTTATAATGCTCTGACATGTTGAAAGTGGTAAACCAACCAAACTGGTCCCATTGATTGACATGATCTGGTCCCCTATGTTGAGCTTCCCAGACTTCTCTGCTGGTCCTCCATGCATCATGTTGGCTATGATAACCGTAGGCAAAATGGATCCCCAACCAGACTCCACAATCACTACACCTAGGATTTCTCCCTTTTGCTTTTCAATGTAAACCTGCATCATAAGAAGAAGTGTTTCAAAAAGAAGCTTCTATGGAACTAAAGCTCCACACCACTGCAAACATTCATATAATCAAGAAACATATAGCTCTCTTTATTTGCAACCTGCCTTCCTAATTCAAAGGTGAAACAAAATATGGTACACAATTTACCTCATTTCATTTGTATTTAAATATGAATACATAATACAGATTTCATTTTGTGTGAAATGCCCCTCACAACTTACTTTCTGCATACAAACAAAGGAAACTGAAGTGGAACAAACCCTGGTGCCACGGGCTTCAGTGGACAAAGTTAAACAGGAAGAGACTGCAAGAGCGGATTGGAAAACCACTACCTGTCTGTTCCAGTGGTGCACTGGCTTGTCTCCATTAAGCAAGCTGCAAATCCTTTCAGCAAATACCATTCTTTAAAACCTATATGTAACCATTTTCACAAACAGCAGTGCCTCTACAATTTTTGTATTGTTTATCGTAATCTATTATATTACATTCACCTGTTAATCTGTTTTAAATTCATTTTCAAACATGCCTGAAAATTGTTTGGTACAAAGAACACAAACAGGTGGTAAATCATTTCATGCTGTTAAATTTTGTGTTCACTGTTCGCCTTTGAAACAGAACTGAAGACAGGGTGTCATACTTGGGAGGATATTCTAGAGTTACTGAGGTCATTTATAGGAAGCATTAATGTTTTTCTGGCAGCAGGGGCCTGCAGCTGGTACAGAGCAGCTTAATGTTGTCATGGGGAAAAAAAATAAAATGAAGAGAGACATACATCTTTGCAGTTTTCAGATTTGGAGAAGTGAATCAGGTCATCGTTGTACATGTCCTGGGTATTAAGCAAGTCACTATATTCCTTCTGGCTCAGGTCTTCTGGGTTGATTCCATTTGCCCTCAGAAATTCCTGGTAGGCCACACTAAATGCTTGACCTATGGACTGTGCAATCAGCTGTGCCTGTACCAGTTCCCAGAAAAGGAAAAGAAAAAAGTTAAATTCTCTGATGGTCTTGTGAACTGACACTTTCTCTGTTACAATCACACTGTAAAATAGAATGATCATCAAGTTGATGAACCTACAAGTTACTGCAAACCAGTTTAAAAAAGTACTTGTGCATTAAAAATTAATTTAAAGGACCCACAAAATGTCACCATATTCACCTGTGCCATGAATCCCGCTTGGTAAACAACTACAAATGAGAAAGATAAATAAAGCCATCCTTTTACAGCTAAGAACTGCTATTATAAATGTACAGGTATGCCTGCTGCACTGACTGTAGCTCACGCCTACAATTCTTCCCACACGTGCAGCTCCCAGATGGCTCACCCTTCTAGCAGAGACAATTCCATTCTCTCACTAACCACTGGTGGAAAGGAAAATGTCTAATAGAAAATACACAGGCATGTTTAAGAGGATATTTCCTCCTTTTCTTACCCTCCTTTAAAAACATTACATCCATACTGGCTACTCCTACCTCAGTCTCAGATGAAACAGGAAAAGGGCAGCAACTAGTGACTGGATCCAAGCCTTGAAGTGACCAGAAATGGTCACACATATCTCTCTTCTCTACCTTGCTACTTCCTTCAACCTCTTTTCCCTACATTTCTTGTTCCTCTCTCTCCAAATCCCATGACTATGCCAGTTTCCTGCCACCTTCCTTCTCAAGCTGTCCCTTGTGTCCATCTTCTTGCACTTGCAGCTTCCCATAGCTGCCTCTGCACCTAAAGCCACCAAATGCACCACTTACAATACTACACTGCTCCCACTGAGCCTTCTACACCTGCAGCAGTGGGAGAGAAACTGGTCACAAGGCAGACACGGGAAAGCTCTGTGTCATGCAAGGTGGGGGATGCAGCTGAAAACAGCAGACCAGAGGGATGCTTCCCTAGTGAATATGGTTACTACGAGACACATAATGGACAGGAGAGGAAACCAGAGCAGCACGATGTAGAGTACTGCCGTGCCTAACTGGAGCAATCTGTGCAGTAATCACAGTGTAGTGCACAGGAGTTGGCCATGATGTGTACTGAAATGGTCCCTTGGAGCATAGTGCTGCCTGTGGCAAAGGGAGGGAAGGGAAGAAGATTGCTCCACAGCTGACAAGGTAGGCCTGGGGGAGTGCTGGTAATGAATGAACACTGCTGAGGTGTATTTTTATACAGCCTACCAGCTGTATTTAAAGTCCAGTTTAGTCCCTAATAAAGGAAAGGTTCCCAACCCAGAAATAAAAAGACGATTATATCTTAAAGCAACTCAAACTAGCACTAAATCTGCTGATGACAACAGCGTGATTGCTTGTGCTGAAAAGGCCAATATCTAGCAGTATTTTACCAATGCTTGGATTAAACCAGTTTTGACAGCAAGAACAAGACAGCAATAGGAAAACTACACCTCCATAGCTCAGTAGTCTAAGGGAGGAGATAAATGCAAATGTTACATTCATACATATGCATCTGCTCTCCAGGAAGAGACCAAATCCCATCTAGACACCCAGTATTTGGAGACATCACTAGGGTTCAGCTCGTTGAAGGTCCGGCTCTAAATACATTGAAAATCTGGTGCTGTCCTCCTTGCACAAGAACTCTTCCAAGCAGAGACACATTCTGGCCAACACCCGCTTGAGGGCTTACAGCTTCTGTCAGTTACTGGATTAATTCTAAATACCTAGCTTTCCCAGGAGAAGAAAAGGTCGAAAAGATACATATATGAGTTTTATAACATAAACAGGCTTTACTACTCCACTGGATGTACAAGATCTTTGAAGCTAACATCTCCTTGCTGCTAACAGGGGTTACAATGTTTCTCATTCTAACTCTTTGTCAGTCATTAGTGTCTTTGAGATAAATTTTGCAAGCTACTTGTGAACTATACCATAACAAAAGAGAGCTGATACAATCTCCTGCAATTTCTCAGCATATTTTCACTGAGTGATGCTTTTATTGGATTTACAGGCATGCACTTTCCAGGCCAGTAACTAGTGGCACGGAGAGGACCACTTCTGACACAAATATGGTCTGATCTGTTCCTGTGTGGCCTGCCCTGGGTGACCCTACTCTGGCAGGGGAGTTGGACTCCATGATCTCCAGAGGTGCCTTCCAAACCCCAACAGATGATTCTATGATTCTACAATCCAAACAAACCACAGAAAGTAACGTCAGTGATCTCCACAAGGAAGCACAGATTGCAGCTAGACAAAATATTATTATCAGCCTGGGGGACAGATCTAGGAAGCCTGTACCAAAGTCCTCAAGCTGAAGGAAAATAAGCCCCAGGCTCTGGCACTTGAGAGTTTGATTTCTGCTTTCCAACTGGCCAGTAAGAGAGCTAGCACTGTCCAAATGTGTGACTAGAAATACAGAAACAGCAGCCTCAACATATCAAGTGATTAAGTCAAAAAAACATTGGCTACTCTTTTTTTTTCACACTAGTTTCTTGAAAGGCTTTGTATAACTGTCTTACATGTTATTTTGAGGAAGAGAAAAAACAATTTTCTATGCTCTCTGCGAAAATTTTAGTACATGATTACTTCTACCAGTGCTTATGTCCTTACTTTTTAACCTGAGCAGTGAGTCATCTATATACATTTATCTGCAACCAGATAATTTATCCAGACATGGGTTTAGAACAGATTCATCACTATGTAAAATCAGCCGCTTATTCAAGAAAACCTTCCCATCTCAAAGTCCTTGCCGATATACATAGAATGGAAGAACAGCAGTATTTTATATTTTCACCTTACCTCCCTTAAGTAATACTCTATTTGGAGGGCCTAGATTTTTCCCCCAAAATTATTAGGGCTAAGTTAATTATGAACCTTCTAACTAGCCACTTCAGTCTGATACATTTGATTTTACTTTTCATTTACTGAGCTTTAAAAAGTGCATAAAATCAACAAGTTATGCACATTTACTGGGAAGAACAGATAGCAAGTCCTATATAAGGAAACTTAGTAACCTACACCACAGACTAAAATTTACTCAGCTATGTCTCTATTCAGCATACTTTGGCATTGCTGGAACTACCAAATTCCTTTGCTAACTTTTTGATACGATGTCAGCAACTAGTTCCCAATACACAAGTTTTGCCCTCAAAAACAACAACAACAAAAAAAAGTAAGTATGTAGTATATATAAATGATTGATCCTTCATGCAGGACTTGGAATTAGAATTTCCAGAGGAAAATAAGCACAGCTGATAAGACTTTCACACAGATAATCTGAGCAGCTATTTGTAAACTGTGACAACTGGACCCTCCTCTCATGGTTTGTGGAAGGCACTGAAGGAGCTTAAAAGTGGAAACCATTTCTATCAACACCAGTTTTGTGAGTAAAACATCAGGTCCAAACGTGCAAACAGAAGGCAAGCGCCTCTGCTTAGATAAAATATTTGGTTGCAGTTAAAGAACAAACAGGACCATCTGCAATAGATTTCAAGCCTACCAAAATATGCTTACATTCCCACTCCTAGAAAATTACAAGACAGAGTAATTTCTTACATCCTCAGACTCAAAGACATGGCAAATCATTTTGTACTGCCTCTTTCCATCTTGGGAAGGGTGAGATGCTTCCACATTATCCTGGGAGTTAGACCGGGGCATTCGCCTACGAGCCATCAACACAACTATGTTTCCTATATCTGCAATGTATGAAATGGTCCGCAGGGGATGATCCATCATGGTTTCCTGGGGGATACAAAAAACAACATGAGCAGCTGTTTCAATGAAGTTCTTATTGCACACCTAGCATTGTGAAAACAAATGTCAATATAAGACCTTTGTTAAGTGAAGTGTGTAATACCTTTCATACTTGAAGGGAGACGCCAATAGAAAACAAGAGCTTCACTTCCCAAAAGTAAAGCAAAGAGCAAGTTTTACAAATGAAAGACCTAATAAAGACCTTAATATCGGAACCTGACTATGCTGGGTGTGTATGTGCAAAGGACTATGCACTTCAAGTTATCACAACCAGAGATTTTGAGCTACTCTGGGCACAATCAGTAACTGACACACCAGGGCTTGTAAGAAATGAACTGGCTGCAGTTAGCTTACCTGCAAATTCTAATCATTTCTACAGACAGACACACAAGAGTAACTGCATGTATGACATGGTTCTTGAGCATGCATTTCTTACTAGGAAATCCTAGAGGGAAATACAAGAGCCAGCGCTTTTTGAATGACAGACTTTGGTAGGTAGGTGAAAGTCTGTTTCTGACAAAGACATTTTTGTCTTTACCTGTGTGTCTGCATTCAGTACTTTTATTCTCTGTGTAGAAATGAAGAGGTCCACTTCAGTCATGGGTTGAGATTCACCTTCTGGAGCCTGCAAATAAATGGATGAGAGTCAAACACACACTTTGGGTAACATACTTAGTAATGATGTTAGGTCACAAACAGGGGTGCACTAAGACACGATCACCAAAACAGCAATGCAAGATAGAGTATTAGACTGCAGAAGCTAAACACAAATATATGGAAACTATATATATATATATATATATCTGTGAAAGTGAATTGGATATTATCTGAAAAATTGATAACCCCATAAAAGCTTCCCTGGTATTTTTCCTGATTCAGTAAAATTATACCTGACTGCAACATGAACTATATAAAGATGTAATGAAAAACAAAATTACTCTCCACACTATGAATCCCACTTTAAAGCAGGTTTTTCACACAAGCTATAGAAAGGCCTAACAGCATCTATTGCCTGAAGAATTTCTATATGGGCTGAGTGATTGCCAAGACCAGTGGAAAAACCTGTACCACAGGTGGGTACAGTATAAGCAATTCATAAAACAGTTCTGGTAAGATCTCCACAGTCAGACAATGTACTGTTCAAGGACTAACCCACTGTAGAAGTCATGGTTGTTAACAGAAAGCAAATGCTGTAATTACAAAAAAAAAAAATTAGATTTGTTAAAAGATACTTGAAAACTCCATAAATGAAGCTTATTACTAAGATGAGTCATCTCAGCACATTACTGTGTGTATAAACACAAACTTTTCTTTTTTGCATCCAGCAATTTGACACATCTGTAAATCAAAGAAAGCACTCATAAAAAGATAAAATACAATTAAAAAAGACTTAGTTTTAATATATCATTTTTACAGAGTTAAAACCTTTGCCATGTCAGTCCTGTTTCTTTAGTATGCATTTTGTGTACTGCCTGTAACCATTTTATAAATCCAATCTTTACTCTATTTCTAACATGAAATGGCTAATGATAAGCAACAAAAAATGGCCAGTCAGGCAACTAATTTCTGAGAAAGGTCGACTTGTATGATGGCTCAGAAATAAATCTAAAAAAAAACTTGCTGGATGCAGAAAATAAAAACACAAAATAAAAAGAAAGGCAAAAAAACCCTCCCAGAAAACAAAAGAACAGGCATAACATCAAGCTGATGGAGTTTGTACTGCACCTTCTTCCTGCTTTTGGCTAATTTCTGGGCCATCTGCTTAGCATGGAACAAACAGAGACAGGAGAATAGTTAGAGAAGAACTTACAGAGACTCCAAGTCAAACAGGAATCTGCATGCTAACACCCGGACTCACAGACTACTAGCTGTTCTAAATTACTCCCTGCTTAGATTAGCTTCCTCCTTTTCTTTTTGGCTTAAAAAAAAAAAAAAAATCTTTATGTTTAGCATAATTACTGTAAAAATGAAAAGAAACCACATGGAGAGACTCAGAAGAACACAACAGGGTATGTTTTTAATGTTTTTATTTTTTTCATTTAAAGTGTTACTGGCAACAAACAACAGGTTTTACTTATGGGTTTGCTTCTTGGTCTTTTTTTTTTTTTTTTGCTGTTGTTTTAGGAAAAAAAAGTGGAGCTTCTCCTCATTTAAATTGTGATGTTACTCTTTTGAAGCAACACCAGTGTAAAAGGTGAGAGAAGAATATTAACTGTTATTATTCCAGGTTTTTCAGATCTAACTTGAGTTTCCTAGTCATTCCATACTTAAACTTAGTCTTTAAAAAACTTAGTCTTCAAAAAATCATCCCATACTTAAACAGTCTTTAAAAAAGAATCTCCATAAACTATGCTACTTTTTCCTGGAAAAACAAAATGATAACAGGTAACTTTCACCTTCATTTTCTCCTACTTCTGTGCAAATACACCCATACCATTGTTAGCATTGTGTATCTGGACAACACATTTTCCTAACACCTGCACAAAGATACGTCCATTTTTTAAAGAAGGCAATGAAGCACATGTACTTCAGTCCCACAAACATCTGAAAATAGGTCTCTTGTCACTAAGTAGTTTAACTGATTTACTTTCAGAGATACATCAACTCACTGCAACAAACTGATTCCTTATGTGCTACTGCTGTGGCAACAATAAGAACATAAATAGCATCATTCTGACAGTCATGCAATCATCAGTTCAAACCAAGGTGAACTGACATTACGGACCTGTGTACTGAAGAACTGCAACGCTCACCAGGCTGGTAAATATATTTTTACTACCAATAGTAACAACCTCCTAGCTAATTAAATTAACAGGTGGTCTTATGGTGGCAAGGAGTCTAGTATTACAGGTTTCATATACATGGCTAACTACTTTTATGAAGAACAAACTGAAGGCCTGAATTGCAAGACACATCAAATGTTTTATACTGATGCTCACAACTTAAATCTTCCAGGCTTTGTCTAAAGAAATCTGAAAGCAGCTACTGAAACTAGATTGTGCTGCTTGTTTGCAAACATTCTCACATTAGCTTTTAGACTAAGAAATACTTGATAGCCTGCTGATTGCAAACTATTGCAAAAGCAATTAGAACTGCCTCATGCCACAGTCTCTTCATTACATTAATTTACACTGGTACGCAGAAATAATACACTCATCTTGAATAACAGCTGTCTGCCATACGCTAGGCAAGGGGGAGACACTAATGAGATAGAGCATTTAAACTGCTTTCTAAAACCAAACTCTCCATCAGACAAATTCTCCACCTCCCCAAACTTTACAGAGTAATGGACCTCACACAAGAAAAAAAATGCACAGGCCAAAAAGAAGAAAAAAGCGGGGGATATCCTTGAGCTAGAGGTTTACAATGCAGAATCAAAGATTAATCTAAATACTTTACTATTCAATTTATTGAAATTCTGCTCATGCAATGACACCATTTGGTCTTAGTAGTGTTTAGATTTTTTTGAAGGATGACTTTCAAATATTTCATAAAACTAAGGTAATGATACAGAACAACAAATTTTAGTAAGTGATTTAACACTGCAGTGAAGTGTCATAAAAGAAGTTATGGTCCATGAAAAACATTAAAATACGGTAATTCTATGCAAGACACTTCATCACATAAATCCTCTTATGGCTGCATTATTTTGCTAATTTAGATAAAAAGATTCTTTCTAAGAAAAAACCCAGAAACTACCTTATTGAAGCAAAATATCTGTGGTGTTTTTTAATATACAGAGTCCAGACTTTTCCTTTAAGGTAAATGAAATGTAACAACGTATCTAGTAGCAATTTCCAAAATTACAAATCATTAAAAACCAGCATGCTTCCACTTTTGCTACAGGGATGTCTTAAATACACTCAACCCATTTAACCTCTACCAGAAAATGTACTGCAATTCAGTGAACACCCAGATGACACTGAATAAACAAAATGTGAAGAATACTAAATTATTTACACATGAGTTCATTTAATTACTGAATTACACTATGTTACTGAATTACATTCAGTAATTAAATCAATTGCTATCTAAACATGCTCTATTCTGACACGCAACTCAAATCTGATAAGGAAAAATAAAAAATAAAGTTAATTGTTCGTTCACATGTGAAATGTAACCACACAGATGAGCTGTGAATCGTAACCATGAACATCAACTTTTTTACTGTTACAATTATTATGGATCAACTCCAAGTAAAATATGAAAATATATTTCTTTCTGTGCTGCTGGAAGATAGGAGACTATACTCTGAAAATGGTGAAATACCTTTTCTATTACTAAAAGTACCTTGTAGTGGAAATATGAAATAACTAGATTTGACAAATACCTTCGAAGTAGTGTAGGTGTTTTAATTTAGTTGGACTTCACAGAGATGAACACCCAAGCAAGAAATCCCCCACTCTCATTCTGAAGAGATACTTGTTTAAAGACTCACAGAATTGTTATGGTTGGCAAAGCTCTTTAAGATCGTCAAGTCCAATCACTATCTACTCCACCAGGGCCACTACTACTACATACCCTTAGGCAGCATATCCAGACAGCTTTTAAATATATCCAGGGATGGAGATTCAACCACCACACCCTGGGCAGCCTGTTCCAGGCTTTGATAACCCTTCGTATTTTGGTATAGAGCTTCTTCCTAAGTTTTTCCAAACTAAAGCTCCCCTGGCACAACTTAAGGCCATCTCCTCTTGTCCTATCAGTTGTGACTTGTGAGAAGATACCAACACCCACCTCTCTACAGCCTCCTTTCACATAGTTGTAGAGAGCAATAAGGTCTCCCCTCAGACACCCTTTCTTCAGACCAAATGACCCCAGCTCCCTCAGCTGCTTTTCATAGGACTTATTCTCAAGACCCTTCACCAGCTTCATTGCCCTTCTCTGGACCCACTCCAGCACCATAATGTTGGCCTTCTTAGCCATCTGGGCACACTGCTGGCTCATGTTCAGCCAGGTATTGACCAACACCCTCAGGTCATTTCTGTCAGACAATTTTCCCAAGCCTGTAGAGTTGCCTGGGGTTCTTGTCCCACGTGCAGGACTCAGCACTTGGCCTTGTTAAAGCCCATACAATTGTCCTTGGACCATCGATCCAGCCTACCCAGCTCCCTCTAAAGGGCCTTCCTACCCTCAAGCAGACCAACACTCTCACCTGACTTGGTGTCAACTGTAAACTTACTGAGGGTGCTCTCAATCTCCTCATTGAGGTCATGGCTAAAGATGTTAAACAGGAGTGTCCCCAGCACTGAGCCCTGGGGAACACCATTTGGGACCAGATGCCAACTTAACTCCATTCACTACCACTCTCCTGGCACAGAAGCCCAGCCATCATAACTTTTATACAGTGGAGAACCCAATACCCACAGCAGGGTCTAAAATAACTGCTGACATTATTACAGTACCATTTCCATCAAGTGCCAAGTCAGAAGCTGCTGCAGTACTTAGTTATACTCTAAACCTGTTTTCCCTCAACACTCAGGTAATATATAATTTAGACCACCACTCACTTCAGATTCTGTCCTGGAGTACATGGCACAAGCGTAGGAATTAAAATGATCTGGTAACTTTTCCTTATCAGTCTTTTTCCAAAAGCAGCCCTAACATGATCTGTTTTGCAGAAAGAAGGATGTGGCACTTAACCTTTCTGAAAACACAGATAATCCCACATGAAAGAAACTACAGCATACCTAAGAAGTCCGTAACCACACCTGTATGAGAAGTACCAGGAATTATTCCTCACCTTGATCCTGCTGACAGCTTCCTGAGCCTGCATCATTCTCACATTCTTGGAGGGAGTTTTATCAGATAGGAGTTGAGTCGAGCCAAGATAATTGGCAGCAAAAATGATTCCATCAATTAAGTCTTCAGGATCACAAGGTCCAGGAACTGTAACACAGGAAAGCAATCACTGAAGAAAATCATGCAGAACCACAGCCAAGCAGCAGCACTATGACAGCCTGAAGCTGCACCTGATGGCTGCAAAGCCTCCCCCGAGATACTTCAGTTTAGCATGATGATACAGCAACCATTACTTCAAAGGCAGAAACACCAAGCAAATGTTCTCAACATCTGTGGTGGGTTGACACTGGCTTGACTCCAGGTGCCCACCAAGCAGCTCTATTACTTCCCTCCTTAGCTGGACAGGGAAGAGAAAATATAACAAAAGGTTCATGGGTCAAGATAACAACAGGGAGAGATCACTCACCAATTACTGTCACGGGCAAAACAGACTCCCATTGGGGAAATTAATTTATTACCAATTGAATCAGAGTAGGATAATAAGAAATAAAGCCAAATCTTAAAACCACCTTACCCCCAACCCTCCCTTCTTCCTAGGTTTAACTCCATTCCCAATTTCTCTACCTCCTCCCACACAGCAGTGCACAGGGACAGAGAATGGGGGTTGCCACCAGTTAATCCCATGTTGTCTCTGCCACTCCATCCTCATCAGGGGGAGGACTCCTCACACTCTTTCCCTGCTCCAACGTGGGGTCCCTCCCACAGGAAACGTTCCTCCATGAACTTCTCCAGTGTTGAATCCTTCCCACAGGTTACAGCTTTTCACAAACTGCTCCAGTGTGGTCCTTTCCATGGGGTGCAGTTCTTTAGGAGCAGACTGCTCCAGGGGGTGTCCCCCAGGGGGTCACAAGTCCTGCCAGCAAACCTGCTCTAGTATGGGCTCCTCTCTCCATGGGGTCACAGGTCCTGCCAGAAGACAGCTTCAGTGCAGGCTCTTCACGGCTTACAACATCCTTCGGGCATCTACCTGCTCTGGTGTGGGGTCCTCTATGGGCTGCAGGCAGATATTTGCTCCACCGTTAACCTCATGGGCTGCAGGAGGACAGCCTGCCTCACTATGGTCTTCACCACAGGCTGCAGGGGAATCTCTGCTCTGGCACCTGGAGTTCCTCCTTCTTCAATGACCTTGGTGTCTGCCCAGTTGCTTCTCTCACATATTCTCAATCCTCTCTCCAGCTGCAGTTGCTGTTGCCGCGCAGTTTTTTTCCCTTCCTTAAATATGTTACCCCAGAGGCACCACCACCATCACTGATGGGCTCAGCCTTGGCCAGCAGTGGGTCCATCTTGGAGCCAGCTGGCACTGTCTGAATCGAATATGGGGAAAGCTTCTAGCATCTTCTGACAGAAGCCACCCCCTGTAACTCCTCTGCTACCAAAAGCTTACCACACAAACCCAATATAACATCTCTCCAGCAAAAGCTGTAATTGTTAATCCAGCCTGTCTCTCACAATAGCTCATTCTTCTGTGAGCAGGGATCATCCTGGAGCAAAATAATCTCTGAGTTTTCACTGTTATAAAGGGACAGACACAGTTACTCGGCTTGCCCCTCACCCACCAAAACCAACCTTGCAATTCTAATACCAACAGTCACAGACAGAAAGGGTGCAATTTAATAACATCCATCAGCCACTTGCTCACTTGTGTGTTAGCCGCAGTTAGTACAACAGGCAGAGGAATCTCCCAAGGAATGCTTTACAGGTACAACGTGTCTCCCCTCGCCAAGAATACTGATTGCCTAATTAAGCTAAGTACTTTTATGCCACGGGCCTTTGAAAAATCACTCTTAGTCTCAACAAAGATACTGAGGGAAAGTACAGAGTTAAATAAAAATGTTGTTGAATATGCAGAATACAGGCTTTCCTGATGGAAAAACAGCTCTCTTATTCCTGCAGATTTTTAATGATTTGATTCCCATCTGCTACTGTGGAAAGTTAAGACGATGGTGAAGTGTTCAGTGCCTAACAAGGCAAAATGTTTTGATGTTTTGCAATTACATCTAAAAATTGTATGTGTAAATATGTTCTGTTCTAACACATGTTAAAATTGTCACGATCCAAGAGGGAGACTGGTTAACCTAAGAAGTTCCTTGTTTTCTTACAGGTAAGGAAAAACAACTGATGTTCAAGACAAGTAAAACTTAAAGTATGCTAACGGTAAAAGTGACCACATTTTAGCAACAAAAAAAATACACTGCTTTTAGGCTTGCCCTTTTTAAATCCAAGAACAAAGCAAAAACCCTTCAATATCAGAATGGAGTTTTTATTAGCTCAAGGAGTATCTTGAGATATATGGTGATGGGGATTAAAGTTTAACATTACTCAGTGCCAATTTTGTTCTAATTAGATTAGCAACCCCTCAGATTAAGGACGGGTAACTTTGGCCCCACAGAAATACAAGTCATTATTAAGATTCAAATAAAAAAAAAAGAAAGAGCTGGAGATACGTAATACACTGAAACTATATACACAGACAGAAGTAGGTGTATAAATCTTATCAACAAGCCTGTCTCCTTTATGCTTTCTTTAAATATGAAAAATTATCACTAGCAATTTGAAGATGTGCACTTATACCACTTTATAGTACAATATCTGATCAAAACACACAAAAAAAGACTGACAAAGGTGTAGGTGTAGGTAAGACTCCCAGAAGGCAGTACTATTTCATCAGACGTGACCACACAGATAGCTTTTTATAAGACCCCCTCCATTTATTAGCTCTGACAACGAAATTACTATCTAAATTAAAGTGCAGCATGCATGCTTGCTAGCAAGCTTTTCTTGGACTGGTAGTGCAAAAAATTGTGAATTTGATGTTTTTTTAAGGAATTTTGCACTGGACCAAGATCTAAGAAGATTATAGTTTACAATTTTTTTTTTTTTTAAGGAGGAGAGGACTATTTAACATAACACTTGATAGACAAGGCTTCCACTAGGAGATAAATTTCAGTTCTAAGAGAGATCTGTTACTGCTGCAAAATTCTGAAGCTCAGCTAGTTTCAAAATAATATATGAAATTTATCAATGTTACTTGATATTCTGGCCACAGACCCTAAAATACACAGCTCATACACTGAAGATGAAAACAATGAACAATTTGTAGTCTAACGAGAATGATCACATAATTGTTTTAAAAATAGCACACTGTAAAGCAATCCAAGGAGTTCCAAATAAGTTCCAAATGATGTATCAAATCAACTGTATTTCTGGCATTTCATCAAGCATATGGAATAACTACTGTCAGGGGAATGAAAAAAAAAAAACAACAAATGAAACTTCAAATTTTCTGCTGCTGTCATGCTCTTATAAGGAAATAACTGGCTTTTATAGCATGCAGTCTTCCTGTATACACAAGACGCAGACCCATACAAAAGGTAACAGCAGTTCACGTAGCAGGTAACTTATTTTTCACACTGTTCTGAATAAATTCAGCACTAGTACAAATGTAACATTAACTCTAAGACAGAAAGCGCTATTAGAGGACAAGAAGCTGTAATGCAGTGCAGATTTCTTTTGGCAGGCCTGACAATTAATCCAATTAATCCAATTCTGCTAATTAATCCAACTGAGATTGGATTGAGCTTGTCAACCGAAATGAGTGCTGGAGGACCACAGTCTTCTTGCCTAAGCTATTTTTTGTGTCCATACACATTCATATGGGTTGTGTAAATAGTACTAAACAATCAAAAGTGTTTCAAGTGATACAACTAATAAACCATCAGAACTGACAGAGAAGCCACAAATTTTAGTTTTAAAAAATAAAAGCTCCACGTTTCTGAGCTTCCAAAAAAGCACAGTAGGATTTACCACAGGTTCCAGATTGGACACAGTTTAATCTAAATTTGTATGCTTGTAAATCCTAGCAAATTTTCTATTCAGCAAATAAAGTTTTATACACTATAAATATTACAGTTTTGGGAGAAATGAGAAAACATTTAGAAATTGTAGAACTATCTTACCTTCAACATAGGTTGGAAATGAAGCCAGGCTTTTTCTGGACTGCAATTAAAACAAAAAGGGATTTCAAACAGAACAGAGCATGCACAAATAGGCATTAAAAATTTCTCCACACCAAAAAAAAATTTTAAAAAGTAAATCAGTCATAGTTATTAGCAAATGAAGATCACCACTTATTAAGATGTATTATTATATTTAGTGTTTTCAAACTCTAAGCACCTACTAGAGTTAAAATCAATGTATTCTGTTTGTGTCTTTATCAGGCAACATACTAGGACTAGTTTTTAGTTACTTGTTGGTGTTCAATAGTGTATTAACTTCTTACCAAAAGTTGGTCTACTTTTACTAATCAAGAAGTGTGCAGGAGAGTACATCATATATCTCAAAGGCACTGGATCTTCCAACTACAAATAAATACATGCAGGAATATATAAAATTATGCTATTCATGACTGAAACCACCAGCCCAGTCAGTCATTCATTAAGCAAATTCTGTTATTCATTAGGGCTGTTTTTAGATGTATCGCTCACATTAATATGGCCTGCAAAAAGCTTTCCAAATTCTATCAGGTTAGGTAGCAGTCTGTATTCCGTGGGGTAACTGAAATCACTAACACCTCTCCACCAACTATGCTTACAGCATATCAAGGACAAAAACACATCTGGTAGATTCAATTACGATAAAGGTGAACAAATGGAAAAAATCCTGACTTGCAGACGTAAATACACAGCCTAAAGTAAAAACTTACTTCCAACTGTGTTTTTGAGACACTTTTATGTGAAGGACTTTGTGGCTAACACTTCAAACACCTCAGAGTTACAATTTACTGTAAGACTCACTGTTTTGTTATAATCAGTAAGATAAAAAAGTATCTAAGCTAATTCTGTGTGGCAATTCATAGATAGTAATAGGTGTATTGAAATACCCGCTGCTATCATATGTGTTGCATGTAAGAATTTTGGGTAGTGCAAGCATTACAAAACATTCATGAATCTACAACTGATTGTATTAGCAGTAACTCCTCCAAGGAATGCTTAATTTAGTTTTATTTAAAGATAATCTATATATGATCAGACGAATGCATAATATCCTAGATGCATAATTTCCAGTATTTTTCCATACAATATACTTCAAAGTATATGCCAAATTATTTTCCTTTATGTTGGAAACTTACAAGGTTTTGTATATTAGTGGAAAAAATAGGCAAACTGGCAAGGTCACAGTTATGTGACAGGTCAAGTGACTAAACCCAAGGAGTCTTTTCCCTTGTAACAAATAGGAAATTTATGTAACAAGTAAT
Source organism: Todiramphus chloris collaris (assembly GCA_025345505.1). Taxonomy (NCBI): domain Eukaryota; kingdom Metazoa; phylum Chordata; class Aves; order Coraciiformes; family Alcedinidae; genus Todiramphus; species Todiramphus chloris. Next base: position 23,944,746 of record JANVCC010010406.1, on the reverse strand, counting down.
AGTTTTCAACCAATGATGCTCATCTTGTTATACCATAAAATAACTCATGAAACGAAATCAAAAAGCGTGTGACACAGCAAAGCCTGCTGCTCCTTATGAAAATGACTAATCTGTACTACAAAACCAAGAAAGCTCTCTTATCAGAGATTGAACGAGTACAAACAAAGATGCCAATAAAAAAAAAACAAAACCACTCCTGCTGCCAAAGCATTTAAATTGCTGTGAGGACACTGACCATGAGCCAGAATTGTGTCCTCATGGCCAAGGAGGCCAATGGCATCCTGGGGTGTATTAAAGGGGTGTGGTTAGTAGGTAAAGAGACGTTCTCCTCACCCTCTACTCTGCCCTGCTGAGACCACACCTGGAATATCGTGTACAGTTCTGGGCCCCTCAGTTCAAGAAGGACAGGAAACTGCTTGAGAGAGTCAAAGCGCAGAGCCATAAAGATGATTAAGGGAGTGGAGCATCTCCCTTATAAGGGAAGGCTGAGGGAGCTGGGTCTCTTGAGCTTGGAGAAGGGGAGACTGCGGGGTGACCTCATTAATGTTTATGAATATGTAAAGGGCGAGTGTCAGGAGGATGGAGCCAGGCTCTTCTCTGTTATGTCCAGTGAAAGGACAAGGGGCAATGGGTGTAAGCTGGAGCATAAGAGGTTCCACAGAAACATAAGGAAAAACTTTTTCACAGTGAGGGTGACAGAGCTCTGAAACAGGCTGCCCAGAGGGGTTGTGGAGTCTCCTTCTCTGGAGACATTCAAAACCCATCTGGATGCATTCCTGTATCACCTGCTCTAGGTGATCCTGCTCTGGCAGGGGAGTTGGACTAGATCTTTTGAGGTCCCTTCCAACCCTTAATGGTCTGTGACTCTGTGACATGTTTTTTTAGATCTGTGGCTCTTTCAACTCTTCAAATGACTGTTTTTAATGGACCACCTACTAATACAGACTTTAAAAATTGCTTGAAATTGCTGCTGGTGTACTGCTAAGAGGAAGAGTCAACCACTGGACTCTGACAGGCCTGGAGGACAAATCCCCTACACACCACAGACAGTTCATACATGTAAATGCCCTTTCTGAAGTACTTTTACTTTTTTAAAAAATGAGTGAACAAAGTTTTTAATTATATATTGGCAACTATTCAGCAATCTGACTAGATGATGCAACTTCTTTTACGATAGAGTGGTGTAAACTGTAATCATATATGCTTTTATTGCAAAAACTCACACACAAAACTAAGTTTTTGTTAATTACCCAGGCTGAAAGACACTCTAAGACCACAGAGATAGTAAAGTAACAGGTAAAGTTACCAATAGGAGGAAACCTACACCTTTTAATTTTACATATCCATGAATAATGAAATATGAAGGTCATTAATGTTTTATTACTCTTGTTAACCTTGTTGCCACCTCATATTATAAAATCTGTATTTTTTAAAAAGGCTTTAGTAAGACTCATAAGTCATTCCCCAAAATTTTGAAAATTCTGGCATTGAAAGTATTAAAGCAGGCATTAGTTAGTGCTCAGCTGAGGGAAACGAACAGCCTGACATCCTACTGTGAGACCTGGTTTACCACCTCTGACTCTACATGGGAGCACATCCTAAAAACTGAAATGAGTAGTAGCATCTTGTTTTTCTTCCTTAGGATAAGTTTACAGATATCTAAAAACTGCTAAAAGTTAATATATATATTGACTGACAAAATCTGTACTGAATAAAGCTAAAGGCTTTAGCAAGTTAACTATATAGCAGATGAAAATTTAATGGCACAATCTATTGTTGAAGGCTTTAGCACATGAGAAATTATGAGTTTCTTGTCTTTTGAAACCTTTCATTATTTTCTAAATGGAAATACAGACTGGCACAAATGCATACATGCTGTAGGTTTTTATCCCTTTAAAATAACAGAAGAAAAAAATGAAGAATGGGTTACTGTTTACTGTTTCAATTTTAGTCAGTATTTCCAGTTAAAGCAGATCAGGTTTTTCTTTGTGGAAGACAACTCCTGCATTGCTATCAGTAACCACATCTTGCTTCTAGATTTTTATTGAAGTTTAAAAACCAAAAAGCACATAAACCAAATATTTCTGATGTTTCTATTTACAGAGACAGCCATTCTACAATAATGCAAATATTTTGTATACCAAATGATTTTCTTTTCAATCACACTTCTCATTTTGCATTGCTGGAACTACTGCAGTCTAAAAAGCTGACAGGTGTG
>JANVCC010010406.1:23888356-23942428 GCA_025345505.1 Todiramphus chloris collaris | reverse complement strand
GTTTAGGATAGGAGTTTAAAACCAAAAAAACTAGGAAAAAAAAAGGAAAGCAAGTATTTAGCTTTTTTTTTTTTTTGAAGCAAAGAGTCAAGAAATTAATTCTAACTGTGAATCCTTCACACGTGAACTCCTACAATGTCAAAATCTTACACATCTTAAATAGCTACTCAATCAATTTCATTTAAGCAAGATTTTTCATCTGGCTGAGAAACACTCCCTTCTTTGCAGGAAGACATTCTGCATGGAAAAAAAAGGGCTTCTTTCTTTTGCCTCTAATACAGAGGTGATGTTGGCTGTTTGGTAAAACAATACCTCACAGCCCGTTAAATAAATTTAGTGGCAGCTGCACAGAGCCCGAAAGTGCCACGATAAACAACTCTTAAGTACCTCAGTCAGATAGACAGGTGAGCAAAAGGGAAAGGAGCTACCAATCAGCTCTGCCAGTTTGTTGCAATTTTGGAAGAGAACGGATTGCACAGGTACAAGTGAGCAAGGAAAATAATAAGGTGTAAGTAGCATGAACAAGACTGTGGCTTTCAAAAAGATTTGACTCTACCTCTTTATTAGTGGAGGCCTCTGCTGTACTGCAGACATCCTGGTGATGTTGCCTACTTGACGACTCAGCACCCCGAGGTGAAGAAGAATCTGGAGATGGAGACTGACATGGCAAGAAAATTAAATAATAATCCGAATGACCAAAGTAAAAAATCTTCTTTCATATTTTCCTCTAATATGGCAGTGGAAATTAGAGATGAGAGGGAAAACCAAACCAAACAACTCAAGACAAACACTTTAAAAAGATAACTTATGCTTTTTATCATAATGATTACACATCAATATCCCAGTAGTCTTATTCTGAACCGCTAAATCTTTTAAAAATCTTTTGCTGGCAATGTGTGAAATTACGCAGTTGTAAAAATAAAAAGCTGTACTCAGTGGCAAGTAAGACTCAAGCAAAAAGTGTGTCTCAGAACTGTAATTTTTCAAGGTGAGCAGAGGATCACCTGGTATTGCTACTGGGCCAACTAATTACACTTACTGCCTGCATTCTACTAAGCTGCAGTTACAGGACTTTGAGTTGCACAAGCATGTCTGTTGCATGCAGGCCAATGACTGTGAGCTTACTGAAGGCTCCAGGCAATGCAAACACATATCCTAACCCCTGACATTCTAGAAAAGAAAAGATAAAGTCACAAAGAAGCTGTGATGGGAGACAGGTGAATTGACCACAAGCAGAACACAGGGATTCAGCTAAAAATGACTGAGTTGTCAAACTGGGGAGAGTGATGAAAAGAACGCACTTGCTCCATGAGTTCTCAGGAATAATCAACCTGAAGCACTAAACTACCTTAGGAAACAACTTTCATAAATTGTACAGAATAATACATAGGAAGTTTGGCCCTAGCTTTGCCAGTTCAACAGTTCATCACGGTCAAATACTATTCTTCTGGTTTCATAAACAATTATGGGACATGCCTTTTCTCTAAGCCAATGAGTCACACCACAAAAAAAGGTCTACATTTCCAGTGCTCTGAGCTGGCAGCAGCTCCAATCTGGGAGTGCCCTCCTGCTATGCCTCCACTTCAGATGAAACACTGAGTTCTATGAAATAATGTGAAAAAACCCGCTGTATTTTTTCAAGCCTCATTGATATGGAACAAACCCCCTTCTCTTTATCTTTATTCCTTGAAAAGACCTATATTGCATAGTTACTAAATATTAGAACTGTAGTTAGCTAATAAAAGCTTCCAAAGAGTTAAGAAGCAATTCCTTATACAGATATATCCTGGGTAAAAGATCAGTCCTTACACCTCCCCGTATTTTGAATTACAGCTGCAGGGTAAAAAGGAGATGCAGCTGTGAAACAGTCCCTGACCAGATGCAGCTGTGAAGCATCTGATACCTAGAAGTCCCTAGAACACTGGCATGGGCTTGCACCATTAGACTGAAGGATTGCTCACTGCATTGCTGTGGGAGAGATGCAGGCTCCGCTGACTTGCTGTCTAACTACCACCAGAGTTACAGTGCTACAATGACTCAACTGTACAAGTGGTAATTCCTATTTACTTAAGGAAGCATCCTCATAGTGCTCACAGTCCCAATGGGTATATAGTATTTCTTTATTAGGGTCAAATATAAAAGGTGCATAATACTGACAAATTAATAATGACATCAGGATACTGTAGGACTGAGTTCTAAATAGCAAACAAATAAACAAAGTCAAGCATACCATATTTTAGCATTGAATGATAAAAAAAATTCTTTAAAATGCTTGAAAGCTCTTATATTCATGCAAAGAAGTGGTATCGATAATAATTATATAAACTAGCTAGTTGATGACGTTAAGAAATTTTGCAGTATTTAAAATGTGTTAACCATTACTCTAGTAGCACTACAAATATCTTTACTCAGCTCTTTTCATCTACAAACTATCAGAATTAAGCAACCACCAAAACAATCACATGCATCTGTCCGAACGTCTGTTCAATGTTTTCTGTGACAAAATACCTCAAAATACCCCAAACCAAAACCACCAAACCCAAATACCAAACATCCTACAAAGTTTGCTACATGACGTGACAGAAAGCTGTCCCCAAAAACATTTGTAAGAAAAATGTTTAGTCTTTGAAGAGTAAACAGTCAGTTCTCTCCTCTATCAAAATGTATTTTTAGAGGTACCCTATACAATGCACAAGGAAATAATTCAGTCACAGCAATAACAATAAATATTTCGGTACATCATAGTGGATAGACAACTTGCATAGCTGCTCATCACACTACAACTGAAGTCTGAAATAAATGCTTGGTGACTGCTTTATTGTCTGTTAACAAAACAAGTTTTAGAAGCCTAACCAAAACGCTGTCAGAACAAACATAGAAAGTTCATGTGAAGGATGCTGTTATTATGTAGAAAGGTCCATCAATGGAATTACAAAGTGTAGCAATAAAAAAAAAGAGTTCTAGATACCCTGTTTCTCCTCTTGGAACATCTACTTACATTTTTCTTACGATACTCAACCTGGTACATCCAAAAATTCTCCATCTCAATTTTGTCGTTGTTTAGCTCAGACTAACATGCAGCCCAGTATACCTAAGAAACCTCCCTTGCTATTGTGCAGAGGGTATTTAGTAACAGAACTTGTAACAGGAGAAGATTATGTTGTATCTAACCTATCCTGGTCAACCCACATGGCAACTGAATAGATCACAAAGACAAACATAAGTGACACAAAAACATCTCAAAGACAATCACCCACTCTTGTTTTATAAAAGCAGTGTTGTTTTACCTGCTTTTAACAGGTTATCTGAAAAGAGTATAACCTAGTGGGTCACATCATCACATACAGGGCAAGGACAGAGGGGCTGAAATCAAGAAATACTTCAGCAAGAAAAGTTTCACTTAAACAAAAGGCCATTGCTTTCATGACTTAATGCCCACAGTTTTCTTGGCAGAGGAATGGCAAACACAGTCATTATTGGTATGTTAGTTCAGAGGAGACAACTGGATAAAACAAGAATCATTATGGTTGGAAAGGACCTCCAGGGTCAGGCTTTAAAATTTATTCAATTTTAGTGACAAAAAGTCTTCTGAGAGGTATCTATACACATTAGGCAAAGGTCAAAGCACTATGTTCAGGTCCCACAGGCAAGTATAGTCTGATGAATAATTTCACAAGCACTGCCCAGCACAACTGTGGTTTTCACACAGCTATGTTGTGGCAGAGTATCTGCTGTGATCTGAACAGTTCAAATTCTTTTCACTGAAATGTAAACAGACCATCAACATATGTTCATCACTTTCAGACAGCCTAAAGTACCCATAAAGAATGGAGCTGAAAGCTAAATTTCCTTTCACTATAACTAACCATCATTACTGGTTGTCTTTGCTTAAACCTGCTTTAACTACAGTGTTAAAAACAGAGGATTTGAAAAATAAACCCAACTCAGAACTCTTGTACACGTACATGCATATCATGGCACAATCTATGCAATTTCATTTATAACTGTGAGATGAGGATGAAACTCAAGTTTGTACTGTAGTTGTGGTGTAATTGCAGTTATGGTGTAACGGTCTCTGCACAAACCCAATGCTCTCACCCATCAGTTTGCTGGGTGGTTCAGGACCTTCCCCTGCCAGTTTGTGCACAGATGATATACCCAGTTTGTTTGAGACATGGTAAAGGACTGAACTGCTCACTTCAGAATAATGCATTTGACTAATTATAGGACCTCTCCATACAGGAATTTCAGGCAGCCTCAGAGATACATTTCAGGACCTCAGGCTCCTCCTGCACATACGACAAGCGAGAGGCACCATTCATGCTCACTACCATCCTAGGCAGGGGCTCTGGCTGACCGAACAGCTTCCCCATGCAGTTTCTTCTGCAAAAATGACCAAACAGTACATGCACCAGACACTAGTCAACAGAAACCATTCCTGCAGATGCAGGTAAAGTCATGTACAACAGTCTTAGGTACACTATTAATGTAAGAGGTGTTTTGTATGCAGCTTAGGTAAACTATAGCAATGAATCACATGTGCTAGAGTGGTCATGTAAGATCACAGGTCAGCTACATGTAAGATCTCAGAACAAATGCAGGTAGGGGAGTCTCAAGTCTGGGGAACATCCCATGATCCAGCTGATGATGCCCTGCAAGGATGGAACTTCCTGCCACTTGCCACAATCTGGACAATGACAGACAGCCTCACTTGAGAGATCTGACTGTCCACATGTCACACTATTCAAAAGCTCTGAAGCAACTAGCTGTTTTAAAACAAACACACTGTCCAGGAGTATCTGCACAATAGCACTGAGATACAAAACTCATTAAGATGCAAAAATAGAGATTTTGACCTAAGCAAAAACTGTGTACCTCTGTCAAAGTCTTTGAAGAAAGACTGTTACTGGTAAATTACTAAGTCTGAGGTAGAAAATAAAAATATGCCTAATACATAGAGGTTTGGATATAACACACTGAAGTCCAAGTGAGCAAACAATAAATAACTGAGTCTGTTAGGGCAAGATGGCCCTTTATTTTGACCATTTCAGAGTCCCTTGGCCACAGGAGTTAGAAGCAGTAACCATGTAGTACCACGTTCCCACTTCATGAGCTGGTAATTTTCTTTGAATTAAATCTTAGTCTGTACAAACTCTGCCTGTCAGAGCAAACACAAACACTCTATGCTCTGTGAGGCTAGGGCCTGTCCAGCAGCACACATGCTGGATGGAAGGCTGCCAGCTTGGAAGGTGCCAGATAGAAGGGCTCCTGGAAGCTGTTTCAGGGCAGCTGAGTTTTTCTCAGGTATGGACATCGTCAGCAGTACTTTCCATTGAACTTGTAGTTTGAATGCAGCCTCAGGTGTCAGTCTGAAAACATTAGTGAAGAACCCTCCTGTGTTTTGAAAATACTTTAACTGTGACAAGTGCTGTTCTAGATTTCAACAGCACAGAAAAATCACTTGAAATTGGTTTCATCTTTCAATAAATAAAAAATATATATTAAAAAAATAAAATCATAGAATCATAGAATAGTTTCAACTGAAAGAGACCTTCAAGATCATCAAGTCCAACCTTATTCCTAGCCCTATCAAAACCAGTAAACCCTGTCCCTAAGCACAGCATCTAACTGGCTCTTAAACACCTCCAGGGATGGTGACTCCACCCCCTCCCTGGGCAGGCCATTCCAGTGCCTGACAACCCTTTCTGTAAAGAAATGCTTCCCAATATCCAGCCTGAACCTCCCCTGCTTCAACTTCAGGCCATTTCCTCTTGTTCTGTCACTTGTCAGCAGGGAGAACAGACCAACTCCCACCTCACTACAGCTTCCCTTCAGGGAGTTGTAGAGGGCAATAAGGTCTCCCCTCAGCCTTCTTTTCTCAAGACTAAACAGCCCCAGACCCCTCAGCCTTACCTCATGAGAGACATGCTCCAAACCCTTTACTAGCTTGGCAGCTTGCCTCTGTACCCTCTCCAGCACCTCAACGTCCTTCTTGTAGAGAGAGGCCCAAAACTGGACACAGCATTTGAGGTGTGGCCTCACCAAAGTAGTACAGAGGAATGATCACCTCCCTGCTCCTGCTGACCACACTGTTCCTGATCCATGCCAGGATGCCATTGGCCTTCTTGGCCACCTGGGCACACTGCTGGCTCCTGTTTCCAGCTGTCAATCCACACCCCCAGGTCCTTCTCTGCCTGGCAGCTCTCCAGGCTCCTTCCCAAGCCTGGAGCGCTGCTGGGGGTTGTTGTGGCCCAAGTGCAGGACCTGGCATTTGGCCTTACTCAAACTCATGGGATTGGCCTTGGCCCAGTGATCCAGCCTAGCTAGATCCCTTTGTAGAGCTTCCCTACCCTCAAGCAGATTGACACTTCCACCCAGCTTGGTGTCATCTGCAGATTTACCAAGGGTTCACTCTATCCCCTCATAGAAATCATTGATGAAGATGTTAAACAGGAGTGGCCCCAGTACTGAGCCCTGGGGAACACCACTCGTGACTGGCAGCCAACTGGATTTAACTCCACTGACCACAACTCTCTGGACTCGTCCATCTAACCAGTTTTTCACCCAGAATATAATCAGAAAATAATCAAGAGTTTATGTAGCCAGTGTTCACTGTAATTTAGAAACCCATAACTCTTCTGGAGAGTGTTTGTCTTCAATAGACTAATGGATAAATTTAAGCTTTCTTCGGTGTGACTGATGAGTCAGCATAAAGCTTTCTGCCCTGGATATTAAAATGCTGTCTTTCTTTGCCTTTTTTTTTTTTTTTCCAATGAATTTTGGGTTGGGGCTTTTGGGGTGGTTTTTTCCTGCATAATTTTAAGACTGTGGTCTTACATAGATGAAGGGAAGATGACCTGTATTCTGTGTGCTCAACCAACAGTTTTAAAAGGTCTGCTCAGAAAAAGAAAACAGTATCCTGTCAACATAAACTCATCTTTATTTAATTTCTTTTCTTTCTCTTTTTTCCCCCCTTAGTTCATCTATTACTGAAACCTGCTTAATTATTTAAAACAAACTTCTCTATTGCCTTGTTAATAATACATTACTCCTGCTGTGGAAAAAGTGAAGCAAATTCACTCCATGAAAACAGTTCACTTCTGGACTTACCAAAATCGAGAAAATCTCACAACTGAGAACTTAAATGTTGAAATAAAAGATATGTAACCAAAAAGAAGAGAGAAACAAGACAATGCAGCTCATTTCTGTTCTACCTAAAAGGCTTGTCTTCATCTCTGAATCCCTACTTCACAAATCTAAACTTCCCATATATGAAGCATTACTTTATATTACGGTTTATTCCAACATTGCACCACCTCAAGTGTACGCAGAGAAACAGAGACTGTCAACACCAAAGACAGGGGTTTGCAAAACTGAGTCTTGGCACACAGCAATAAGCCATACCCTGCAAGTCAACAAAACTTGTCTTTCAGATCTATAACCCCACGGATAACTGAATGGACCTCAGAAAAAGGTCATGGTATTTAGTTCTGAAACAGAGAATTTCTCCCTCCAGATCACTGTTTTCTCCTGACTGTAGCAGAAGTGAAGCAGGCAGCCTGCTTCTCCTCTCTGGAAATGAGAGGACAGATACACTCTTTAAATCCCTTTAAAAAAAAAAAAAAATTCTGCTTAAGCTTTTGGGCCTTTCAGTTCTTTCCTCAGCAGGTCTCTGTACTTCCACAAGGAAGCAAGCAACTATTCCCATAGCTCTATGACATTTAGACCCTCTGTACAATTTATACACCAGAATATTTACTTGTATTCTGGGACATCTACTACACAAAACTGCTCCCCTTTTCACTTGAAAAGTGAAGTCCAGATCCATGCACTGCAGATGTCTTCTCTTTAGATCCTTAAACACCCCTATTTCTGTGCATAACTGGGCACATTCACAGCAGGTTTCTAATGGAGAATCTGACAGAGAAGAATATCAGGCAAGAGCTACTTAAATGAGATATGGGCCTTCACTTCCAGTAAGATAGCTGCATGCATCTAGAACACCATTTCCTAAAGTGCATCCCTCTCCACCACTCTCAGACATGTGTGTACCATAAATAAGCTCCACACTCATCTCCAGCTATGAACATTACTCATTTCACACTCATAAAACAAAACTTAATAGCATTTAAACAGTCTTTTTCCATCATGGGTGAGTTCCCTGCTGTCACATTTCTTGCAGTGGTACAGCTCTAACTGCTACCACATTTGAAAAAGTTACCATCACAAGGCCATATCTGAGTGATAGATAGCCTGCTGTGGTTTAAAAAGTATTCTGATAAACATATTCTGGAAATGTTATGTCAATTGTGCATATCTCATATCTATGAAAAACAAACAAACAAAAAAAATTAATAAAATCTTACTGCGTTTATTCAAACAACACGGAGAATTTTTCAGCTTTTGTCAAATACACAACAGCTTTGGATGTCCAGACCATCTCTTATTCAAGTGAAAGCATGCATCACTAAACTAGGGTGCACAAAGCATATGACAGCAAATACTCTCCATTGTTAAATATTAAGCAGGTACTTCAATACACTATTTATTTATTCACAGAAGTCTGTTACTTGCCTCCTACATCACAAGACTACCAGTTTATTACAGTAGAATTGTCCATGGGCTGTGAGCAATTTTATTTTTTAATATACCCACCAAACATTTGAGGAGCAATTAATAGGAATTACTGAAATTCCAAACAGATAGTGATCTCTAGCTTTCTTACCATCACAGTCATTGCATGCCTTTCCTAACAGTCCCAAACTATAGCCAGTTGCAGGCTAGATGAACACTTCTGGATTGTTAGCTTCTCAAAATAGTCTCTGGACACTTACACCTTGTATCCTACCAAGCATTCTGCTGTGAATGTATCATACAAATACTCAGAACTGAAGAGTAACAGTCACTTTCTTGTGGGGAAAAAAAACCAAAAAAGCTAAAGAGGTTGTCATATTTAATGTTTCTCAACTGCAAATCATTCTTCTGACTTACTGGCTTCATTCCTCTCTTGTGGAGAGCTCCTAGCGAAATAAAAACTGACTGCTATTTGGGGCTAAAGAGGTCTTACCAGTTTCAATGTCATATAATTAACAACACATAATTATACAAATACCTTCAATCAAGTTCTATCTCTGAAAGCAAAATGGTGTTGTTAAAAACCAGTACGGGGACAATTTTCAAAGTAGACCCGCAAAATAACTGAAGGTAATAAAAGCACCCGATTTGCATCACTTATGTGCATGCAGCTCTTTGCTACTTCTCAGGGAATACCAGTGTGCCTGTCTGAAGGTAAAACACTGTCTTTATGTAATTCCTTCTTATTTCAAGGACAACGTTACAAATCAGACCGAATAACATCTCTGACATATACTGGTTACACTGAAAAGCTCCTCTATGAGATCCTATTTCTTTCTCAAGGGAGACAGAAGAAAAATAGACATTTAGATGAATGGGCTTCAACTACATTTTTATTACAACTGATCACTCACAGTCACTTAGTCAACACAAAGTAATGTTGCCCAATTTACTGCTAAGCAGTTCTAGGAATGCTTTGTTAAAAAAAGCAGACTGTTCATGAGTTGGCACCTGAATTATAGAATCCAGTAAAGCAAATACACATCAAATCTTTAGCAAAAAACAAAATTCCTGCCCAGTCCTAAGTTTCTTCCTCTACAGCATTTACTCCCCTCAACCTGCTACAGATCTTCTCAACTATATGCTTAATTTACTTCCTGTTTCCAAGAATACTGTCCCACATCCACAAACATCACTTACCCTAGCACTGAGCTATACTAGCTGTCACTATACATCACTGTTTTGACTACAGCCAGCACTGAAAATCTCAGACAGGTTCTCATCTGAAAGGCTATGAAAAAAATCGAATGAGAATTTAACTTTTAGCTCAAAACAGAAGCCCTTATGTACTTCAATACCTGATATAAATACAGTTCAATGGAAACACCTGTTTTACTTTACTATATGAAACTACCAGGCTGAGTCCTACCAGCGTACCTTAGAAAAGTTAAATTTTAGAAGGTGCAGCAAAATTTTGGAGTGCAGCTAGAGCACTTTCAGGAAGGGTTCACTGCTCTCAAGGTCCCCAACCTAATGTCTCTGAGACCATCATGGTACTGGGCATTACAATCAGACAATCAGAAAGGAAAAGAAAGTTCTTTGATCCCCCAAGTCAGAGAGGCCACTTACAAACACAGACAATACGGTGAACACAATGTACAGCAAAAGAGTAATGTGATCCATTTCAAAAAGGGAAGAGAAATAGTTACAGCTTTTGGAAATTTTTCAAGAAGTTAAGTTTAAAATAATTGTTCTTCCCTATAGAACAATCTGGGAAAATTGCTTTAGCCCTCCACGTGACTGACAATCAACTCTGTAACAGTCTATGTAATTTAAAAAATATTTGTAGAAGTAATTTTGCAGTACAGATTATTTAAAAATAAAAGTTTCAATGAAATCATGAAGAAACAAAATAAAACAATTCAAGCATACTCATTACTATGTATTTCCAAAAGTTTTCAAGGAAGAAGAAAACCCGGAATCTACATGTCTCAATCAGCTTGCATGTCTTTTTCAGCAACTCAAGCACCACACTCCAAAAATTCCTTCCTATTTGTAGAATACCAGCCTCCACTGTTTTGAAGGCAGATAAAAAAATCAGAAGCCTGTCACAGATCTACACAGTACGCCATCTTTTTTCACCATCTGAATTCCTTTTGCAGAGGCTGAGGTGTTTTGGATAGTTCTGATGCATTCCTAGGACATTACAAAACAACAGACAAAACGTTTTAATTTCAGTGTTCATACACAAAAAAACAAAGGTCACAAAAACTTTCGACAGCATTAAAGAGGATGGAGCAGATGTCTGCAGGGCAGTTATCCTTGAAGTAATACCATGGGTCCATGCAATAGACTCTTTTTGACCAGTAAATTTAGCCTACCAGCTCTTTTCATATCAGGCATAAATTTAATCAGTTAACAGTTGTTTATGAGTTTATTTTATAAGAAATGCAGAAAACCCACAAAGATTATCATATAGGCAGCTGGAACCACAAACTGGGAACTGATTCTGATCCAAGTTAAGACTCATGTCAAAAGTACAGAATTTCAGATATGCTGATGCTGTAGATCTGAATGATGGCCTTCAATGTGAATGTTGCTGAAGACTGAATACACTTTACAGTAATAATGTAATATACTCAGGGATATAACATATTTCTAGAGCCTGCAAACGGACAAAAATCCTGCATATTTTCTGGAATCTGAATCTGGTCTACGATACCATCATAAAGACATTCTGATGGAACTGTTAGGATTGTTATGTGACAGAAAGTGAAATCTAGAATTAACAGAAACACACATGGATAGATAATAGAAGACAAAATGTTCAATAGCTATTCTAAAATAACCCATGGCAGTAAAAAATGTAACAGCGTTTGTTTTAAAAAAGCAAGTAAAAAGCTTCATACCACAAATTCGTGCACAACTGGGGTCAGCAGTGCTTCATAAAATAAAAACTGTCCCACTGATAATGCACAGGCATCTCTTACACACTCTCTAGAGTACAGATTTAAAATAGACAAAGCACTACATACGTCACTGAAGGACAAGTCACAGAACAAGAACACAATGCACCCTACATCACTGCCATGTAGGTCATAATTAAAGAAACAAGACATACGTAACATTAGAGCTGAAAGCTCTGCGTACTCACATCTCCACCTAGTGGCCTCTGGTCGTCAGAGTCCCTGGTTGGGCTGATGTCCTGCCTCATCACCCAGATAGGCTCCTTAGGCTCATCAGGGGTATACGGAGAACGGATGGTCCTTGTCTTCACTTCCTCAATAGCCTCTTTAATATCCTTGATGGCCAGTGAAATTGCATCTCTCTTTTCTTTGCTGTACCTCTGCACAGATTCGCCCGAGCTGGATGTGACTCGGGAACCAGCTGGGAGCTGCCCATTACTTTCATGCCCACCACCAGCAAGATCAAGACCATGCTCCAGGCTCTGCTCTGACTCTGGCATGTCTTCAGCTGCCTTGTCCAAGCTCTGGGAGCTCATGCTTTGCTTCACTTCTGCTACAATCTGATCAATGTCCTCCTCCTGCTCGTAACTATCCATTCTTGGGTAGGGTGCAAACTCTGCCTCCTTCTCGGGGCTGTCAGACTCTCCATCAGACCGCTCATCATAATGGTGAAGGCGGGCACCAAGTGCCTCCTTGCGGTAATTGTCAGCTTCCTCCCTTTCGCGCTCGTACTGCTGGATGCCCTCCCTAACATCGAGGTCTGGTGTATCTCCTATCTCCTCGTACACATGTTCCTGCAGCCCGTAGTCAGCGTAAGGCTCGGCATACTGTTCATCCTCTCCTCGGTGGAAGAGCCGATGTGTGTAGACATAACCTGAGTACGCTGCGTTCATGGCTTCCTCGTGTTCGATGGAATGGAAATGTAAGTGATTGGGCAATGTTCGGTTATGAATAGCCTCACCATGCTCAGCCTCGGCATTCTCCGTGTACTCCTCAGATTCAGGCCTGTACTGCACCGCGTACGCGCTCTCATCCTCATTTTCCTGAACTCTCTCTGTGTCATCACTGCTCTCCACTGTGGCTATCACATCCCCTTCTGCAGTATCCGTGTGATTGTGGAAACCACTCTCAGTGCTGGCTGACCGAGCTAACATCCCTTCTTCCTCCTGCCCTGACAGGCCCCCTTGGCTGCTGTTTGTATGCCTTGGGTAGCGAGCTGCATACCGCTGTTCCTCTTCCACCTCTGAGTGCTCCAGGTCTGCCTCCACTGATTCGTTCACTGCTCCATTTGCTGGCTCTTCACTTACCTCCCCTTCAGGTGGTCCAACCAAATGGTTCATGGCAAGTTCTGGTGGGTAGGTCACTTATTCTATTGACATTTTGTCTATCACAGCTGTAAAGAAAAAAAACAAAAAAGCTCTGATGTTATTCTTAAAAAAAAAAAAAAGAGAGAAGTCAATAAATAGAAGCAACAAATGTCACCATTCCTTCCCCAGCAAACATCTGACTTTAGTATCTCTCAAGTCAGATGACACCCAGTGCAACAGTATGCAAATGATCTCCAACAGCAGCAACCAACTATGATCCCTTGAGGACTGCAGTTCTCTACTTCTACGGACAAATTCTTCATGGAAGAATCATTTCCAAGGAACTCCTTGGAGATGCCTCTATGGACTGCTGTGACATTTCAGTGGCATCGGCAGGTTCATGTTAGAAAAGTTCACTTTTGCCAGGGGCTCAACCACGGTAGAGATACGACAGAAATATTCCACCTTTGCTCCACTGCTCTCCCTACAGCTCACTAACCTGGTGCAAAGGAAGGATGCTGTAATGTAAAATGACAGATTTAGTCCTATTACAGGACTCTGCAATTGGTCACATACATGACATCTGTGCATACAGCACCTCTTCAGGATGCATCTTCAGCTGAGCTAGTCACCCTATGTACTTTTAAAAAAAAATTAGAAATAAAAACGCACTTCCAGGGTATCTAATGCACATGTTCCTTCTCTCTAGAGAAGCACATGACAGCTAGATAAAACGTAGTTATCTTCACAGAATGTATTTATAGCCCCTTATGATGGCTTCTGCACCAAGTATCTTTCCAAAAACATGGAAAAAACATTATTAATATTCATAACTATAATCACATGGAGACTAGTGAGGCGTCTCAGACTTGCTGACTTTGAGTAAAAATCACAGAAGATAACTGCTATAGACGTCGGCCAATAAGAATATGCACACCATGGAAACAGGAAATCTCCATAAGAATACAGACTAGCTTTGCATTGAGCAAACAGGCCAGTCTAGCTGAGATGGTTTAATTTTTATGTAACAGCTTCAGGTATTTTGAACCTTGTCCTACATTTTAAAAATGTAATGGCATAAAATAGACACCGTATGTCCTTTTCGGTCCCTAAGTCAAACCATATATTGGTAAGTAAAATATAGCTCTAGCCTGTGACTTATTGTTAAGTACGAAAAGAAAAGGTACCTGTTGGAAGACTTCTGACTTGAAGGATCTAAACCAGCATGTCTCAATTACCATAAAAAAATTAAATTAACATGAATGAAAAAACAGAACTTGAACTAAATCTACTGAACTGAGGCAAGGAGGTTCGTTCACGTGACACTTTGCTGACTAAATGAGCTCTGTGCAAAAGTGCAATGGGAATAACTTCCCATAACAAGAAAGCAACAGTAATTTCAGGTGCCCTCTATTAGAAAAGCTGACAGGTAGGCAAGGCTAGGTGGGAGTACTTGCACTATATTTTCAAGTGAAAACTAGTGGGGGCCGCTTCTAGCTCAGTGAACACTCCTTGGTGCCACCTAATGTTTTAGCCTTTAAAACTTAGAAGTCCTTAATAAAAAACAAAAAACAAACCAAAATACATCTTGGCTCCTGTTACAGGCAGATCTTTTAGTTTTCAGAAACAGTGTGTACATCATGTGTGTAAATCTAGCATGCTGTTTAACATCTAAGACTTGCCTTCCTCATCCTCATCAGAAGGGAGAAAAATGTATAGTATATCATACAGTGTATCAAAAACACAGTTGCAAAATAATAGGTAAAAAAATCACATTAACTGAATAGATAAAAATATGTTCTACAGAAACCAATCCTTTTTCAAAGCAGCTATGAAACAACTCTTTTGTTTTTTCCAACTAAAGGAGGTATGTTACCAAAAAGCCTTCAGTGACAAGGTAATGTCTTTTCTTCCGAGAAATCAGGAAAGAATGGGCAGAATACAGGTGTGTGTGTATTTGTGTGCCAGAACTAACAAACAAAACACTCTCCTTCCCGAAGTGTATGACATATTATTTAAATAAATAAGTACAACAATATTGGAGAGTTTCCATTTTAAGTATAAAATAGAAGGGTGAAGATCTCCAGGCATTTAACAGCCCTTTGAAAAGTTCATCATCACAAACAGCATTTCCTGCTTCCACTGAAGTCAGTTATAAAATTTCCATTGCTATGCATATATATAGAATTAGGCTAAAATAGAGGACTGTGTAAAAATTCCACCTTAATCTGTTGTATTCAAAGTAGCCCCTGACTCACACCTCAGTGTCACTGGTCACCTACAGAAAAAGGGCAGTACTAGTCAACAAAAATTAAATTACACATAAACACAGGACGATGGCTAACTTTCTGAAATCTTTATCAAATGTATCCTGTCACATCTTTAACTGAATTTGTTAAGTTAGAAAAGGGAAAATTCAACTGCATGAAGATTACCTATGCCTCAAGTCAAATAAGGTGTCAAATGTCACAATATCTACAACAGCAAAATTTCTGATAATATCTGAAAATATGCAATCCTGTTTTATAAGTCTTACTTATAAGTTGCAATGCTTGCAACGTAACACATACTATGGACAGACAGCATCACTGACATGTCTAGCTGTGAGAAACAAATTACAGATTACAAACCATAAAAAATATTGCTAAAAAACACCTGGGAGCCCTCTTTTTCTTTTGCAAATTGAAAATTTCCTAAGTTTCAGTCGTGAAATTGTCTTCATTTGAAGAATGATCTCAGGTTAATTTCAAATACTGATATTCAGAAATATTCACAGTTGTGTCTTTTGAGGGGATGAGCAGGAAATTTTAACCTTTACTTAAAACAGGTTCATTTCTGTTTTCCCTTCATCCAATAATTTTAGTTTGATTCCACTTTTTAATTTTGCAAACAATAAAGTATTATTTTCAAATGTATGCTGCATTTTTTTAAACCAAAATTTTGTTAGAAAAGAAAATAAATTTATTTATAAAATTGTAGATCTGAATAAATACCCTTAGATCATCTAAGCCCCAATAACCTTTAATGAAAAAAAGTAAGCTTCTAAGTCAAGTACATTTATCTGACTGTTTAACAATCAGTCTTTAGGACAGTAATTAAAAAATCTGTCTATTAAAGTCAGAGGGTTGAAGCATTAAATCCCTTTTCACACATGGTAGCTGAAAGTCTACTAAATCCCACTTCTTTTATTTTTATTCTTAGTATTCTTTCCCTCAAGCAAGTAAGAGGTCTGTCTGATTTTTCACACCAGGCCTTCAAAAAGGACTTAATTTCCAGCAAGCAAACAAAAATCAATAACCTACATAAAACGCCATAACCAAAAAGAGAATATAAGCAAGAGAGGTCACCTGACATGGGAAATAAAGACACAGCACCCATCTGAAAAATATTATACTCTCACATTAATTACCCAGAACAGCAGCTGTGCTCTAGTAATCAAACATATATGGGAAAATGCTCTGTAAGCACCCTTAGCTTTGCACACAGGACTTGATGGATGAATCTGTCTCCAAAATAGAGAAATCAGAGGTTGATTACTATTTAAACTATGTCTTTGTTGAAGATTAAACTGCATTCCTGCCTGTAAAGAAGAAGCATTAAATATCTTCACATATTTCTCAAGCACCATAAAGAAAGAGCTGGAAGTTTAAGGATTTTTCTCTGCTACTTTACAGTAAAAATCTAAGCATTTCAAATACCACCAAAGGACATACTATCATCTTGGAGCAAGAGCACAACATCCACGCTCAGTGACACTCAGGAAAAACCACGCCATAGGAAAAGGTGAATATAAGAGTGCTCAGATTCCAGTTTGGTTTGTTATTTGTCTCCCAAGTCCAGATGTATAATTGCTTGCTTTCTTGTGCATGTAGGCAGAAATGAACATATTATTATTATTCCAAATACGCCTTTTAGACTTTAGTTTGTAAGAGCATTATGCATCGTATATTCACAGCCTAATCCTGACTTTTTGGAATAAAAGATGACACTCTCAGTAGGTCTGTGTACTACTGTTACTGTCTCAAAACAAAGCTGTGTACCATGTGGAACCAACACTACACCAATACACACACATACACACTGTAATTTTGTCACATACAGGATAACTGGATAACTCCGTTAGGAAGGGAGCACAGGAGATCTCCACTCCAAGCCCTGCCCAAAGCACAGCCAGTTCTGAGCTCAGACCAGGCTACTCAGGGCCTTATCCAGCTGAGGCTTGGTAATTTCCAAGGCTAGAGATGGCACAACTTCTATGGTCCCCAGTACCATTGCTGGGCTGTCCTTGTGGGGAAAATATTTCTTCCTTATAGTCAGTTTGACCTTCACTGTGAAGACCCTGGCTGCATCTTCTTCATCCCCCAGGCTGCTGTTGGGTGACTGAAAACATCCCTCCTCTCAGCTAAAGTAGCCCCAGTTCTGCAGCCTCTGCCTCAGCCCCACTGCCTCAGTGGCCTCCCCTCAACTCCTACCAGTTTGTTAGTGGCATTCTACTGGGGACTTGAAAGCAGAGACAATACCTAGGTGAGTAGAGGGGACAGTCACTGCTCTCCCCTGACTCTCGAGCTGTGTCCGGCTCACACTGCTCCAAGCATCACTGTCACTTGTTTTGCTGCCCAGGCCATGCCCCAGAGCTACCCCTTGGCCCCAGCAGCCTCAGCCTGCATCACTGTGAGGGGTATTTACACACATACATTTTTAAAAATTTAATATTTTGTTTATAAGAAGCATAACTGTTTCCTCTTATTTTGCAGAACTTATGAAAAGTAAGTATATACCAGTTGAGCATGTAAGCAAAAATACTTCTGTCTTCCCTAGAAAACTTTGGACATATTTACCCACGTCTTCCATAAAAAAACAGCTATTATTTGAATATATTCATCCATAACTCCAAGTTGCACTAGAAGCAGACAGATCTCTGACAGAATTTGCAAAGGTATCCCACACCAAGAGCAACTTGTCTTGGCTCATTCTCTGGGCAATTTCACAAAGCAGTTACGCTCTTCCAGACTCCACCAACACGCTAGTGTTTCACTTGAATAGATACAGTTATTTCAACAACACACAGGAAAGCAAGCTACCTTTCAAAACCAACACAGTCTTCGAGACATCTTCAACATTGTTTTGTTTTGGTTTTTTAAAGAGACCCCATGTTATCAAATGGCCAAGAATTTAAGGGCATATGCACTGACCCCTCAGAAAGAATTCCCCAGCTCTCCTGTTTTAGATGTCTCTCTTTTCTGAACTGTAATCTGCTTGGGAAACCTGATTGCTTCTGCTGACATGTGTTCTATAAGCTCATCTAAAACAAACCTCAACAGAAAATGGTGTGAAACAAATGCAGGTTTCTTGACAACCAACAGAAGCAGCACCTGGAAAGTGCCTGGTCCTGCACCTTGGTCACAACAACCTCAGGCAATGCTACAGGCTTCCGGAAGACTTCTGGAAAGTTGCCTGGTGGAAAAGGACCTGGAGGTGCTGGTGAACAGCCAGCTGAACATCAGCCAGCAGCATGCCCAGGTGGCCAAGAAGGGTAGGAAGGCTCTGCAGAGGGATCTGGACAGGTTGAATCAGTGGGCCAAGGCCAGCTGTATGAGGTTTGACAAGGACAAGTGCCAGGTTCTGCACTTTGGTTGCAGCAACCCCAGGCAACGCTACAGGCTTGGGGAAGAGTGGCTGGAAAGCTGCCTGGTGGAAGAGGACCTGGGGGTGCTGGTGGACACCCAGCTGAACATAAGCCAGCAGTGTGCCCAGGTGGCCAAGAAGGCCAATGCAATCCTGGTATGTATCAAAAATAGTGTGCCAAGCAGGAGAAGGGAAGTGATTTTGTCCCTGTACTCAGCACTGGTGAGGCCACAGCTTGAGTGCTGAGTTCAGTTCTGAGCGCCACAGGGTAAGAAAGACACTGAGGTGCTGGAGCAAGTTCAGAGAAGGGCAACAAAGATGGTTAGGGGTCTGGAGAACATGTCTTATATGAAGCTGAAGGAACTGGGATTGTTTAGTCTGGAGGAGGCTGAGGGGAGACCTTCTCATTTGTACAACTACCTGAAAGGAGGTGGTAGTGAGGTGGGTGTTGGTCTCTTCTCCCAAATAAATAGTGCAGGATGAGAGGTAATGGGCTTAAGTTGTGCCCATTGGGTATTATGAAAGATTTCTGTACTGAATGAGTGGTGAGGCATTGGAACAGACTGCCCAGGGAGGCAGTGGAGTCACCATCCCTGGAGGTGTTCAAAACCCACTTAGACGTGGCACTTCAGGACATGGTTTAGTGGTCATGATAATGTTAGGTAGATGGTTGGACTTGATCTTGGAAGTCTTTTCCAACCTTAATGATTCTGTGATTCTGTAATTAACACCCCATCATGTGCACACATGCACCCACTGCTTCATAGTGATGAGGCTGAACAACTATGAACACTTATAATATTTTAACTGTAAAGCAGAAAAGCTGCATGCACAATATTGCTCTGTACACAAAATTTTCAAGTGCTTGTGAAATCCTTGCATCACTGTAATAGTTTAAACAAGTTAAACTCATTAGTTTACTGTAATTACTTTACACTGTAATTTGCCTTTAATATTTTCAGCAAAGATCTTTACTACAATTTTGTTCATAATAATCTTGGAAGCTTCTATTTCTGAGTCCCAGGTCTGCTTATGAAATCAAAAGGAGCACAGTTTAAAACACACACTACACAGAAAAACCTTTTGTAGCAAATTTCAAAAGGGGGTAGCTTTTACCTTCATCAGTCTTTTCTGACCACAACTAACCTAAAAGAGTTACACAGATACCAAACAAAAAGCAAGGAAATACTGTTATTAAAATAAAAGAAAGCTGTGCACTGGCCCATGTTTAGAACATCAGCTTGTCCATGGCATCTAAAAGAAGTCCTGTGCCTAACAAGGGAACTACAGCTAGTCAAACATCAGGCACTATGGCACAAGACTTTGCATTATCATTCAGGTTTTCCCACAACTTAAAGCACACAAGAAGTCAAATTTGTGGCACAACAAGTAAAAAACAAGCAAAACCATGAATTTACAACCAAGGAATCACTGAGCTACTACAGCAGGACTGTCACAGGATTTAAGTCTGCAGCAGTAAAAACCCAAAACCTACAAATACTTGGGTAGACATAATTACATCTATTGTTTACATACGAGTAGTTATAAACTTCCCAATACACCACAATGAAAGATGATGTTATTAGCACCGGAGATCCATATGGAACAATAATGAACGGAGTACACAAGCCACTGGAATGGAAATGAACTGGATTAAGCCACAGTGTGTACCTGAGTAAATCAAAGACAAATCATACATCTTACTTCAGTTTCCCACTGTTTATAAATCTACTTTGGCTCTCAACAGGGTATAAAATTCTGAAAGGGTGAACTTATGTCACCAGCAGGTTCCCTAAACCACATCAACTCAGGATAACACTGCAATTACAAGTAATTAATTTGAATTTCTGCTTCCAATTTAAAAATTGTTTACATCAGCTCCTAAATATCTCTTTAAATTGAATTGACATCATAACTAAAGAAACCCGAACAAGACATACAACTCTCTTATGGAGTGTAGGATACTCATTACTTTCCAGATAACAGAGTACTATCACCATACCATGGTTTTGCTCAACAGCGTATTTAACGCTACTTTTTTTTTTTTTTTTTTAATGCACATACTTTTCTTTTGGAACTGTTTGTTTTGATAAACACAACTTCACTCTTGCTGCAAGTCTTCAAAAGCACATTCCCATTTCATCTACTGGAGCACACAAACCAGTGAAACTACCATTTCAGACAAGTTTTTTAAAAAAATAACAATCTTTATGACAAATGTCTTCACAACTTTTCGTAAGATTTGAAAAAGTACAGATAAGAAGCAGCGATTTGCAAGTCTTCAATTAATAATAACTTTTTTTTTTAGAAAAGTAAAAATAAGCTTTAGGTGTCCTAATTATTAAACAGAACGGTTGGGAAAAAATGATCAGTTTCCAGTTCCATTGAACCTGAGCACACCAAACAGTCGATCAACAGTATGTAGTCATTAATAAAGCAAAGTTAATAGACACAAGATAAAATAAAATAAAATGAAATAGAACAAAACAAAACCCATAAAAACCAGCTCCTTCATTTCTGACCTATGGGCCCCCTTTCTCCAGGCCTGTGCCTGCCCCTATAAAAGGAAAGGGGTGCTAAGAGAAACCTGCACCTGACATAAAAGAACCCCAAACTTCTGTAGTAAGCACATCTAGAATTACCAGAGTTAATGAACACTCAAAAAACCATTTCACTTTTCTCCCCTTCCAAGTCTCATCTTATTCAAAACTAAATTTTAAAGTTGAGCAAGAAGTACTATTCAGTAATCCTCATGAAGACAAGACAGACTTCAATGCTTTAGGGCACTGGAGAGAGAGAATGCTCTGACCAGAAAAGGAACAGACTCTTCCCTCCACCTTTTAACACAGAAGTCCTGCCTACAAAAGAAACAGGGGCAATGGACTCCAAGAGTATCTGAAGCCATCCATCCGCTGCCAGAAGGTGGTTAACTGATACTATGACCCAAAGAGACATGATGAACCAAAAGAAGTAGAGAAAAATCTTGACAGGGATTCACAGGCAACCTCTGTAGTAAAGTAGTGTTAAACACACTACACCAAAAACACTTGAATAAAACAACAAGCACAAATCCCAGACTGTAATTAGCTGAGGAAATAAATCTGACTGCTCTCACTAACCAGAATGTTTAAGCATCGTAACTGAAAGAAATTTGGCTTCCTTTTTCATTCTGTTGTGATTCTCTGACAGGTTTCTGCTGATTTTCTGTCTGGGTATCTTATGGATTACACCCTAAATTAGCAGACAGATAATACAACATTTTGACCACTGGAATTATGGAATTGTTAGTCTCTTATTTAAATCGTGGTTACCAAAAAATACCATTTTCAAAGAAGAAAGAGAAATTGAAATAGTATGTAAGCAATGTCAAAGCGTAACAACATTAAAGATCAGTATTACAATGCAAGATGTGCTTTACTCTCAGTTATAGGTACAATTATTAAAAATAAGTCTTTACTAAATCTGAGCATATCATTGTTTGTAATTTATTTTCTTTTTTTCTCTGCTGTGTGAAGGGGGACAACTGTTTCAGGGAGCACAGTGGAAAAAGCTGACTCTCCAGTAATTAATTCTAAATGCAAATTATGTTGTCTATACACTAGTGAAATTTTTATAGCAATGAAAGCTATGTATTTATCTTTATGTAATCAAAGAGGGGCTAGATCTATGCTACCAAAACCTCCCAAATTTACCCATCAAGCCCAACAGCCTTTGCATCTCCTTTCAGACGCCATTAATAGTTCAACACAGAACCAATGTAGACAAAGCTAAAAAATACGATCCGGTAAGTTGCAGGGCACAGCAATCTTCAGGGTGATTAAGAACGCCTCAAGTTTCACTCACAGAGAGAGTAAGAACTAGTATTTTCAAAAATACCTTGGATTTCTACCTTCTGCCTGCACATAAAGACTTCATCCAACCTTTCTGTCTGATAAAGTTACTCAGCCATATTCTTCATCAGTACTGCACAGTCCTGATGCAACTTATCTTTGATATAAGCAAGACAGAAGATGTAACAGCCAAGAATCAAGACTGGGAACACTCTGCATCTGTTGAAACTTCTGAGTCAATCCTCTTGATTCAGTAACTTGAAACAATACTGTACAGACAGTAAAGTCTATCTAGTTAGTTAGTCTAATTAGCTTCCCTCAGCAGACATAAGCAAGTTCCAGAGTAGTTTCCAGAGAGATTGTTGCAGAGAAAAAAAGTGCTCAAGTAGCAGAAGAGTACACACAGGGTGGAACAAAAAGCCTCTAGGACACCTAAGCAATAACTTCTTTAATGTATCTGTAACAAATCTAACAATTATCAACACAACTAAGCAACACATCTTGAACTAAAAATCTGTTCCCTGTCTTCCCAAACCCCAATCCAAAAGTAAAGCAACAACTCACTGAAATGGCACAGAAATAGTGCTGAAACCCCAGTAACTTCTAGATTCTGCCCCATGATCAGTAAAAGGATTTGTTCTGAGGTACTTGTTTTTACCTGAAAGCTTTAAGCTAGGATACTCCTCATGAAACACAACCATTGCTCAAACAGTGTTGTGAGAGACTGACCTGCCTTTAATTAATTTTATTTGACAAGTTTCAAAGGACCGATACCCAAGTTAAGCTGAAAAGTCAAATGGATGGGAGACAGAATTTGGCTACCTTTCATAGTATAACTTGTACTTGTTATTTCAATTAGACTTACTAAGTGGTTTTTGACAATCACTTTTCCTGGGAAGGCTCGAAAAACGCAGTATGTAAGATGTGGATATATTATTCAGACTGGGGAAAAAAATGAGGAAGACAGAAATGTGAGGTAACTAATATTCCAAGGTATTTTATTATGGTGGGCCTATCAACTCTTAGTAGGTTCAAGCTGCAGTATTTCTGGAATTAAATGCTAACTTCAATAGATTTGAGCTTGTATGTAACTTCAGTGCTCACCAAAAAAAAAAAAAAATCCCAGGAAACAAAAACAATGGAACAAACCAACAGATGCAGAGGAGGAGGAAGTGGCAATGCACAGGTGTAGGTTACAGGAGATCAAAACTTTTTTTTTTTTTCCTCCCTGCTTCATGGACCGTTTTGTCTTCTACTGTATTTTCTGTTACCAATTTAGCACACATAATAAGCCCAATCTCATCTCCAGCCATCAAGTTCTAATAATACCTTCAGATTCTTTTACTTCTACTTCAAGGACAAGCCATTGATTCAGTCCACGTTAAAAAAAAAACAACCCAAAGCTGCACAGAGCAGCTCACAAGTTTCCAAAGGCCTAAAGAAAAATGATCTGACACTTGCATTTTTGCACTGTTTTGCAGCTCTATTACAGTGCTACTGTAAAGACAGTCCTGTGGTCCTCTCCAAAGTAACATGGAAGGATCACAGAATCACGGAATTGTCACAGCTGGAAAAGACCTGTAAGATCACTGTATTGCTCCACTAAAGCGTGTCCTGAAGTGCCTCATCTACACATTTGTTTAACACCTCCAGGGATGGTGACTCCACCACCTCCCTGAGCAGCCTGTTCCAGTGCCTGACTAGTCTTTCAGTAAAGAACGTCTTCATAATAGCTGATCTAAACCTCCACTGGTGCAACTTCAGGCCATTTCCTTTCATTCTGTCATTTACCTGAGAGAAGAGGCCACACCTACCTCATTACAACCTCCTTTCAGGGAGTTGTAGAGTTCAGGAACACAACCTCCTTTCAGGGAGTTGTAGAGAGCAAGAATGTCTCCCCTCAGCCTCCTTTTCTTCAGAATAAATAGCACCCCCAATCAGCCATTCCACGCAGGACTTGTTCTCCAGACTCTTCAACAGCTTGGCTGCCCTCCAGCAGCTCAATGTCCTTCTTACCCTGTGGCGCCCAGAACTGAACACAGCACTCAAGCTGTGGCCTCACCAGTGCTGAGTGCAGGGACACGATCACTTCCCTTCTCCTGCTGGCCACGCTGTTTCTGATGCAGGCCAGGATGCTGTTGGCCTTCTTGGCCACCTGGGCACACTGCTGGCTTATGTTCAGCTGGGTGTCCACCAGCACCCCCAGGTCCTTTTCCACCAGGCAGCTTTCCAGCCACTCTTCCCCAGGCCTGTAGCGTTGCCTGGGGTTGCTGCAACCAAAGTGCAGACCTGGCACTTGCCTTTGTCAAACCTCATACAGCTGGCCTTGGCCCACTGATTCAACCTGTCCAGATCCCTCTGTAGAGCCTTCCTACCCTCAAGCAGACTGACACTCCCACCCAATTTCGCATCGTCTGTGAACTTGCAGAGGATGCACTTAATCCCCTCATCTACATCATTCATAAAGTTATTGAACAAGACCAGCTCCAAAACCGAGCCCTGGAGGACACCACTATTACTGGCCACCAACTGCATTTAACTCTGTTCACCACAACTCTCTGGCCTTGGCCATTCAGACAGTTTTGACCCCAGCAAAGAGTAGACCTGTCTAAGCCCTGAGCCACCAGCTTCTCTATCAGAATGCTGTGGGAGATGGTGTCAAAGGCCTTACTAAAGTCCAGGCAGACAGCGTCCACAGCCTTTCCCTTGTCCAGTAGGTGGGTCACCTGGTCACAGACGGAGATCAGGTTGGTCAAACACAACCTGCCTTTCCTGAACCCATGCTGTCTGGGCCTGATCCCGTGGGTGTCCTACACTTGCCATGTCAGCACACTCAAGATGAACCTCTCCATAACTGTTCTGGGTACCAAGGTCAGGCTGATAGGCCTGTAGTTCCCCGGATCCTCCTTCCAGCTATCCTTGTAGATGGGCATCACTTTGGCAACTCTCCAGTAATCTGGGACCTCCCCTGTTAGCCAAGACTGCTGATAAATGATGGGAGAGAGGCTTGGCAAGCTCCTCTGCCAGTTCCCTCAATACTCTTGGGTGGATGCCATCCAGCCCCATGGACTACTGAATGTCCAGGTGCTGTAGCAGGTCATTAACTGCTTCCTCCCGGATTATAGGGGGCACTGTTCTGCTCTTGTTGTCATACGCTGACTTCCAAAGTATAGTACTAAGTGATTAGAGAGAAAAAAAATCTCAAAAAATTATCCACTGCTATGACCTTTCAGAAATACTATGGTCACTTGTCAGCACCAGAGTAGCTGCACCACTAGGTACTATATACCAGATTTCCTGCTGCAAGAGGCCTGTCTGGCTAGAGCAGCACCTATCACATTTTAATTGGCCTCATCAGACCCATCTGTCTGTTGCAGGTTCCCCAACAGAAAAGTCCTTTCTAGACTGAAAGATTAATAGTTTCTGCACTTTTGGTGACTTAGGAAGCAAGATACGTTCTATGCTCCTCCTCAGAACTGATGGGAGAAGGATTGGTTATTCAAACAGGGAGGATATAAAAATCAGTCTCTATTCTCTGCAACAAGGAAGATCTTCACTGAGACCTACTTTTCAGCACAAGCACATTTCTGTTAGCAGAATTAGTGGCTCCAAGGCGACTACACATGAAATCTGTTTCCCAGACATAATTAAATCCTAATGAAAGCTGGCATTTCTCTACAACTGCAGCTCAGAGCAGAACTTGAAGAGTATTAGTAATTGCACTGCACACAGCTCAGGGTCCTTAGATCTGTCTCTCAAATGGGAGCTTGCTCAGAATTACAGTCTGAGCAAGAGAGGTGGGAGTGATACCCTGCTACAGCCGCAGGGGATCTGTCAGGTTAAGAAAAGAAAAAAAATCTGTTGATGATTACTAATCAAGTTACCCAGATGACACTACTGCCAGATCACGAAAATCAGAAACAGATGCGTTCTGTCAAAACCACAAAGCTTTCCATACACTTCCTAGTCTCTACCCACTAAGAAAACAGACTTACCACAACACAATTACACAGAAGAGGTTACAGAAGAAAGCAAATAAAACTGAGGGGAGCTCCACAAATACACTTCTCAAATTCCTATGCCACATTTGCTGGAACGTGTGCTGTCACATGCCACGAGGATGATTCAGGTTAGACATTAGGACAAATTTCTTCACCATGAGGGTGGTGAGACACTGGAACAGGTTGCCCAGAGAGGTGGTGGAAGCCCCATCCTTGGAAGTTTTTAAGACCAGGCTGGATGGGGCTGTGAGCAACCTGATCTAGTGGGAGGTGTCCCTGCCATTGGAACTAGATGATCTTTAAGGACCCTTCCAACCCTGACAATTCTATGATTCTATGATTTACAGCTAGAACCACCATGCACACTAGTCCAAATAATACATACAGACAATGGGAAAAAAGGATATAGTGAAACGGCATTTAAAGCAGTCATAAGCAAAAGTCATAAATAAAAGATTTCCTAAACACATGTAGTCTGGTAGTTGTCTTCTTTTTAAAATTATTTGGTGTGTTGCCCTCCCCACCCAGTGTTTTTCTCTCCCTTCCAAAAAAAACCCTTCAGATGGTTCACATTTCTGCAAAAGGAGGTACTTCGTCATCTCTTTTAAAATAGCAATACTTAAGGTTTTAGTAGAAGAATATAATCAATTTAAAGTATTTTTATTATGCATTCTTAACATTATCAGATCTTTTTATATCATTAACGCACCCAAGTAGCGGAATTTCAGCAGAGGAAGGAAGCAACCAAAAAGGCCAGCTGTAAGGTAAAAGACATGTCACATGGATAAGCTTGCAGGAAGAACAGTACAATCCTGAGATGTTTCAGTATTTCAAGTAATTAAAATATCTGAGTACAACAGAATGGTCTTTCTCTCCTGACATCCAAGCTTAAGTGTTGTATTTAAGGCTCTACTCTCCAGTGGTATCTAACTGAAATTAAAAGCTGTGCTGGTCTGGTCTCTGCTATCCATCAGGCACAGGAATGGTTTGGACCTCTCTTCAGGTATCTGACCTTTGCCTAAGTGATCTTATAAGCATGCACATACTAACTTCCCTTTTCTTTGCTAAGCTACTGCATCATTTTGTTTTCAATTTCTTAAATTCAGGACAAAAAGTACTGAGGATGTGATCCCTCTCATGGAAACACACTTCTATGTGAAGGTACGAAGCCACTGAATTAACCTTAAACATGGAAATACATGAAAAAGGTGATGAAAATAGGGAAGAACTGCATATTTCTCACAGCTCTGCAGGTTCCTACAGGATTATGATAAGATTATCACTTTACTACAGAATTCAACACCGTGTTCCAAATCAGTCAGGGAGATGGCTACTTTTCATATTATGTTAAATGGACTTTTCAGGACCAGTAAACTTTTTAGCTCTATAAAAGTTGTAAAGACCCACAGCGACCAGTAAATCCAACCTCCTACAAAGCAAAAAACCATTACAACCCCCTAAGATCTTGCTTGCTTGTACTGTAGCATAAACCATTTAGAAAGACCTGCAATTTTCAAAGTTTGTCAACCCACAACATCCATTCCATTATCCTACAAAGACTGATGTTAAACTGACATGCTACAAATATCCCGCCATTTATCTTTTAAAATACTATCACACCATGAACTTTCCTTACAGGGACTCTGGCATTGCTATAATAGCTATTGATCACTAGGAGTCCAAAAGGCTCTTCTGCCACATCCTCCTAAAGATGTTAAATCAGTTTACCCGAATACAACAATTTTACTGCACAAAAGCAGATGGCCAACAGTAGGAATTTAGTACAGCCAAGTTTAAAGACCTTTAAACAGGCCAGATTTCTGCAGACACTCATGCAGATCCTGAGCTCAAATACACAACATCCAAGCTCTGGAACTAAAAGTGAGTCACTACAAGCTGAAATGATGTTTCAAAAATTTGACTAAAGCAGGCACATGATTAAAAGAAAAAATAAATCACACTCAGTCATGGGAAAACACTGTTTACTCTTTCAGACCCATGACCAAGGTTTTGTATTTTCTGAAAGTCTCTGAACTTCTGATTCTCATCAACTGGCAGGGGAAAAAAAGTCTGGAAAAGATGAAAGGGACCAGAAGGCAAGGGGAAGGGAGCACAGAAAAAATTCTGTGGCTTGCAAGAGTGAATAGATTGTCATCTACACTTGCCAGAGTCAGTTTTTCAGAGTGGGTCTACAGTTGTGTTTTAATTTGCATCCAAAGTAGACTTCTGAAGGGCAACTTCTGATGGTGCCCACAGACACTTTGAGATTATGCAATGGATCTCTTTCAAACAACAACTGGTAAGATATTGGAACGGGCTGCCCAGGGAGGTGGTTGAGTCTCCATCCCTGGATGTGTTTAAGCATCACTTAGATGTGGTGTTGAGGGATATGGTCTAGGAGTGAACTTGTAGAGTAGGGTTAATGGTTGGACACGATGATCCCAAGGGTCTTTTCCAACCTAAATGATTCTGTGATTCTGTGAACAATCAACTGGCAGTAGAGAGATCCAGAAAGGCACCTAATTTGTTCAATCTGCCAGTAAGCATTCAGGCACATGACCAGTTCAGAGCTAATGTGATACGAGAATCCTCAAATGTGCATAAGTCATATGATGCACATAAATGTGCATCAGGTCCTTGGTACCAAATGCTTCGTCCTACTGATCCACTCAGGCTGCAGCTAAGTCAAGGACAGTCCCAGAGCAGTTCCACAGGAACATGTGTTTGACAGTATCAATCATCACTTCTAACATAAGTTCACTCTTTTAATCACTTAGGAACATTTTCTCTCAGATGGTTTTTCACTAGTGAGACGGGGAAAATACAGAAAAGGAAAGAAAAAAACCTTATGGACACGCACAAAATATTTGAGAAAACAGTATATTCTGGTACCTGTTTGCATACTTGGATGGTTGTTACAAACTCACAGTGTTGGATTCCACTGTCCCTCTGGGCAACCTGTTCTGATTTTGCACTAGACCTACAGGGAAGAATCATTCTGTTATGTTCAATCTAGATACACATTACTATGGTAACGTGGTGCCTGTGAAACCTCACAATTGACCCTACCAATAAAATCCTCATTTGTCATATAATGTACCTGTTCATAAGAGTAAATATGAGCTCGGGAAAGATTATCCAGAGGACCAGGAGAAAAAAGAACATAAGGCAAAAAGAGGGTGGAAGGGCAGCAGAAAAGAAAGTATATTATAAAAGCAAGAACTGCTTCATAAGAGTGCCTTGTGCAATTATCTTTTAATCAAATAGATGGAAGCAATATAGCCAAAGATCTGGCATTTAGTTTTAAAACCTTGCCAGTCATATTTTTTTGACTGTTTAATTTAAATTCTTCACTCTTCACACTAGTGTTTGGGCTCCTCACTCTTGTGGAAAGTAAGCTACAAGAGTCAATAGCAAATTCATGGTCATGTCTTGCTTTAATTTTCTTCTTATGAGTCCTTGTATTTTTTGGCTTTAATTTTTTTTTTTTTTTTAATGCATTAAGAATCATAACAAAATTACATAAGCTATAAAGAAAAATATGAAGTCTTGGGGAAAATTAAGAGGGAAAATTGACATCTATCTTCCATTTTTTTATCTCAGAATATATTGTGAATTTCATTTTATGGAATCATTAGATATTGTCTTAGATTTACCTGGTGGCACTGAAAAATTTCAAAGAATCACGTTCAGTTAACGACTCCTGAATTACTGTTATTTTAGACAGGAATTGTTAATTGAAACTACAGATCCGGTATCTTTGCATGCATGTGATGTTTCCTAATCAAAAGGCTGTAACTTTGATGTAACCACATTTGAAGATGCTATTAACAGATTCTTCTTTTGTGTAGTGTGGTGGATTGACCCTGTCTGGATGCCAGGTGCCCACCAAGCAGCTTTATCATTCCACCTCCTCATCTGGACAGGGGGAAAAAGAATATGATGAAAGGGACATGGGTCAAGATAAAGACAGAGGAAGATCACTCTGTTAGACATGGGTGTAGCTTCTGGCATGTCTTCTGACAGAAGCCCCCCCTGTAACTGCTCTGCTACCAAAACCTTGCCAAGCAAAGGCATAGGGTACAAGAGCACAGTGTACCATTTGTACCTAGGTAACACTATAGTTACGGTCAAGAAGGCACTTTTCACTGTTTGAAGAACAAAATACTTTTCTGAGTTAATTCTTTTATGCTGTCATTCCTGACAAGTAAGCACTACTCTGCATATATGCACACAGATTTTTTTCTTAGGACCAAGTGGACCAATAAACCACCTTGGCTGACCTTCTATTTTTTTTTTTTTTTTTTTGCTGGTAAAAGTCATCCTGTAATTCTAGAGCAACTCTGTCTACATTCTAGTTTGTTTACAGGCTCCTAAGTGTACTCACATTACTCTCTAATATGACTAATGGTGATGGCAAGATGATGCTGCAGCACAATCTAATGACTCTTTTACAGAATCACAGAACGACCACTTATACAAACACAAAATTATGGCCTTCAGAGCAGCCTTGGGACAATCCTCAAAAAAAACCCCACAAAACACCTATGAGGATTAATAAGGCATGATAATTTGCCAAAAGGGTCTGCTCCAACACCTCTCAACACTTCATCTCTGTAAGCAAATTTATATCTGAACCACTGGAAGAAAACTCTTTCAAGGAACCATAAACCTAAGGAATTGCAGTAATGTCCAACAGACAAAATTAATCTCTCAAACAACTGCACTAATTGCTTTGTCACTCTCTCACACATGCAGTCTTTAGGCAGAATGAAGGCACATGGCTCACTGTGCAAAAATTGAAACAATTTTGCTCTTTCATGAGACAAAACTATACCGCTCAAAACTCCATCTCAAAACTCTTTCGTCTTTTACCTGCCGGAGTTATTCTGGTTTAACAATCACTGATGGACATGAATGGCTTTTGAAAAACGTGTTCACAAACATTTTCCTGTGAGTCTCAACTCTTGCATCTCTTACTCATGCTGCAGAAGTATAATTCTTGCATGAATATAGTCAGAAATTCCACTTCAGATGATAACAAAATAATCTAACAGGATAGTAAAAAAAACCAGAGAGGCTGCTCCTTTCCGAAAGGAAAACATTCAAACATTCACCCCTAGATGAATGCTTAAAAGCAAAATACTTTGCCACACAAATTATTCCAAGGAGCTTTACAAAAGACCAAACAGGTAAGAAAAAGAAGAAAACAAACACCACCCCCCAAAAAAACCCCAAACCAAGACAACACAAACCAAAAACTACACACGAAAAAACCCCAACCAACCAAAAAAATCACAAACCAACCAGAAAAGGCACAAGTAGAAAAGAGTTGTCCATGAAGCAGATAAAGGCTAATGACAGTGTTTTGCTATATTTTACACAGATGCACGTCTTTTTTAATAGCACTTGCTTTTTTAATGCAGTGTTTCAATCCTTTTCTGTGTGTGGCTTTGTGCTAAGAAACACATGCAAATAGCTGCTTTAAGCTAAGCTTAATATATTGTGTAGGTAGACATTGTGTATGTCTACCAGTATTACAGCAGGATGTGATCTGGCAATATGAACAAGGTAGCACTGACCACAGTTTAAGTCCCCAGGTGATATGATCCTTGTGACAACATGGGTGGTTGACTAGATTATCTTCAAAGGTCCTTTCCAACCAAAAACATTCTACGAATCTACGAAAAATGAGTGAAAACTAAGCTCAGTACTGAAGAGGTACTTTCTGTATCTCTCTCATAAAAAAAGAGCCCTACTTCCATGGCTTTCCCATCCACTGCAAACGGTTTTTTATAGCTAGCTGCATCTTGAGAGGGATTGTTACATGTGTATTTTAGAAAAAAAATGGAGCAATATATGATTCTGTATTCAAACTAGAAACAGCCAACACAAGATTCACCTGTAATTTCTGCTAATATGTAGCAATGATCCTTGGAAATACAGACATTTCTGATGTAATTTGTTTGTAGAATATCTATCAAAGGAAAAACTAAATTCCAAAACTTATGTGACCTATTCCCTTCTGAGTCGTCTCTTCAGAATTATCTCCAATAACTAAGAAAATAGGACATTCCAATTAATTTTTTACTCATTAATTTTTTTACTCATTGGCTTACTAACATTCAGGTATTGTAAAATGCAGTATGTAATTTGGTTCAAGTATCTACATACCAACACCTTCACATGATGTGAGAGATTATCAAGCCAAAAATGGAGATATGCAGCAGGTCCAATCTACATTAATCAAAACATATACTGCAAACCTCAGATCAGCCTGGAAGGCAAATGTGCGAACCAAAAGACAGCAAGTGCCTAACAGGTAATTGAAAGGCACTAGTCAAACCATTTGACACCAGAAAGTTATTTTAATATAATTAGATCAGCATTCCAACACATACAGGAAAAGTTACAGAAAGTGGGATCATTAAGTGGGAATGGATCAAATGGTGTCATATCCTGACTCCTCAAAAGCAGTTCCACTTAACGAGGAACAGACCATTCAGACTTCCCTGCAAACTTTCCAACTAGGGATTTCATGAAGCAAAGACATAAGGGAGGGATAAAGTCCATCACAAAACCTCTAACATTCACATGGAAATGAATCTCACAATGCCCTGTCTTGCTGCTCTCTGGGCATGTCTTTGCAAACCCAGCATATCTGACTGTAAGCTACTCAGAGACAAACACAAGAAATATTACAGAAGCAAACACAACCCCACCAAGCTCTAAGACAGAGGCAAACATTTATAACCTTCCTCTTAAAAGCAAGTTACAAAAAATCCAAAGGGTACAAATAGCTTTTCCTTGCATAGCTCAAACTGGACTGGAGAGTCTGGCAATAGGTTTTTGCACCCCCAGGTATGATGCCAGAGTATATAAAACACATACCAAGTATTTAAATCAAACAGTCTGGAAGTAAGCAGGAAATGTTCTGCATTAGTTATATTGGCATGCAAAGTCACAAAGGAGAATGCAAATCAGCACGTATTAGGTCCATTGTTTTCTCAAGAGGACAGTCCGTAACCACAGATGGAAACATGGAAAGGTAGAAAAAGTTTACCAACAGAAAACTGTGCAGATAAACTGTGAGCTCAATTCTTTTATCAACAATAGAAACGGAGCTAAAAACCAACAACAAAGCAAGATTCCCAACTCTTCATGCTATTCCAAACACATCAGAACTAACATGAGCATCGTGCTGCATGTGCAAAGCGAGACACATCTTATGTGAATACCTGCTGTAGCAAAGTTGAGAGAAAATACAAAACAGATAAACCTAAACTAACAACAAAAACTTAACAGGAAAAAAACAGTGACAGAAAAACTGCTATGTTATAAAAAAGAACAAAGAAAATCCCCTTCCGTCCTTCAGGTTCAAAAAACCACCAGTTAATTCTTTGTACTACTTATGACTGGTATTCCACGTGATTTGGGAATAACAATACCAATCATAATCCAGGTAACCAAACATGCTGAGAAGTCAAAACCAGGTTTATTTTTCAGCTTATAGCAGTAACAGCATGCAGGCAAAAATTTTAAAGGGCTCATCCAGGAAGCCTGAATATTACAAAAAATGGGGAAAAAAAAATTAAAACAAAATTTTATATATATGTATATATATATATATATATAAAATCTGCAAACCCATCAGTCTAACTCCAGGTACAACAAAGCAGAGTCAACAAGCTCAAGAGCAGTAACTCATACCTACCGTGAGGACCTAAACCACCAGAAAACATTAAAGGAAAATAAGCAAGAGGGAGTTGGGTTGGGACCACATCAGGAACAGCAGCATTTGAGCGACTACAAAGCACAGCAGCTGAAGGCTGCCAGGCAGCAACAATATGATGGCTGCCTTGGCTTTCAGCCATGGCCAGCGCAGCTAAATCTCATCCCCACACATTCCTTGTAGGTCCCAGAGGGGTCAGCTTTGCTGATAGCAGGCTCTGTAGCATCAGTGACCAGGTTTTCCTGGTCATGTACCTGTTAGCAGTCTCTAATCTAGATGTATTTTTTCCTGCACTGAACAAAGAGTTGCAAAGGCTTGGTTTTGAGAATGCTAAAAAAACATAGGTGGTATTTGTAAAAATGATACAAAATTATCAACAAAACTGATATTTGAAAGGTGTCTTGGTTTTTTTTTTCATAATATTCCAACTATCTTGGCACTGGAAAATCCATTTTACAGACTGCACCATAGTAATAAGTTTTTAAAGCCCTCTGAAATTACCTTACCTACATTATTATACAAAAGCAACATCAGTGATTTGAATCCCCAAAATCCCTATCTTCACTTTTGTCTTGTTTTTCTGAGGGCTATGTCTCTTTAAATAAAATCTAACTGGAATAGAATTTCTGTATATTTTTGTATACTTTCAGCTCTAAATACAGTTTCTGTCACAGGACTCAAACACAAACTGTGACACCTCTCTATCCAATGTAGGACTATGAAAAAGGTAAAGTGAATGTGCCTTCTTAATATGATACATTCAGAAGCAGCACAGATGAGCAGCCACAAACTCCCATGGTTTCTTGCAGGTTTCATGACCCCTCTTTCCTCCAGGTCATTTTACCATCGGTGAGAGTACTTCCACACAGAATTGCGTTGCATTTTTTAATAGAAAGTTTCTCTAGATTTTTTTGATACAACAAAACACAAATACCACGATATTCCGTACTCTCAAAATCTTTTGGGGCTACCTTATGGTACTAGTGACCTTTAGCCACTTCAGATAGCAACATTTGTTGTTACCTTAATAGAATCACAAAAAAAAAAAAAAAAAAAAAAGAGAAGTGAAATGCCAGAAAGAACTTTCAGAATTCAAAATTAAATAGTAATGTTAAGCCCAGATTTATCCCTTCCTTCTATGAGAATAGCAATGTTTTGTATCACTTAATTAAACTGATAAACTGCAGGTATCACACACTGTGCTAAAATCAAGTATCATCAGTTATATAGACACTTAATAGCTTCTTATGGATAGGATTTTTTTTCTTTTTAAATAGACTGCATTAATGAGACTACCAAATATGTTATTTTTGCCTTGGGAAGTTAATAGTGATAAAACTAACAGCTTACACTCAAGCTGGAGTTAACATACTGACTATGGAGTAAAAGTTCCTTGATAGTCTCTGGAGCTAGAAATAGAATTCCATGGAACTCCAAATTTCTATCTTCAGTTCAGTTTGTACAAACTGCCAAACTGATCTAACAAAACAGTCAACGTTTCAGTTAAACTAAACAATGGATTATACCTCACTTTTGTTGTAACAGTATTTTATTTTTACGAACCACTATGCAGACTGTAAGGGCCAACATGTTTATTAAGAATTATTTCTGTGTAAGTCGTTATGTTCGGAGTGTCTTTTCATTATCAGTGTAAAGAATCACTTTGCAACTTGCAAATCACTGATATGCAACTGAAGCAAGCTAACAATCCTTTTGACCAAAATGCACGCAGTTGTCCTTATTCCAGTATGAGATATATGGTGCACTGAAGTTAAGTCGATATAATAAATTTTCAGAAGTAACTGTTACCCATTTCCAAGAGATCAGCTTCTTCTTCAAGTCCATTCCTAAACAGTTCTGCTTCTGCATTTCTTTAAACCACAAGAGGTAATTATTTGGTGACTACACAGTATTTCCACAAGAGGAGAAACAAACAACAAAACCACAAACAAATGAACAAACAAACAAAGCACTTCCAAAAAGCTTCAGCCAGTAAAATATGGTTTCTAGGACACCTCAGAGCACCATGCCAGTAACTCTTGAACAAAATACATTGACAAATCCCTGTATCTGATCCATCCTGAAAATAACTCATTGCAGAAACATGCCTCAGGTCTCTGCAAATCAAGCAGGTGCACAAAAAAAGAAATGGCAGTGAACACCAAATTAATCTTCAGAGCACAGGCTGAGAACATAAAGGTAAGAGAATTTCCTCTGGGTTCACGCTCTGAAATACAGCTGAAGACCACAGACATATTCAGAAGCACCACGAAAATGCTACTGCCTAAGGCTCATTTTCAAAAGCGATTTAGGAAGACTAAATATTGCATGACTCTAAGAGTGTAGAGGCTTCCAAACAAACCTGTAGCATTCTGTTCCATAATATTAAAAGACTATTTCCTTCAAAGAGTTTAATTGCTTTTCTGCTGTCCCCTTTGGGGACTCTCCTGCCATAACAAGTCACCTGGCACTAATGACATTGGCAGATACGGCTGTAAGAGAACAGAAATATTTCATTTCTAGGAGGCTGCTGAAGTAGCCAGAGACACAGGTGGCTCCCTCCTCAACCTCCTACTCGGATGTAAAGATCCCAGTCGTGGCAGATGCATAATTGGAAAAAAACACATGGCTGCACAACAGCATCAGCAGAAAGGTTTTAATTTTCTCAACTGAGAAAGCCTGTTTGGCAAATGAAGGACAGCCCAAAAATGCAGGATGGAGGAGCTGTTCAGAATACTAGCTTAGCAGCAGCAAAAAGGCTTTTTTGAGGGAACCAATAGTGTTCCCTGAACACCAACAACATCCACACAAACACCAAAAATACCAAACCATCCAAGAAGTTCTGCAGTGTGTCCTACCCAGCACCATTAAACTCTATGGGACAATTAAAACCAACTGCAATAGCAACATAGAAGGTGACAGTTTGTTTATGAAGAACAACCATGCCAAGGAGAAAAGAGTAACAAGGCTGTATATTGTACTTCAGGAATAATGCATTTATTCTGAAATTCAAGAAAAGATAGAAGAGTGGACTGAAGTTAAGATGAAAGGCAGCGAAGAAAACAAAGGTAATACCACAGGCGAAACAGATTCTTTAATTTTGAAAATAGACACACAATGTGCAATACAGTTACTAGAAGTATGCAAGAATCTATTGCTTATGAAAGTTGAGAACGTTACTGGGAAATGATACTTTATTCGGACTAAATATGGAGGAATTAGTATTGAAAATCAAGATGTGATAGATAATTGTGTCACAGTCACAAAACTGCTAAGTTTAGCACTGTAAGAATAGCAGGATTCTGACTGTGACAGGATGAAGACAATGGACTTGGGAGAGGCACCAAATCGGAACAAATAATTACAAGATGTTTAGAATAAAAGGCCTCTGAGAAAAGACTGAAGGAGAACAGTCAGCCTAAAAAGGCAACTAAAAATACTAAGATCAGATTTTAGAGAACATCAAAAAAAAACACCATCAAAAGAAAAAAAACCCAATTAAATAAACAATAAATACACAATGGTAACTTTAAAGGCTAATGAAGCTCCAAAACTTGATTATTTTTCAAGGCTGTGGAATCTCTTGACTCCTTATCTTGAGACCTAAGGAAAGATCAGAAAAATATCTAACCAAGGATGATTTAAGTGAGTCATCATACCTATGTACACAGGAATAAATCTTCTGCCCCTATACTTCCATATTAAAATACGCAGACTCCACAGCAGTAAGCTTTTCTTGCTTATTAAAACATTTAAAGGCTCCTTTAAGGCAAGAAAATCAAGAGATTCAGCTCCACGTCTTTCACCATGGTTTGCATTTATTTCCAAGTAAATTAAACAGAAATACTTCAGCAAGAAATGGATTTTATGCAAAGGAAATAATGAGTAAGAAGTCACACTGGAGTACAAGGCCTCACAATAGCTAAGGCTCTAGCAAGGAACCATGACAGTCCATAGAAGAAGTGTGGAAAACAAGCTACCCTGCTGCTCTGGCATGTGCTCCAGTGCATGTGGAACCTGATTGTGGTGAACTGGATCTAGGTAGAGATCCACAGCTAAAATGGAATGTTATACCTAGCATCTGAAAAACTTAAGACAAATCCAAACACTCTAAACTGCTAATAATAGGTGAATTTTGGGCTGCACATGGAGGCAATCGTGTTGGTAGCACTACATCAGGCTTGCACTGCCTGTATAACAATCTGGAATAGGAAATCTGGGTATGGATGTCGCACAAACTGGACCAATGTCAGAAAGCAAATATGACAGGGCTTTTTACTTGGGAAGAATTCTGGCTGAGACAAGGAGGTATAATGCTAATGAAAAGCTGGGCCCAAACTAAAAAAAAAAACCAAAAAAAACCAAACAAAAAACCCCCCAAGTATGACAACAAAATGGCAAATTGAGTGAGGAAAAAAAGGAAGGTGGGTCTTCCAGTGGCCAGTGTGTGGATATTTACAGATGGTAGTAACATTGACATGTGTATTCAAGTTCATTTCAAGGCTGGAGGAAATCCCCTTGGATGACACGTTGAACTCTCCATCAGATTTATATTCATAAGATCTAGGGGAGTGGGGTGAGATGTAGGCAGAAAATAGATTTACACCTCAGTACTTAGAAAGCTGTAATTCAGTAGTAATGACGTACACGATTCCTTAGAATCTGCATTCTTTGTCATAAAATTGTAAACTGGAATATTTGATTGCATGGAGTGTAGATTATTTTGCACAGACTATTTTGTTGCTCTACCTATTTCCTCTTAGAGTGTTCATTAATCAATAAACATCTTAATAGTTCATATCAGCTAAGCCTCAAGTCTCCATTCTGTAGGGGGGACTGTCAAACCTTGGCAATAACGGAAATGTATCTACATAGCAATTATTTCTGCCATTCTTATCAGATGTATGAGTGACATTATGTGATAAAAATCTCACCCATGAAGCAACACAGATAGACAATGGCAGGGGTGAAGCTTAAGTCATACCCTGCCCCAGCTACCCCCAGGCCCATCTCAGTAGCCATTAGGCCATAAAAGGGTCATCTTGCTTCAATAAGCCCAGAGGAGCACAGGGGCAACTGCAGACAGGAACCCTAACTACAGACTGCTAAGGAAGGAACACCCTGTCTGGGCACCCCCCCCCACCCCAAGGTGACCCAGGAGAGCCTCTGCCCCCATGTCCAGGTGTGAAACCCCCCAACGCGAGTCATCAGGAGCACCCTATGGACTGTGTAGGTCTGCTGTCCAGGGGTGCAGGGAAAGGGTGTCTGGGGATTGCAGAGGGCTCATTACAGGAAGTTTAGAGGAGGAACCAAATACAGGAAAAGGGCAGGATTTAGGTCATTTGGTGAGGAATAAGCACGGGAAGATAGAGGAGTAAGGCAATAAAAAGAGCTCACCGCATGTGAATAGTGGGCTGGTTGGTCTGCTCGTCTGGCCATGTCCCATGCCTGACCAGTGCAGTCTGTCCTATGTTCTTGTTAAAGGTCTTTCTAACTCATTCCTGTGTGAGGAACTGTCTACTTGATGTGCCTGGGT
This sequence comes from Todiramphus chloris collaris, assembly GCA_025345505.1. NCBI lineage: Eukaryota > Metazoa > Chordata > Aves > Coraciiformes > Alcedinidae > Todiramphus > Todiramphus chloris. The sequence continues at coordinate 23,902,857 of JANVCC010010406.1, read as the reverse complement.
GCAGCACCTGGAGTCAGACTACCAGACGGAGGGCCCACATGTCTGTGGCACCAGCCTTGCAGAACATGCGAGAGTTGACGCGTGATTGCAAGCAAACTTGAAGGCAGGCTAGCTGGTGAGCAGGGGAAGGGGACCAAAAGCCAGCAGCAGAGAGGCCTCCAACAGTCAGCCCCACAGGGGAGAGAAACTGCGTGTCTCCAAAGGTGCGAGCACAGCAGGGCCACCAGTGGGACCAAGGGAGTCCTAGTCACTCTGTGTGTGTCTGTGTGCAAGTGACAACCACAGCAGTGCTGTGGCCTTACGGGCTCATATGCCCTAGTGACAGTAACTGGGACCCATGGGCAGACCAAGTGACCCCAGATGCAGACAGAATCCACCCTTCCTATAGGTATGTGTGTGTGTGTAAATCTGTCTGTCTGTCTGTCTATCCATCTACCTATCTATCTAGATCTCACTAGGGGACCCAGTCCTTCCTTGCAAGAGAAAGCAGCAGGATGAGGCTCCTTCTGTTGCCTGTGCTTCTGTGAGGGCTCCATGTGTCCACCTGAGCCAGCTGTACATATACATATATACATATACACATACATATACACATGTGGTGTTCACAGGTGCTGAGTGCACATGTCCGCTAAGAACACAGGCTAGGTCTTGCTACTGGATGGACATGGGGCATGGAGGAGCTGCAGCCTCAGACTGCCAGATCCACAGTCATCTATTTTCCTCTAACAATGTAATATTCAAACAAATGCAGACAAGACTGTACCTGCTCCATGAACCCAAAATGCAAGCAATGCACTGCACCTCTACCACACTATCTCAAAATAAGTTTCACTTTTATTATTATGGATTAAAAAATACTAAATAGTTTTAACACAGTAATTCTACCAATCACCACTAGAAAAGTGGTTTTGAATAAACATTGTAAGAGTCCAATTTTCTCAATTGAGACTATCAAAGAAATGGGTAGCTGCAATCTTTAAGCAATTTCCATGGTGAACCTTGTGCCACTGCTTCAGACTTGTAATATCTTGATTATTTTTGTACTGATACAGAAAGGGATGCTCCAAGAACATAGACAGCAGTTAGAAATTCTTGAAGGGGGAAGGGGAAAGGAAAAGAAGGGAAAAAGGAAAAGAAGGGAAAAAGGAAAAGAAAGAAGGGAAAAGAAAAAAGGACTTACATCCTATGTCCTTAGTCTATCTTATTTTTGTAACAGGGACAAAAATAAAGCTTAAAACAAAGCCAGTCTACCTAAACTCTCAGTTTATAAATAAAGAAACAATGTCATCCTGAAACAAATCTCTGAAGATAATCACCTGGGATAATTTATGAGAAATGTCCACTTGGTACATAAGTGCATAGAACAGTAGTAATTAAATCAAACACATCTCAAGCACATTAATTATATGTGAGATGAATTTTTCACTGCAAGTTAAATCAGGCATACTGCAGCTGACTGAGATTTAAATATATCTATAAATAGGAGCCATGAATTTAACTTTAAAATGTATCATCAAATTCTCTGTGCACCCTGGCAGAAATGCAGGACGTTAGGAATACAATTATTTCTTTGTCTTTAAATCAGACTGGACAGCATTTGAAATCAGGTATGTTTATAAAATATCAAAGAGGTCTCACAGATGGAGTGAGTTGACTTAACTCTCTGTGACAGAAGATCCTAAGATCCTCCAACTATTAAAAAGCTGAAGCATCAAGCTGAAGTGGTACTGCATTTTCTTTGAAGTCGATGCTATATTTTTCAGCAAAGGTACAGAACTTCTCAGTTTATGTGGTCTAGGACTGATTGGGCTGTCCTGTTTGCTGTGCCTCACTGAAGCAAACGGGTATGAGGAAGAGGCCAAGTGCCTTGTAAACATTTCTACATATTGTGGGAAACACGTCTAAAGGCAGAGAGCAATTCATCGGTTTCACAGCACAGCAGTTTCACTCCCACTGCAGGGCAGGCCCAGATTCTCTTCAGAAGGCTCACAGGCCAAGACACAGACTGATCCCCTTAATCCACGTGTGCTGCCTATCTAATCTTGAAACCGCTTTGCAAGGAAAACTGCCAGTGGCTTCAATCAGAGCTCTAGGAGTGGCCGCAGGCTTTGTCACTTGCTACAAAATATTTAAAATCCCAGTTCTCTTCCCTTTAAAAAACTGCTTGAAAAAGTAGTATTAAAATGACAAATCCTTCTTCTGGTAGATTTCAATAATGACATTTTTATTAAGCCTGCTTAACTTAACAGAGTGGGACAACAAAGAGAAAAGGCTGAAAAACGTTCCAAACGTAAGTTTTATATTAACAATGCCACCTTACAACCCATTGAAAAGACTACATCGTTTTCAAAACCATAGGATCTCACAGCTACTGGCCTCAAAATAATGGTCCAATTTAACTTTGTGAATTTTATCAGGGATTACCATCACCTTTTGCTTTAAGCAATCTGTTTTCTAATTCCATGAACAGTGGGGGAGGCAAGCTTAAGAGAGTTTGTTCCCAGAAAAAAAGAATCAGATCTCTCCTTCCAAACAGTAATCACAGACATCAGTCACAGCTTCTCATCTGACTAATCCCAAGGGACCGGAGTTTGGTGGAACCATAATGGGGAGCACACGGGCTGGCTTCCTGAAACAAAGACTGATATTTCACATGGCAAGCTTGTGCAACATCCCCAGTGATGGCATATTGGATGCAAGGTACAAATAACAGGCTGACATCCACATGTCTGCTTTCTTACCAGACAGCCCCAGAGCTGAATGCATACAGAGATATAGAAAACGACTTACAACTATTTAGGATAAAAAGTTGCAGGCTCACGAGCAGGCTGAATGAATGCAGTGTACAGACAAAATGTATGGAAAAGTTTACTAGGACAAGTCTGTTAATTGCACCTTTCTCAAATGTAGCTGAGTGACAAAATATCCTCAACCTGCGAACTGTAGCCACAAAGACCTCAGTCATGCAAGTGAATCCCACAACTCATGCTACAAACAATCAGATCTCCACGTGTGCACAGAAGGACCCGTTCCTGAAGCTGTCCCTTTGATTCAAGAGTCCAACAATGTACAAACCTTACACTACACAGCATCAAGGTCCACATGAGGCAAATACATAGGCAAAACCAAATTCTATTTTTTTTTCAGCTGTTTTAAAATATCCCTTCACAACTTACTTTTCAGAGGTGTCCTGGGAAGACTGAAAATGTATTTTTAACATCAGGGATTTAGCCTGAAATAGTTACAACATGAAGCTACTTAAGTATAGCATTGTGAAAAATGCTGACAATGTTTCTTGCTTTCTCCTTCTTGCGCCTAATTTCAGAAATACCTTTAAGACTGTTTTTTCTGAATGTAAGTGTTGTTTTGCTGTTCTGTATTTTATGTACAAATTCATAATTGAACAAAAAACTTCAAAGGATCAAAGTTTATATTTCATATAAGGGTTATTAGGCACAAAAACACTACAGAATTTAAAAAAAAAAAAAAAAAGGAAATGTGGAAATCCATAGGGACCTAGAAGGCCAGGACAATCAGCGCAAATCTACAGTTTAGACAAATCAAATACCTAATTGCACTGATTTCATCATTTTGACTGCTTGGGTTTTGTACATTTTAAAATACTTCTAATGCCCCTAGACTACTGCATCTTAAGATTTACTGCTCAAGACGTAGGCATCAGTTTTAAATACTGTAAACACATCTTCATGGGCCAAGAGGGCAGTAAATACACTCCCTCACAGATAAGTCAAAGGGAAATAGTTAACATATATTCAATACAGATGGCTCTCAGTCTGCACAGTTCCCAGGAATTGAGATCAGAATTCAAGCAGTGGACTGAACAAACCCACAACCAAAGCACAAGATCTCATTCCGACCCCACCTGGCATCTCAGTCAGAGACAACCAAAAAGGCACCGAGGCAATGCAGAAGGACGTAATTAGGGCAAGCTTTCCACGTCCTTATAAGAAGAGTCAAGAAGAGCTAAATTTGATCTTAAAATAAAAACCTGAGAAGTTGTAAGGAAAAGAACTCAACCTTTTTAAACAGAAGGATGATGCTAGTAAAAGGACAAATAAGCATACATGAAATCTAGACAGGAAATAGGAAGTTGGTTCTGCAGTGGCTTTCAAGTGAGAGTTCTAGAGGAAGCGACAAAAAACCTTCAATCCCAGATCTTCTTAAAAGTCCAGCATTTTATGTAAGGGATTATCTGAGACATAGACACACACCAAACTGTGTAGCATGGTATTTCTATGTAACTTTCTTGTTTTGAAAAGATAACTCTGAACTTCTCAGTGAGGAAGTTCTTGAAGTGCTGTGAGGTTGAGAATCATCACAAGACGCTCTCTCTGTTTTCACACTTTTTCCTGAGCATTCATGGCTAGAAACGGGACACTTGGATAACGGACTTTACCAACACTGTAGAACTTTCTTGTGGGCCTCCTTTGGTCAATATAGTTTTGTTAGATTTTTGCAAAACTGCTGGAGTAATACAGCGTAGTTGCACACCTCTTGCACGTAACTGACTGGCATTTAGCTGATCAACATTTGCACAACATGCAACTTAGTTCTCCACTGATAAAAGGCATATCACAAGCTTGCTTTTCTGCAGTTGCATTACACAGCAGCTATGGCACTGCTGCAGGCAAAACAGTCTTGACTCAGGGAATTTTACTTCATTTCACCTATTTCCAATTAACACAAACTTCCCATTACTGATTAGGGTATTGAGAAAAAAAAGTCATAAACAATGAAACACTTCAGGAAACAATTGTCCAGTCCCTTCTCCAGGCTCAACTTCAGCCCAACACCTTTTCCTCTCCCTTCCCAGTCTTAAATTCTCTTATTTTCAGAGACACAGAATGTTAGGGATGGGAAGGGACCTCCAAAGATCATCTAGTCCAATCCCCCTGCCAGAGCAGGATCACCTAGAGCAGGTCACATAGGAATGTGTCCAGATGGGTTTTGAATGTCTCCAGGTAAGGAGACTCCACAACCCCTCTGGGCAGCCCATTCCAGTGCTCTGTCACCCTCACCATGAAGAAATTTTTTTCTCATATTTATGTGGAAGCTCCTATGCTCCAGCTGGCACCTGTTGCCCCTTGTCCTACCATTGGCTGAGACTGAGAAGAGTCTGGCACCATCCTCCTGACACTCACTGTCCTGGTTTGAGTGAAAACAGGACTAATTCTGTTCAGTAATTTTACTTTTCAGCTCAGTTCTTCTAATTAACTGCAACTTCTGAAGTCAACAGCCTGTTCTCACAGACAGTGCCTGCTTCCAGCAGTGATAACACCCCATGGTTAGAGTTACTACCAAGGACTGGTGTGCAGACCAAGGCCACTGCTGGGTCCTGTGTACCACATTGGGGGGTGCAGAAAGTGAAAGGTTGCACCTGCAGGGAGGAGCAGACAGGACGGGTGATTCTAAACTCACCAACGAGGGATTCCAGCCCATATACGGCATATTCCGTCTAGAGCTGAGGGACCCAAAGGGTCTCTGGGCTCTTCTCTCCTCTTGGACTGCTTTGACAGCTTTTGCTTGGCTTGGGTCCTCTTTCGGTTCCTTTCGGAGCACCCAAGGAGGCCTCTGTCCATTCTGCCTTAGATCCGGTCTGCGTGTTCCTGAACCCGGTACCAGAATCCAGCTCCCAAACACAGCTCCCGTCTGCTGCGGGGCCCAGTCTGGGACTGCCCCAGTGGCTCCACAGCATCAGCGGTGACAGTGATGGAATTACCATCAGGGGGGTTGGGTTCCATACTGGTTTTGTATACATTTGTATATATTCCATTTTTATAATTATTAATTTCCTTTTCATTAAAGCTGTTCTGGTTTCCTTTTCTAATCACTCAGTCTCTCTCCCTTATTCCCTTTCTCTTCCCCTCTGGGGAGGGAGGGGGGTTAACAGAGAGCATCTGTTATAGGTCTGAGGGGCTGCCCTGACCCTAAACCGTGACACTCACCCTTTACATATTTATATACATTAATGAGGTCACCCCTCTTCTCCAAGCTCGAGACCCAAGTCCCTCAGCCTTTCCTCACAAGGGAGATGTTCCCCTCCCTTAATCACCTTTGTGTCTCTGAGCTGGACCCTTCCAAGCCGTTCCCTGTCCTTCTTGAACTGAGGAGCCCAGAACTGGACACAATATTCCAGATGCAGCCTCACCAGGGCAGAGCAGAGGGGGAGGAGAACCTTTCTCAACCTACTAACCACACCACTTCTAATACAGCCCAGGATGCCATTGGCCTTCTTGGCCACAAGGGCACATTGCTGGCTTACAGTCATCCTTCTGTCCATCAGGACCCACAGGTCCCTTTCCCCTACGCTTCTCTCCAACAGGTCAGTCCCCAACTTATACTGGTACATGGGGTTGTTCTTGTCCAGGTTGTTCTTGTCCAGATGCAAGACACTTGCCCTTGTTATATTCCATTAAATTTCTCCCTGCCCAACTCTCCAGCCTGTCCAGGTCTCACTGAATGGCAGCACAGCCTGCTGGTGTGTCAGCCACTCCTCCCAGTTCTGCGTCCTCAGCAAACTTGCTGACAGTGCACTCTGTTCCCTCATCCAAGCCATGGATGAATATATTGAATAGTACTGGTCCCAGTACCAACCCATGAGGAATTCCACTAGATACTGGCCTCCAATTAGACTCAGTCCCATTGATCACAAACTCTCTGACTTCTTTCCTTCAGCCAGTTCACAATCCACCAGACCACACTTCCTCAGTTTAGCTGCAAGGATACTGTGGGAGACTGAGTCCAATGCTTTCCTGAAATCAAGATAGACCACATCCACTACTTTACCATCATCTATCCACCTGGTTATGTTCTCATAAAAGGCTATCAGGTTGGTCAAGCATGACTTCCCCTTGGTGAAGCCACGCTGACTGCCCCTAATGACCCTCTTATGCTTGACACGCCTAGAGAGACCACCAAGGATAAGTTGTTCCATTACCTTTCCAGGGATGAGGAGAGACTGACTCGTGTATAGTTACCCAGGTCCCCTTTCTTGCCCTTTTTGAAGACTGGAGTGACATTTGCTTTCCTCCAGTCCTCAGGCACCTGTCCTGTTCCCCACAGGTTATCAAAGATGATGGACAGTGGCCTAGCAATGACTTCCACCAGCACCCTCAGCACCTGCAGGTGCATCCACTCAGTACCCCTGGATTTATGGATGTCCAGATTGCTTAATTGGTCCCTAACCCAGTCTTCACCAACCAAGGCAAACTCCTCCTTTATCCTGCCTTCCTCTGGGGCCTCAGGGGTCTGGGGCTCCTGAGGACAGCCTCCAGCAGCATAGACAGAGACAAAGAAGGCACTCAGGAATTCCACCTTCTTTTTATCCTCTGCCAACAGGGCACCCACCTCATTCATCAGTGGGACTACACTGCCTCTAGTGTTAGTTTTTCTGCAATGTAGCTGAAGAAGCCCTTTCTGTCATCCTTGATCTCTCTTGCAAGGTTTAACTCCAAGGAGGCCTTACCTTTCCTAGTTGCCTTCCTACATCCTCTTACAACAGTCCTATATTCCTCCCAAGTGGCAAGCCCCTACCTCCATGATCTGCAGACTCTCTTCTTCCACTTGAGTTTGCCCAGCAGTTCCCTGTTTAACCATGCAGGCCTCCTGGTACCCTTTCTTGACTTCCTACCTGTTGGGATGCCCTAATCTTGAGCTTGGAAGAAGTGCTTCTTGAATGCTACTCAACTATCTTGGGCCTCTTTACCTTCTAGTACCCTGTCCCATGGGATTTCCACTAGCAATTTCTTGAAAAGGCCAAAGGTGGCCCTACTGAACTCCAGGGATGTGATTCTGCTTGGTATTCTGTTCCTGCCACATGAGAACCTGAACTCCACCATCTCTTGGTTGCTGTAACCAAGGCTGCCCTCAACCTTCACTGCTTCAGCCAGACCCTCCTTGTTAGTGAGAATAAGATCCAGCATTGCTCCTCTCCTAATTGGCTCATCCACCACTTGCATCAGGAAGTTATCATCAATGCACTGGAAGAACCTCCTGGACTGTGGCTGGCTGAGTAGGCCTTCCAGCAAATATCAGGGAAATTAAAATCCCCCCATGAGAACCAGGGCCTGTAATTGCGAGGCTGCTATCAGCTGCCTGTAGAAGGCCTCATCAACCTTCTCGTCCTGATCCGGTGGCTTGTAACAGACACACACAACTGTATCACCCATGCCAGCCTGACCCTTAATTTGCACCCACAAACTCTCAACTCGCTCCCCTTCCGCCCCTGGACAGAACTCAAAGACATTCTAGTTGCTCTCTCACATAAAGAGCAACTCCACCATATTTTCAACACATTATATTTAGTCCCTCACAATTCCTATGCCAAGCAACAGGCAAAGCAGGAAGCTGTTGTCAGTGTTATATGGTTTCTGCTGCTTTCTTCCCACTCGTCTTCTTTCACTGCTGCTTGCTTCTAACTCATTTGCTCTATTCCAGCTTCAGTTCCTCCACGTGCTGCAGTCAGTCAGGTGTGTCCCTGCTCTGGTGTAGGTCCTCCAAGGCCAGTGATCTCTTGGGGAAACCTGCTCCAGCCTCGGGTACCTGGCAGCTGCAGTCCCTTGGGAGTGACGTTGGTCCAGTGTGAGCCATCTCCCTCCAAGAGTGCACCTCCAGCCACTTCTCTGCTCTGTTTCTCCTCCCTTCCAGCAGCCACTCTCTTAAGTAAGTCTGAGCAGCAATGCCATCTGTGTCCCTAACTGGATGAGCGCTTGGTGTACAACAGGTTATCTTCATGAGTTTTAGACCTGACTATGTGGTGTCTGCATTGGGTTTACATGGCATGGTTTTGGTAGCAGGGAGGGCTGAAGGGCTGGCCTCTGTGAGAAGAGACCAGAGGCTATGCCACACCATGTAACAGAGCAATTCATCCCATGGGAGGGACTCCATGCTGGAGCAGGGTAACAGTGTGGGGAAGGACCACAGAAGTGAGAAGATGTTACGGACTGACTGCAAACGCCCTCATTCCCAATCCCTCTGCACTGTACAGGGTAAGGAGAAGGTAGAGGAGTCATGAATGTAGTGAATTTGATCCTAGGAAGAAGAGGGTTTAGTTTTGTCTTTTGTTTCTCACCATCCTACTCAAAGTTGGTAATAAATTAAATTATTTTGTCCCAAGTTGAGTCTGTTTTGTCCATAACAGTGACTGGTGAATGATTTTCTTACTCTTTATCTCAACTCACAAGCTTCTTAATCTTATTTTCTCCCTCTGTCCTGATGAGGACAGGGAATGTGAGAGCAGCTGAGTGGGCAGCTGTCAGCCAGCCAAGGTCAAACTCACCACAATGGCAGAAGGTATTTCATGGTCTTTGCAGAACTGGTCTCCACCTCCCTTTGTCCAATCCTGCATCACTGCCAGGGCCTCTGCCACCCCTAGAGCAGGGCTCAGGCTTTGTCCTTTTAAAAATCTATCAGGTTCCTGTTGTTCAGTCCCTCTGAACTCCAACCCTGCCCTCCAACATATTGACCGGTCCCCCCCAGTACTGTGTCATTTGCTAAAATTTATGAGAGTGCCTTTGGTCCTCTCCTCTGTGTCACTGAGAGAGGTATTTTGAATACAAGTTCCTGGACACACCTCTCCAATACCCTTCTTGATATTGGCCTCTAGACAGAACATGACACATTAACCGTGACCTCTGAGCCCAACCATACAAACAGGTTTTTTACCCATCTGATTGTCCTACCTCCCACACTGTAATGTCCCGGTTGGATAAAAGAATATTGAACAAGTCTCCTACATAACCTTGCTAGAGACAAAGTAAGTAACATCCACTATGCTCTCCTTTGCAAGCCTGGTCATTTTATCACAGAAAACAAGCAGGTGAGTCAGGCATGATCTGCCCTTGGTCAATCCATGTTGACTGCTCCTAATGACTGCCTTCTCCTCCTCCACATGCTCAGGAAAGTCTTCCAACAGGACCCCCTCCAACATTTTTCCAGGGACAGAAGGAAGGCTGATCAGGATGTGGTTTCCATGAGTGATATTTTCTCTTAAAGATGGTTGCAATGTTTGCCTTTCTCGGGTTGAGGGATCTTTCCCAATCCATATGATCTTTCAAAGATGACAGAACAGCCATGAAAATCCTTAGATTAAAGCTCAGTTTCTGGAAAAACAGACAGTATAAATGACTTCTGTGTAGTCACTAACCACACAAAACTAAACATAGATGTAAAATAGTCGTACTTGAATCAGAACAATCACTGATTATTTTGTTTTGATTCGACATATTATTGTTCTGCTTTTGTACTGTAGAAGAAACTTAATTCTGATTTGAAACGCTTTCATAAATTTAACTACACCAATCCCTCTGAAAGCTCTAGAAACTTTACACCATACCAGATAGCAAGATGTGTCCGTGTACAATTTGCATTGAAATTCAACATACAGAAATGCTGAGATAAACTAATTATGTAACCCATTCATTTATACTGTGTCCTTCTGTAATACTGCAAAGAGAGGCATAGCATTAGAATCTAAGCAGAATGGATTTGTGGGCTGTATTTGCAAAATAGTACTCAACATATTGCAGTTCACTCTCTCTGCATAAGTAATTTCCATTTGTGTTCTCTCAGGCATACTATTCTATTTGTGACATGAACCGAATTATATTGCTATTCTCAATTACTCAGAGATATGACAATATTTTGCACCAAACCAATCTCCTTCAAATTTCTTCATTTCCTCTGGGAATTACCCTGGACATTTTCCCTAATGTAGAATCACTCAGCAAAAAGAGAGAGCAAAGCTGGTTTTAGAGACAAGCCCAGGAAAACTGAGGAACAGGAGCATCAGCCTGCAGGCTTCCATTGTGGATTTGACATCATTAATTTATAAGCATTACTCTCCTTTTAAATTGCATCACAGAGCTTGCATTCAAAGAAAACAAGGAAACAGGCAGGAAACAAGGCATAATCACAGCTCACAGAGTAGATGTGCCCTGACCCAATCCATGCTCTACCATGTATCAAAGTTTCTTATCAGATCACCAACCACACAGTATCAGTGTCAGGTGAAAATACTTCACATGCATAGACAAGAGTAGAGGGTTCAAATTCTGACAAGAGCATCTTAGCCAATCTGAGCTTCCTGGGATTTCACATCCATTTGAAAAGCAAGAAAGTCAGACTCCTTCCACTCCACCTACAGATTACCCATGTAAAGAGAATGCTCAGATGTGTTACAATTTCTAACCAATATAGGACAGAGCTAGCATCCAATATAGAATACAAATTAACAGATTTAAAATGCTATTAAACAAGCAACCATTACATTGGGTTTACAGCCCTCGCCTACAACCATGAACTGTGAACAGACTCCCTTTTCCGATGCCTCATGGGTATATGTTGTAAGATTTCTGCTCAGCTTCTAAATTATATATTGGAAATCACCGGTTACAATTTTGAAAAAGCCACTGGTGTTCTCTCAAACACATAACACAGTTCTTACCTTGTGTGTTACAGATTACACATAAAGTCTAATCCGTACAAAGGAAAAAATAATGGATGGAGTAAAGACCTATAAACGTAGTCATAAAATGATATATATGAGGTACTTTGATATATAGGAGGTACTTTGATATATATTTATATATACTCTGAGGTAATTTGATATATATTTATATATATGAGGCCTTGGAAGCATTTTTTCCATGAACACTTAGGATTGCTGCTTCATAAATTAAAACAATTCTGTTGCTCAGAAAAATCAAAAAAGTTCAAATCCCTGTGGCTTTCTATACTTTGTCTTCTAAACTACCTGCTATTATTACTATAACCACGTTAATTCTAACACCTGAAGAAATCCTTATCACACAAGAAACAGAACAAACTACAATTAGTCCAGAGCTACACAAGCAATGGTTGTCCAAAACACAGAGCTGCCTAGTCAACTGATGACTGATGAATGAGTTCAGCTTGCCTTCTCTCAGAGGATAAAGCCAATGCACTGTCTCATTATCTGATCACCAGTTTCTTCAAAAATGAATGGTTTTATTTAGTTTTGAGGTCTCAATAGTTCTTCCAAATTTGGCTGGAACTGCTTGCTGGGACAAAAAAGGAAAATGGAGTCTTCTGCAAATTTATATACTTATTTATAATACAAATTTGGAGGAAATAAATTAAAAAAAAAAAAAGAAAAAAAAAAAAGGCCATATTTAAAAACCTTCCAGTGTCTTGATTTCATCTGCATCTATAAAAACAATCAAACTGCACAGTTACATGACAGCAAACCCTGCAATCACTCAGTCATATCTTGAGATGCCATCTGACACAACTGTATCAAGTCCCTGTCCCTGAAGTCAGCATCAGTGACACAGATGACATTTCTGATACATGCATTTACCCATTCTCAAAGGCCTCCAAGCACCCATGGATGCTTGGTTAGATCTGAGTGTTTCAATATTCTGACTGTTGGTAAAGTTTTCCCAAGGTCTCATTCACCTCTTCACCATTTTGGTGGAAGCTGGTTAGTTATACCCAGTTCTGCCAAACCAAGAACAGATTGCCTGCTGCCTCTCTATCACAGCTATTTTCAGAGCCCTGTACACACTCTTTCTTCTTTGCCCTGAACAATCCCCACTTGATAGTGGGGATTCACTCTTCATGGTCTTGCCTGTCCACCTATAGACTTCCAGTACTCTCCTTCAAACTCTCTCCAGCTCTCTCCAATACATCATGCCAAATGGGATACACCATCAGAGCATTCCCTGAGCATCCTTTGTGTCTCTCCTAAATCTGTATTCATGTCCTGTAAGTGCAGCAACTGCATTTCAGTAACAATCCATCACTGACAAACCCATTTTACACTGTCATTCACTGCAATGCACACAGAGGTTTCTGCAGACCTGATACGCAGCCAGCTGCTTCCTCACTGCGGTTTCATGCACCTTGCTCAGGTCTCTGCTGAAGTGCACGTCTCTCCCCCTTCCCCCTCTGAAGACTCATTGTGATTGTTTTTCTGTCCTCCAACACCCTGGTGGGGCCCCCAAGACTCCAGCCTCTCTGCTCTGGTTTTCACACCTCTAATGAAAACGTTGAGTACTACTGACAAAATCTTGCAAAACCCACCTTGATGCAGGTTTTCATTTCCACAATGAGTTACCAAATTCCTCACTGTGGTTTGCATAATGTGTCTTACAGCTGACATTAAAATGTAACTCACAGAACGCACACACTGGAATTCACTCATCTTCTTCCAACTGCCACTGAAACAAATAAATTAATCTAGACCAGAAGCCCATCAGCAAACTTTCTGCAAAGAGAAGAAAAATACTATATTAAAAAGTAAAAATATATTTAAAAAAAATAAAATGGTAAAAAAAAATCACCCAAAGTTGACTCGACCTGGAGAGCAAGGATACCTCAGTAGCTTACACCTACTAGAGGAAAAAAAATAATTAAAATGTTGCCAAAATAATCAGTCATCAAAACAGACACAGACTTTACACAATTCTCTGGCAGGAAGTGAAATTGAAAATGCAGAAGGCAATGGACTAATAAAACCACACATAGATAAAATCAAAATCAATCATTAAAATTCTTTTAAAAAGGAAAAAAGAGTAACTTACTATGATAAGATTCTTTCTTACATCTTTAACCTGCTTTCCAAAGTAAATCTCTTGATTCAGCATTCACAAAGAACACATACATCTCCCTAAGCTACTTAACCTTGTTCCACAGTTCACAACCTCTGAAAGCACTGTGTTGTACCAGTGTAAGGCCCGTGTAGTTTTGCACAATGCTAAATGTGAAAGAATTTGATGTGTCCTGCTTTAAAACTCTGAAAAGACTGAATTGCTCTTTCACTGTAATAACACACAGAGATCCAATTACTTCAGCATGCAGGCACCTCACAGAAGACAGCTGATTTGTAATAACTAGCAGCAAAATAAAAATCCCTTCTTCTGCCACTAACAAACAAGTTTTCGCTGATGAAAGATGTGACAGAACAGGGACAAAATGCCTCAGTTCAGGTTCAACCAGTAAACACTGACATAGCACACATACCTGGCTCTGCACTCCAGCAGTAAAAACCCTAGTACTTAGAGATTGCTAGTGTGTGATATCACCAAAGGGCATACCTGATGCCCTTTGGCATCTCCAAGAGAGGCATCAAAGGAATCAGCAAGCCATTCTTCAAACCAAACAGGACTTGCAACACCAACACTAACAGAAAGTGGTATGCTTTTGAAGGTAGACTGTTACCTGTTCCTACAAGATGGAGTAGGACTATTCTTTAGCACTCTTATGTCTCCTGATTAAGTGGAATTCATAGCAATTAACTTCTGAATGACAATTCATTGACTATGAAAGAATAATGTGAAACTGAATAAGAGGTCAAAGCACAGCCTAGAAAATTAAAGAAATGCAAATCTTCTGAGACACAAACAAGCTTAGTATTCAGTCTGAACTTTAGCATTCCACTCCTAACAGAAAAAAAAAAAACCAAACAAAAAAAAATCCCCAAAAAAAACAACACAAACAAA
>JANVCC010010406.1:23868503-23888256 GCA_025345505.1 Todiramphus chloris collaris | reverse complement strand
AAAAAACCAAAACTAAACAAAAAAAACCCAAATAAAATAGCCTCCATAGCAACTACATACTTAACAATATAGCAAAGTTCTTTCAGAGTCTACCTGCATCGTTGGGACATCCAAAGCAGAAACACCATGATATTATAGGATAAGTATGAAGAAATTGTGCTGGTTTATAGTTGTAAAGTGGATAAAAATGGTAGAGAGACCTATACCCAGTTACCCTCATATTGCTGAGAATAAAAATTGCCCACAGTATTTTCATCTGTCAATTCAGAAAATAATATCCAAGATAGAAAACAAAGTACAAAAAGAAGTCTAAATGCTACCCTTTCCCACCAAGTTATACTAATATATACTCATTTTCATGGCTTAAATTCTGTTTCATGGCAGTAAAAATTTTATATACAAAATCAACCAACTGTCTGATGAGTTTTCCTCTCCATAACCCACTATTTTTCATTAGCATCAGAATCATAGAATCATTCTGGTTGGAAGACTCATCAAGTCCAACCATTAACTCAGCACTGACAGGTCACCATTAAACCAAGTCCCACAGCACCACACCTACACATCTTTTAAATACCTCCAGGGATGTTCACTCAACCACTTCCCTGGGCATTCTGCTCCAATGCTTTACAACCCTTTCAGGGAAGAATATTTTCCTAATATCTAATCTAAACCTCCCCTGGTGCAACTTGAGGCCATTCCCTCTTGTCCTACTTCCTGTTACTTGGTAGGACAGACCAAACACCACCTCACTCCAAACTCTTTCAGGTACTTGTAGAGAGTGATAAGGTCTCCCCTCAGCCTCCTTTTCTCCAGGCTAAACAACATCCAGTCCCTCAGCCACTCCTGGGAGAATTTGGTCTCTAGACCCTTCACCAACTTCATTGCCCTTGTTTGGACGTGCTCCAGTACCGTAATGTCCTTCTTAGAGTGAGGGGTCCAAAACTGAACACGGTGTTTGAGGTGCAGCACCAAGTACAGGGGGACAATCACTTCCCAAGTCCTTCCCGACAAACTATTTCTGATACAAGCCAGGATGATGTTGGCCTTCTTGGCCACCTGGGAATGCTGGCTGGCTCAAGTTCAGCTGCCTGTTGACCAGCACCCCCATGTTCTTTTCTACCCAGCAGCTTTCCAGCAACTCCTCCCCAAGCCTGTTGCATTGCATGGGGTTGCTGTGACCCAAGTGCAGGACCTGCACTTATTGTTCTTATTCAACTTCATACCATTGGCCTCAGCCCACCAATCCAGCCTAAGTCCCTCTGTAGAGGCTCCCTACCATTAAGCAGATTGAATCACCCACCCAACTTGGTGGCATCTGCAAACTTACTGAGGGTGCCCTCAATCCCCTTGTCCACATCATTGATAAAGACATTGAAGACAACAAGCTCCAATACTGAGCCCTGGAGAACAAGTCAGTAGTTGCACAACCACTACTGATGGCAGGAATTCAACATTATTTCAAATGTTTATTGAAAATTGTCAAAAGAAAATACTTCAAAAAAGCGTAAATCTGATTATCATGCAGTTCTGTCTTTCTTCTAAAGTAACAAAAAATACACTCCTGAAGAGCTCATCTGTTTGTAAAAAAAAAAAAAATTTGTTCAAATAAAAATATTATGATTACCTGTACAAGCATTTTATGACAGATCTCTGCTACTCCAAAATGGAAAGTGCTGAAACTAAGGAAAGCCATATAAACTTTGTAACAATCTACTTCAGTAATTGTTTATTCTATTAATCATAACTAAGTGTCTGTGAGAAAGAAAAAGGGAAGTAAAAAGGGGAAAAAGTAGTAGTCACAGTCTGTTACATAGTGTATTCAGAATTATAAAAATAATTTTCATTTTAAAAGCAAAACATTTAAAATCTGGTTTTATATACATGAATCCAAACTCTAGCCTTCATAGTATCAACTCTTTAAAGACCCATACAGTACTCAAAGAAACTAACACAAGTATTCACCAAAGTCCCAACCCAGAAAGAACATTTTATAAAATAAAATCCGTATGAATGTTATTTTATCTGTATGTGAGTAGTTTTGTGGAGAGGCTATAACATATGTGAAGTACAGATGTTTTAATACAAGCTAATACAATTTAAACAAAAATGCGTAGGCATAATTAGAGCTTCACTAAAGATTTAACACATAATGAAACTCAATTATTGTTCATCAAAAAGAAAACAAAGAATCACACAAGATTATACGATTTACAATTCATGCATTATACTACACTGAAAAAAAACCACCCTATCATTAAACAGCCTGGAAGGTAGGATCTTTTATTAGGCTGCTAATCCACAAACAATACTTTAAGGTGATTAAACATTTCTTTTTTCCTCACCCTTAACTTTTTAGCCACTGGGCAATTTTAAATTTATCTTATACAAGACTCAAGCAAAAACAACGGACTTCCTGTAAGCTTCACAGGCAATCCTGGTTCTCCCTCCCAGCAGGGAAAAGGCAAGCAGATTTACAGCTGGGACTGGTAGACCAACCTATGGGCATGACCAGCCCAGCAGTTCAGCAGGTCTTCAGCTGGACATTAACCTTACCCTCTTCTGCTTCTTGGCCAGTTTCCTGCCTTTCTTGGAAGATGTATAGTAACAATATAGGGAATGGGACAAAAAAGTAACAGAGTAGTAAAAAAAGGCAGACTTAGAAACCTTTACGAATCCTGTGAAAATCAGTTTCTATGTGTCCTTGTGCTTGTGCAATTCCTTATGGGTTTTATCCTCCACAGCAGCAGGGGAATCAGAGTCCTGTGGCTCTCTTTTGCGCACCCCACCACCCCCAATGCTGGCCAGACTCCCTTCACTTAAGCCACCCTGTCTTTGGATCACACCCAGCTCCCAGATCCTCTCATGGAAGCTCTTCCCCATAGTAGCACTTTCATATCTGTGCTTAAAACCTTGCAGCCACCTGCCACTTATAGGGTGGCCCCGATGTTAGTCAAAAGACCTGCCATCCCTTCCCCAGCTTCTCCATGAATCTACACAATAAACTTGCTACTGATTACAAAGCATACCCCAAAATCCCACAGGAAAGGCCACGAGGAAGCCACATTCAAGGGTTGTGCATGGGACATGCACAGGACAGAGAAGGGCCGTTGAGTCTCTGGCAGGGGAAGGCACAAGGGATTGTGCCCATTCCCTGAGAAAAGCTCTGCTAGCCACTCCTGTGACACGTTTCCTAAAGTCTCTTTCAGGCATCTCCAGACATAAACTAAGTGTATAGTGAAAGTGAGTAGTCCAGACAGCCTACTGCTTTGAATTACACAAAAACATGAATAGGCTTTAAATTTTAAACCACTTGGAGCTGACCAAGTTTTACACCAGTGTAGCAGGGATCAGAAGACACCCCACCTTCACCTGCCACAGGCTAAAGCCAGGGCACCTAATAGTTCCCAGGAGAAGTAAAAAATATAGCCAGAAAACAAGGTTAAATGGTGCCTCTTCCACCTCAAAGGCATATGCAGGATTTCAGTACTGGCTTTTGTATGAATTGATAACATCCTGTCACTGGGGACAAATGACTGAAGAATCCTACTGAAGAAATTTTCATGATGCTTATTAATGCCAAAGACACTGACTGAACTGTGTGGAAACTTAGAAATAAACAAATAAAATATCAATTAAAAGATTTTGGAAGGCTCTGTACATCTAAAGAAATGCATCTACATTGTTAAAGGTAGGCACTTTAAAGCATCTCAGTCTTTTATTTAGAAACTACTACATAACTATTGACTTAGAATACTTTTTTCACTGTATGCACACACCCATAAATACAATCAGACTAGGAAACAATTTTGCTTTTTAAATTCCCCTCAACCTTCATAAAGCTCTAAACTAGCAGAGAACAACTTTTAGTTGTTCATAATGAAAAAAACCACCTTACTGACATAAAACAGGTGTCCAGAATCCAAACTGACTAGTTTCTGGGTTTGGGGTGTGGGCTTTTTTGGTGGTGGTTGTGGATTATGTTTATGTATTTTGTTTATACTATTTTGCCCAACAAATGTAAATAAATGTAAAAAACCCCAAAAAACAAACCACTTAAAGCAAAGAAGCAAGAACAGAATCAAAACTACCAATGTGAGTAAAAGAGACAGAAGAGTAATAAAGTCATTAGAGTAATTTTGCCTGAAGACATATTTGGGTAAGAGCACTATTTAGGAAACAGTCTACTTACTCAACATGTTTGTTCTTACATATGTATTGGAGTGTATTTTTTGCACAGCTACAAGCAAGTGTACAAAATTTTCAAAAGTAATCTCTGCTGCTGAGCTCACCAAAGAGCTGAAAAGCCAGTAATCAGCTGAGCCATTCTGAATTTAAAAGAGCACAAGCATGACAAGAGTACAGTAGACAGCTTACAATAAGAAAAAAAGAGTTAAACAGATTTTGTTTGAGAACAGTACAAAAAGAAGGAACATGAAGCAAAATTGCTTCCAAATAGAATATGGGTATATCCTCCAGAGATGTCCACAACACCTCAGTGCCACATCAGCTCAGTTCCCAAGTAAGCCTTTGACAGTAACAAACACATGGATTACATACTAAGGATAGACTCACAGTTTATTGTAAATAAATATAACTCCACAAAATTGAATACAGCTTTGTGACACTGACAGGATTATAGCAGAGCTACAGAGATTTAAATCAGATGCTTCCACACTCATGAAAAATATTCTTTCTACAAGCCTGGAGCAAGTGAAAATCATTGTTTGGGACTTGGATAGTTGTGCTAGAAGCGGATCAGTAAGACCTGCTAAGTCAAAAGATATTTAAGACTCTCAGATACCTTCTATTTCCTATTCATGTACTTTTTCAATTTTCTAAGGATTTGAAATCCTGGGATCCCCAGAAAGGAAATCCCACTTAGGGAAGATATAGCTAAACTCGGAAAGAACACTGCTGAAAATATATTTCACTTTCACTAATTTCCACCTTGGAGTTACTGGATGTTGCAGGTCAAAAGCGTAGCCTCAGACACTATCCAGAGCTTCCACAGTGCCATGCTCTGGTAGACTGTTCATTGACCGGACAATGCCAGCATGCTTATCACCATCGGGCATTTCTAGGAGCTATTCTAGAGCAAGCAGTTAGTGAAAATGTAAACAGAAGCACACAAAGTAATTTCTACTATCAAAATAAACTATGCAAAGTAATGACTAGTATCAAAATAAACTAAGTGCTACTTTAAACAAAACAGTCATCTCCCACACATAAAGGGCTATCAGTTCTTTATGCCTACCCTCAATTCTTCAACACTGATGCAGCAACATCACTGTATTTTAATTGTTTGTTTGTTTGTTTTGGTTGCTTTTTTCTTGGTTCCTCTACATAGAAATAAACAACTAGAAGGGCACTTGGAAATATTTCTCATTTCCAGGTACCTGTAGCACTTTTCACACGATACACATACAAGTTAAACCTTTGCACAAGCTTCAGTGAATGCAGCCAAGTCATCACTGAAGACTGTGAACTGACTGAATGACAAGCTCAAGGCATCAGGCAGTAGACATTTCATTACATGGTTTGTATTTATTGAAAAGATAATGTTATTCTAAACCTTAGTAGGTTGTTGGAAGTCACAAACTCTGCACCAGAGCTGCCCTACCATTCCAACACTCTCCCCAGGACTTCTTATCCAGGTTACACACACAGCAACAATAACAGCAGTAGCAATTTACTATCAAACTTCAAATAAAAACCAGAAACAAGTTCCCTGGCAGTTTTTCAGGTGTGCTTTCAAACTCCTGAAAGGTATGCAGTGTCTTCACACTCCTCAAACTACTAACACAACACAGGCAAAGCACAGCAGTCACGAAGCACAACTGGAAGGCAGATCACCAGTACAGCAGGTAATGTCTCTGTTTCAATGAATGGGCTTCCACCTCCGAAATCATCACCACAGCAGTCTTCGGGGCCATCTCGCCAGGGTGAGCAACCCACGCACAGAACACAGCTACAGGTACCACACCACCTTCTTCGCCCTACTTCACTACTGTTCCAGCTCTAAAGACCTGGAAAGCTCTGGCAAATTAATGGATTTTACACAGCTTTCGAAAGCAGGAAAAAGATCCTAAGCAGAAAAAAAATATATATATCAGTATCTGTTGTGTACATCTTATAGAAGCTGCTTTATTGGAGATTGCATGGTTTTCCAGCTCTGTCTCAAAACATGGCCTCACCTTTGGAAAAAGAGTTGAGGGATGAAGGGAAAGAGAAATAAACAATACGAACAACCTGGAGACCATTAAATACTTGCAAGCAAAATATATCCCAAGAATTGGCTAATTCAATGACATGCTGTACAACAATACTCTCAATTCTGAGTAGCACCAAAGTCACAACACCAGTTCTACACAATTGCAATCACATCACTTGCAACCAAAATGTCACCACTCAACAGAGCCAGGCTTGATGTCCAACTGTCTTTTGGTACAAGTTGTGACTGCTCAACAGGCAGCACTGCCTGCTTTGCACGCTGGAGGAGGTTCTACAGTGATCGGTAAAATGTGCAAATCTGGCTACATGACACAGAACATCATGAAATTCATTATGATTACAGAGACAGCAACAGTCTACAGAACTAATGATAATCAGCCTGCAATTACTAACATGCATTTGCCACCATGCCAGATTTTAAGAGCATGGGAAATAAGATTTGGGGAGAAACAGCAATAAGAATCCCCAGGGCTACAGTGGCACTGCTTGAACTGCCTGTGGGGAAGTGAGGACAGAAGTTCTGAAATAGCTCAAGGCATCTTGCAATCACAGTATCTACTTCCATCTTTCCAGCAAAAGAAAAGGTTTGTGTACAAACACACAGCACCTTCTTTTGACAGCCAGCTGTGGCAGCCAGAGAGACCTCAGCTAGAAATTCTGCTCTCCCTGAAAGGAAAATCTAACAACCAGGACCTAAAAACCTCTTTGTTGGTCTTTATTAACTCCCAAATCCTATAAATTATTTCCAGACATATTCCTCAATAGTGTTTCAGTTAATCCAGCATTATTATCAGTTTCACCTAACATTTAGAAATCTTTTTTCCAACACCTTTAACTCCCAAACATCCTTCTTAGTTTTGCCCCCCCTTCCCACACTGGACATGATTTCATTGAGGGTACCTGTACAACATTACCATTTTTATCTTAATCTCATTTTACCCAGCACCTGCACTGCACTCTCTGCCACTCACTGTGCATCTATCTGATCCTTATAATTTGAGTCTTCTACAAATTTTACTTTTTCTTTCTTCTCTAAGAAAGAAAGGCAATCAGCACAAATTGTGATAATGTTTGGAATTAATCAAAGATGGACTCATTGGTACAGAGTGCAATTGTTAGAAGCATTCCACTCAATTGCAAAGGAATAAAAAATTACACTATGATCACCTGTGAGACAGGTGATACTGATTCACTAATATTGCTGATCTTCTTCTGCAAGGACCAAACACACTAATGTTAATTCCTAAACTTTATTAGATTTTAATCAAACTGTAAGTACCAACCTAAAGCAGCTGACCACTGAAAGAGTCATAGAATGATGCTTCAAGGGCAAAACTAAAATGGAAATAAATTTACCACATCACCAAATGGTTGTTCTCATAAAAAAAACAAGCAAGCAAGCAATGTCAGAAAACTACATCTGGTGAAAAACAAGGAAAAGAAAGAAAGGAAAAAAAAAAATTCTTACATAAATTTCAAGGATAAAGTCATCCCAGACCATGAAAATCAAAGCCATGTCAAAATCCCTCAGAGACTACTCAGGTTGAGGATTGCTCCCTACAGTATTGCTGAAGCCCTTGCACTACTGAGTATTCACTTCTCCAAAATGTATCTTCCGTTAGTCCCTGGGAGACATTTCACAGTCTAGTAGACCATGGTGTTGAGATGTTTTTTCAAATGCTTAGTTCTCCTTTCTGCATCTCACCCCACCATTCATGGCTAAGTCCTCCACACCATACATAGTTTCGTTTCCTGCTGCTTCTGCCAGGGCTTTCAGTTAGGAGGTAAGATTATTCCCTTTATTAATAAAAGGGAGAGAAAATTTCAGTCCTCTCCAATTATTAAGAATCATTCCTACCTTTTGAATACTCCTGTGTTATGTATGTCAAGACAAACAACCCACATTGTATGATACACACAACTAAAGTTTCTAAGACCTTTTAGAGCAAAGAGCTTTAATGGTAAGTGAAGCTCCATCACTGAAAGCTTGTTACTACGATTCTAACATTGCTCTTAAACCAGTCCCTGTATTTCTTGCTGTGTCTCTTCAGTAGGTCAAAAATTGTCAGTGAAATCTTATTCTCACAAGATATATTAAAAACACTAACTTTGGACTTCTGTCATGTTTCAATTCAAAGGGATGAAAAACAAAACATAAATTAGGTTTACTGATGTAGAAACAGAACATAATTTTCACCAGGCAGACAAATAACCTAATTTCTCCTTAAAAATATTGTAATTCTTTTCTTGGAAGCATAAGTTTTATGAAGTGAAATGGGGAAAGTGCTTTCACGTAACAGGAATGCATTTGTCCCTAATGAATCAATAAAAACACACAAACCCTCATGTAAAGCAGTGTACTATCACAGCAGCAACAACAGGGCAACTTTCTTTGTTAACTGAACACTACAGAAGTGCCACATACTTGATATGCAGATGATAACAAGTGAAACTGTGTCCAGACTCACCACAAAGAGGTTTTCTATTTCTGTAATTCACTGAGCATCTTTATTTGTGTGGTAGAAGAAAAACAGTTGTGATCTTATTCATGTATGCGCAGATACCATCCCAACAATACAGTCATCATTAACGAAAAAAAATAATGACAAAAATTTATTTATTTGACTATAAATTCACTAGGCCACAGCAAACTGACAGACTTTCCCTGAGTCTGGAGTGTAAGAGCTGTGCTTAATGGTAACCGCTCACTGCCAAGTCTTTAGCGTGAAGAGACAAAGATTTACTTACACACTGGAGGCCACTGGCTCCAAACTCTGTACTGTGAAGCTGTTTCTATCACAATGGTGAAACATCTGCCAATTTTTAAACTCTAGGTTTTTCCCATTAACCCAGACCATGATTATCCTACAATTTCCAACAGATAAAGTGTTGGGTTTTTTTTTTTCTGAAACATATGTTTCTAGATTAAACACACACCCAGACATGAACTCACTCAACTGTCTCTCCATGTGTCCTTCCACAGGTTCGTCAGATTCCTCCCAAAGGCGTTTCTTCTTACCTCGATCAGATAAAACTGACCTCACAGATAAAACTCTATTATTACATCATTGCTTATTTCTTGGGGAATATGTCACACGTACTGAGAACGCATGAATGGGGCTACATTTAGAAGCAGAAGAATTAGCCTCCTCAGGACAAAGAACAAGAGGAAAACATGATGACGTAACTTACAAACCAGATACAGATGGAAAGGAAGAGAAAAAAAGAGGAGGATTAAATCCTCATCACATCCAATTCAAAGGCATTTAAAATACTAAGCACCCAGAGCAAAATTAGAACAGATACACGCCAGATGCAAAATAAAATGCGTACGTGAGATTACCTTCCAGACCTTTTCACAAGTGCCCTGTACACACAGATGGAGCTGAAGGATGACAACTCTATGCCTTACAAGAAGGAATTAAATTTTCACATGCTACATTTAGGGACAGGAATAATAAAATTACAACTAGCACGCAGGAAGGTGTTGTCTGAGGCGCCTGAGGACTGAGAATGAAGAACCTGTGATCATAAAGATAATCCTGGAAATGCAAGCAAAAGCACTGCTACCATCCTGAGTCCCTAGACAAAAACTGGAAAAAAACCCCACTGCTATCTCATAAAATGCAAATTGGAATTGGTGTATTTTCACTCCAAGTTTGCTTCTGACACTCAAATGCCTCCTCACAAGCAAAACCATCAAAAATCTCATCAGTTCTCTGGTCAGTGCTTGGTAAGCCACAAACATCATCAAGAACAGATGGAGGAGTCACTAAAAGAATTCTTCAACCACTGCCTGTAAGGAAAGTGTATCACAGAACAAACTTCTAAGACTTCTAAATTTCCAAGACTTTAGTCTCTCCTCAGCATAAAATGTCTTCCAGATTTGCACCCTTGGAGCTTAACATGTTGATCCAAACATTTTCTTTTTAGACAGGACTGCAGCCAGAAGATTTGCTCTTTGGATAATAAAATCATGTTGAGAGTATTCCTTTCTGTTGGTAAAAAAAAACCTGTATTTCATTAATGGTTATTCTTAAACCGCTGAGGTCATGGGATCTTAGGGTGTCTTCAAAAGATGTAGTTAATAAACAAGTGTACAATAATGCATTGATTTCAGAAATTCTAACAGTCTGAATATATAACATTCAGGTACAACACTAGGTGCTTTTTATACTGTATGCTAAATCCTTGTTCTGTACTTGGCATTGGCTTTGTTACCGCAGGTATGAGATAATTCAACTCACTAACATGCTGTGTCATCAAAATGCACCAGATGGATGCTCAAATTACACAGGCTCTTCCCTTCCGCACTCCTCCAAACAGGATGCAACTTTTAAAGACCAATGACAGGTGCCAACATGGAAAATCTTACATTGACGCTTACTTACCTACAAAAGGATAGTCATTGCTCCAATTACTTTATTCAAAACTAATGGTAAAATTTGCTCTTGATCATGAAACCTTCTACAAAGCTACAGTGCCACAGTGCTTGCGAGGCTTCAGGAAGGACTACTTTGACCAGGGTGAACACAGAACTACGCACAACTGAAAGTCCCAGAGAAATTTGATTTTTTCCTAAATAATCCATCCCTGATGCCCATCTCATGCAAGCTCCCCTGACACTGCCTTAACAGGTAACTGATAATTTTTTTGATTTTCAACATCCCAAATTGTCTTCCTTGGGGAAAAAAAAAAAACCAAACAGATATGCCCACTATTCAGCACCTCAGTAGATCCCAAAAGCCAACCAAAAAAAAGATGCCACCAAGGTTTGTACACTACTACTCCGTAGTAACTGTGTGAGATATAGGAAAAAGCCATTAAGACACAGGATTGCCGTCATTCATTGGAGAGAAGGAAAGTCTTCCAGTGGCAGAGTAAATGAAGCAATGGTAAATGTGCACCTAGTTGGAAGAAGTTAGTCTTCACGCGGCATACATCCAATTTTTTGACACACTAAGCAGTAATAAACGCGATGCAGAATATTATAAAAAGGGAAGAATAACAGCTTTTTTGTGCATTGTCATTAAGTCCTTGCAGTTCATATGATTACTAAACCTTCAGAGTGACTTTAAAAGAATTTCAGATGACTGAAAAAAAAGATCTTCCTCTTGTTCGCATCACAAGAAGCCCTAAATTATTCAACCCCACCCTATGAATTTCTTCCTGGTAATTTCAACCTCTGGTTTCAGGTGTTAAGACACCTACAAAAGTACAGGACATATCCCTCAGCATTTCCAATGTCCCATGGCCCAAAGGTCACTGTTCTATACTGCCATGTGAAAACACATGGCTCTTTGACAGGCAGGGGGAAAGTCTTCCTTTTCCAAAAGAATTAAGTTCTGCTTCTTAGTAAAAAAGGAACTCTTAACCTTACTGATATTTGTGCTGTTCTGTTATCCAGAGCAAATCTAGTGTACGCATACAAGTGCATGGCACTGTGGGTGCCACTGCTTACAAGACCACAACACTGAGGTTTAACACTGCAGATGAAAATTTGAGTTGTGAACTGCTCAGTTTTCAACACAGCTATATACTAGAAGAAAAAAACAAAAACAACTAAAAACTATATTTGGACCTCTTCCTAAGAAGTTATTATCTTCATGGATAAAGACAATGAAGTAAAAATATCTTCAATAAATTATGCATTTGCATACAATAAATGTGACATACAAAAATTGTTTTTGCTCCATGTGCAAAAAACCCTAGAAAATCACCAAAATGTAATCATTTTTGGAGGAGAGAACTTACCACTTCTTTGAAAACTGACTATACCAATATTAACTGTATAAAAGCTAGGACGGTGCTTTTGTTTTTTCATGCAACTGTATTTACACAGTGCCATTCAGTTCAGAATGCTTCAACTGGCTATCAGGGGGTAAGTTGTCCTCAGGGTGCTGTGGTAGTATAGGGATGTGGCGATGCGGAAGATCACGTGCTGTAACGGAAACGTAGAAACCAGGTAGGATACCACCCACGAAGGGCTGGCTCTGTTACTGGTATAGAAGTGCCTGTAGCTTTTAATAAAACGCCATTTTGCCTTCCTCTCTATGAGAGTCTGAGTCTGACAATGGACCCTCGGTGTCTCCCGGCATTTCGGCACTGAGGATAGGACACGTTAATCACAAGGGTGGGTCTGACAGAGAACCAGATCTCCTCTAGGAAACATTTTGTTATTCCTGGTCAATGACAGCTAACATCTGGTTCCCAGTGGCACAGGCACCCTTGTACCCAGCGCAGCAGAAGGCATCAGGTGATGCTCTGTTTCACCAGAAATATCCAACATAATCAAAGATATACCTGATACAATACTGAGATTACTTTTTATCTAAAATAAGCAATGATACATGCAGCTTACAGATAGCCTCATCAATTTATTTGTCTCTTTTCCTTCCAGCTTATTTATTTGGCTTTCCTTAAGAGAAATTTTTTTGTTCAAGAGACTAGGATATCCTGGCTCAAAAATCCTACCAATTCAGTAGCTAACTAGAAATAGTACACCTTGTTAATAAAAAAAGATATATTTGAATCCAGAACATGTTTTGATGTACTATATACTGAAGCCTGAAATGTATGTAACTGCTAAAATATAGATGTGTTTTCTGTAGCCTTAATTACTTTATATTTGCATTCAAAAGTAGCTTGACCTAAGCTTAAATAAAGATATTCAGTCTTTTTAGTTTTCTTAGAAATAAAAGGATATGCAAGAGTGTGCTAAATCCCTAACTCAACTTTAACTGCAACAAAAACTGTTAATCCGAAAATTGGTGTGGCCCGAAGGGTACTGCACTCAAAATACAACAAATTAGAACTGCCTGACTTGGACAAGACCTTAAACTAGGGTTAAGCAATCAGACTGATCATCATAAAGCTGTAGTTAAAATTCTAAAGCTTGGATGATGAAGCTAAGGCAGAGCAAATGTTATGAAGGGTGGCATTACCCACTCAGCTCAACGCTATGCCAAGAAGGCACTGAGCTCAAACGACTGTCCCACGCTCATGATCCTGCGTGAAGTTTTCAAGGACTTTGGGATTTTCTCATTGTTATGAAATAAAATTAAGCATGCCAATATCTGAATGATGTCATGGCAATCTCATAAGTGGATTATGTTAATCATTTATTGGCAAGAGAAGATAATTCTTGAGTGAGAGCAGAACCCTGACTTCATCCCTATTTATCACTTTGAGACAAAAGATACAATAGCTGTGGATATCAGAAAGGGATATCATGTGAAGTTCATGGAAAGGGTATGGAAAACGTCCACTGAAAACGCAGTGGAATAACAAAGCTACTAATTCTTTTATTTAATACAAGTTTCTGTCAGCTCACCACAAAGTTATCGGGAGAGATTTTCCACATTAGGTAAAAGGTAAGTGCACAGCACATAATTACTAAGAATTCTACTTGATAAATCTTTCATTTTTAAAAACCAGTGCTCTAATTTTTTAATTCTTACAACACAATTTAACACAATAAAGTGTTTTTTAAAATTCTGGGCATTATTTTTATCTGTTTTGCTCATCTTAAAAATCCCATGTAACAAAACAAAACAAGAGAGAAACAAATTATCAGGTCATTGGATAAGCTAATACAGCAAACACACCCACATTTCAGTCCTTTCCTGGATGGAATGACTACGGTAAGATGGACTTGAAAACCAGCACCCATCAGGAGGTAATGGCCATTTCCCTCACACTACAGGCGCTCTTCACCCCAACACTTCCACTGCCAGCAGAACAAGCAGCTCTGCATGGCAGCTCAGCTATCAGAGGAGGAGGGCAGGTCAGAGGAAGGCTTGTCTCCAGAAGCTGTGCCTGTGATGATCCTGCCCCAGCGATAAGCAAAACACTCTGCATACTCTTGTATTTGAAACCCACAAGAGGCACAGCCCTTCAGCTTCAGAGCTTCATGCTTTAGCTAAGCCAAGAACTGCAAACATGGCATCTGCAGCCCTCGCCCTTAGTCACCAGATTTGAGCAGACCTTAGATCAGATGTCATTTAGGGAGCCTTTCCAACTCAAGTTATTCTGTGATTATAAAAAAAAATGGTGTGAGAAAGCTGTTAAGAGAAGAAAAAAACCCTCAGGTCCGCATACGTATCATACAAAATGTACCAATTTCCTCTTCCAACAGTGTAGCCAGCACTCACCCTCCCAGAATCCACATGACTCTGCCAACACATAGAAAACTACTGGTTTTGCCTGTTCTTTGGATTTGCAGAGTGTTAGTTAAAGCATTCTGCTTACATCAGCCTGGGAAAGACCTCAGGCAAGAGCTTTTACCCTCTGCTCCCGCCCCCTGCTCTGGCAAGAGCTTTTTCAGATATTACTCTGTTTTCCTTTTAAAAACGTTTTTCTATTTTAAATTTATGTACTCTAAAGAAGAGTTGCATTTAAGATTTCCACAGCACCAGGATTTCAAGCATAATTAAAGTACCATCAGAATAGACACTACTTAAATACATGGTAACAGTAACACTGTATAAATACATGGTAAGGATCGTTAATCATGTGCCAGAATTAAAGAAAAATAAATCTAAAAAAAAAAACCCCACAAATAAAATGTAAGTATATGTTAGGGGAAAAAAAAAGTCATATTCATGTATGTTTTAAATCCTGCATTATGTTCTGATTTTTTTCCTCTTCGTTCTGTTTAAAGATACCTTCTTTTACCC
The DNA here is from genome assembly GCA_025345505.1 of Todiramphus chloris collaris. Taxonomy (NCBI): domain Eukaryota; kingdom Metazoa; phylum Chordata; class Aves; order Coraciiformes; family Alcedinidae; genus Todiramphus; species Todiramphus chloris. Next base: position 23,873,344 of record JANVCC010010406.1, on the reverse strand, counting down.
AGCCCATACGCCCTTGGCCACCCAAATACTCACCAATTTTTGAGCAAATTATGTTTCTTGTAAAAAAACACCAACATTCTGGATGACCACCAGCGCAGGAATGATCAGAAAACTTTTCTCTTACATAAAAAAAAAAAAAAAAAAGAAAATAATTGCAGAGAAACAAAATTATTTATCCAGATCAGTATCAGCCACCAAACCTGTATCTCCTACATATGGAACCAGTACCTCAACCACACATTCCCCTGATAGCAACAGTGAGTTAATGTAGGGTAGCTGCTCAACCAATCTTAGCAGCAGATGGACCAAGTTTTATAGACTGCATGGCTCTGCCTTCTTGGTGTATTCCAGATCTATGCTCGTCTTTCAGAGTTGAAAGTTTGAGTAACAAATTCAGCAAGGATGCTCTTCGTGCACAAAAAGGGTGCCATGGAGGTTCAGAAGAGTTTAATTAGTTGAAAAAACAAAAAGAAATTACCACTAAACAGATTCAGCCCAGCTTCGAAGGATGTGCTCTTCATCTGTCACATTCACCCACAGACTATTAATGAAATCTCTCACTCCCTACTCTCACATTTTCCTCAGATGGGTGACAAGGTGGTCATTTTCTTATGGGGAGCAGTTTTTTTGAAGTGCTCATTAAAAAGAAAGAAGCAAGTAATGCATAATCACTGGCTTATGAGAAAGATTTGACAGACCAAATAGATAGGCCAAGAACATGTGGGACAACATGGGGGGGAGGGTATATGTCTGGGGAAAGAAAAAACAAATTAAACACTCAGGTTTTTTAATCATTCTAAAATAACTGGCTAAATGTCACAGAATGTCTCCTTCTCGTGTCACTAGGCAATGGAACAAAACAGAGGCTTCCTTCCAGTGTAGTCTACCTCACCTAGACTATTCATTGTTTTAAATACTTCTAATCGTTTCTTTCACTAGTTTCCTTGACAATGTAAAAAATGCCACTGCTTATCCATGAACAGCTGCTTACACAGGTTTATTGAATGATGGAAACTTCTCCCAGTATTTGCAATTAGACAGAACACAGCACAGGAAACAAACACCTTGTAGGCCATGCTCCTGTAGGGACAACACAATGGACCAGGTAAGATGCTGCTTTTCCAGTGGCATTTTTCTATCGGCTCCTTGGAAAGGCTTGCACTCCCATTCCCACTCCTCCTCCCAAGTCAAGATGGACCCTCTCCAGCAGAAATGGTCTAGTGGAAAAACAGAACGGTCCTACAAGTATCCTCAGCTAAGTCCTCTGCCATTCAAAGCTGTCATGTATCCATTCTGCTATTCCTGGACTTATTTCTTTAGAATTAGGGCAGGTATTATCATCATTATTTGCTTGCATATGTGAAAGCAGCAAACAAAGCTGCTTCCCTAGGCCCCTTCAGTAAAGCAACTAACATAGCTTTTTTAGAACCCAGTCTCACAGTGGAAACAGAAAAATACTATCACGCTGCTCTCAGCAGCGGGCTTATCAAATCAATCAATACTATGAAGCAAAAACAATCTGTTTTTCAGAAACCTTTAACCTCTATTCAGTATGTATTACACACAATCTATTAGAAATAAACGAGCAGAGGATTGTTTGCTAGGCCTCTCATTCAGCAGGAATCTTCACTTTCTGTGAAACCAGAAAAGCACATTTAAAAATGCATTACTGGAACATCAAACCTACAGTAATAGGATCTTGTTCATAGTTAAGCTTCAGTTAATCAAGCAGAACTGCCTATGGTCAACATGTACTAAACTATCTGAAGCAATTCTTACTTTTCTTTTTTTTAGTATCAATTTTTTGGAGTGTAAGAGAAAAGGTGTAATTCTTCTAACTCATAATCTCTTCTAAATCCAGAATAGCTATGATCAATAGCGGACAATTTGTGTGCCAAGGGGAAAAAATGCTGAATCTGGTCTGAAGTATCTAGTCTATGAGATGCAAGTTAAAAACTTTAGCTGATTTTTTTCCTTTTTTTTTCTGTATGATGACTCTAAAGCTTTGTTTCGGGGTTTTTTGGGTTTTTTTTTTAACATTATCATTAGTTTTGGATACTAACTCTGAACTCGCATGCATTCAGTAACATCACGAAATCAACACATTGTGTATTTTCCCAGCCACCTGTTCTGGATTTACTATTAATTTTTGCCAGTTCTGTTTGCCATAAACACCACCACACACTGACACAACCTAAAGCCAAATGACAAAACCACTGCAAATGACTACCCACGTTGGCCTGTTAAAAACACAAAATCCTCAGATGAACAGGATATTCTATTTCTTTGCACCCGCATGCCTTTCATGTCAGCTCTAGTGCCGGTAGGCACTGCTTATAAAATGAAAAGGTTAACTACATTTCAAAGATGGACATAATCCTCATATTGCAAGCTTTCTAAGTTTAAGAACATAAGCATTGCATGTGACTGTGGCTTAAAAAAAGGTATCAAAGAAGTCAGAAGCCAATTCCTGGTCCAGGTAAAACCCATTCGAATTTCATACTCAAAGAATTCAGGTTTCTGGTTAGTGCTGCTTATTAGACAGATGACACGAAATTTATCCTCAACTTAGTAGTCCCTGATTTCAAAGCACTATGGAGTCTTTACACGCACACAGAGCAAACAAGATGTTCAGATTTCTCTCCAAAAATCCACACCTGCTTTCCCTGCCTCACAAGAATAAGGGCATGATGTACTACACCAAGATTTTCACCTCTGGCACCCACTGTGCCACCACATCCCACATCACAAAACTTAACCATTTCTCTAATGACTGAGAATTAAATTATTAACTCAATAAATTGTTAAAATGATTTTATCTTAAGTAAACAAAAAGAGTTATACTAAAAAGCTTTGGTGCCTCTCCTTCCTCTACGACACACCAAAGCTATCTTTTCTATCTACCTAGATTTACCAAATCACCTTCTCAGCATTCTTACATTTTCTAACCGAAGGTCTCATCTGTGCATACCTTTAATAGCCTTCCAAAAGGCTGACCTTGCCTCTGCTAGGAGACAGCACTGTAGCCAGAAAATTTGCTATTTTAAGTGAGGACAATGCACTAATCTAAGATAAAAGTATTGCTTCGACCTACAACCAGAAAAATCCAAGAAAACTTAAGACCAATGGATTATATGATTCATGCTACGCAGCCAACCTTGAACTGCCATCACTTTTTGCAGAAATCAGTTTGGCCTAAAAGCTCATAAACCTCTTGATCTCAGACCACATTTTCCAACCTGTCTTTCACTCAGGTTTACATTTCACACATGAAACACCCACAACATCCATCCCAAGGTGCATTAAAATCTCTGCCTTTGCAGAGTTTCTTGTGGTCTTCTGTTACTATTTACTGGACTCTTAATTTTTCAGTATAAATACACACAAATTATCAGAATTGAACAGTAACTGTTCTCCTTCGCTCCAAAACAGTGTTTCTGGGCAGTCTACCCTTCAGTTTCCCTCCTCTCCCGCCATTACAGTGAAAGGTAAATATGCACCTCACTTTCACTTATCTGCATACTAAGACACAGCACCGAGAGAGTAAACACATTCTATGTCACCATCAGTGTCAGAGAAAATCAGGCATCACGTGCTTATTCCAGCCATGGGCTGCAAAGGCAGGTGCAGCCAGTCCAGATTTTAACAGCAATGCAGCAGAACCTGGAGTACTGTGACTGGAATATTTTCCAGGGCCCGTCGGTGGGGACCCCACAGGCCACAGTCACAGAACAGATGTAAAACTGCAGCCACCTGGGTGTACTCTTATCAGCTGCTGTAACATGATGCCTGTCAAAGACAAGAAAAATGCCACAAGCCCGATCTGCCCTACAACCACATTAGCTCACTCTGAATATATGCAGAGTCAGACAAACATCTCTGCCTTCTAGTTCCTCAGCAGCTATGAAAACAGCCAGATTTGCAATGTGCTCTCCAAAGCAAACAGCAATTCCACAGCCTAAAAAAGCTACAACAGTGGAAAGCAAAAAGATGTTGTAGTTTTCCAGCCTAGGCCCAAATTCCCGTCTCTCTTAAAAGACAGATTTACAGATGATGGCCATAAAACAAGTCTTAGTAAACTGCTCGTATTAACACTGATCTTTCGAGAAAGCAGACGCAGCATACATGGCTGTGCTGGCCGCGACTGTGATTTAGGCGATCGTTACATCAAACTGCTTTTCCAGGAAGAAAAGATCAAGACGCCTTCTCTTTCCTGAAGCCAGTATGCGATGGCAGCAGATGCCACCTTCCCCCCAGCCCAGGGATGGAGATCAGAACAGGCAACTCGCTGCACCCCACGGAGAGGATGGGAAGATCTAGGCCCCGCTGGGTTCCCTTCTGCAAACCAGGAGGCGGCCACAGAGCCCGGCAGCAGCTCCCGCAGGAGAACGCTTTCTCCTCGTACTGCTGCGGCCGTGACCGCTCCATCGGCGACTGCAAAACCTCCACATCCCCGCCTGCACCCCCATTTCTCCTCTCCCTTTTTCACCACTGAAAAGATGTGGTGAAAAACCAAACCACATTAAAAAAAATCTAAACCAGCAAACCAATGCTTGAGGGTATGCACAGCTCCACGCAGCATTATTCCACGCACAACATTATATAAAACCGCCAGATAGATAAAATCAGCGAAAACACGTAACTGCCCGCCGGGGGCTGGCACCCATGCCCACGCCGGAGCGGATGCCCGCGGCCCGGGACAGGTGCAGAGCCGCCCCGCTCGCTCCCGCTCGCTCGGGGCGGCGCGCACGCCCATGAAGCCGCACACGGAGCGCCGCCGCCGCCGCCGCCCCCCGCCGCAGCCCCGCCGCAGCCTCCACACGCACCCCCCCCGCCCCCCC
>JANVCC010010406.1:23802297-23863503 GCA_025345505.1 Todiramphus chloris collaris | reverse complement strand
AGAGAGACTTCAGGGTCTTGGGACAACGGGTCGAAGGATCAGGAGCACAGACAGTGTTCTCCTCTGTCCCTCCAGTTGAAGTGAATGATGAGCGAAGAAACAGGAAGACCCCTCAGATCAATTCCCGGCTCCCAGCCTGGTGTCGCCAACAGAATTGCAGTTTTTTAAATCATGGGCCAGTTTACACAGCACCAGGGCTGCTGGTGACAGACGAGGCACACGTCTCAGAGCGGGAAGCGGATTTTTGCACAGGAGTTGGCAGGACTCACTGAAAGAGCTTTACACTAGATTTGGAGGGGGAAAGGGATAAATCTGGGACCAGATAGGATGCACCCAGTGGAAGTGCTCACCAAGCCACTTTCCACTATTTATCAGCAGTCCTGGCTTACCTGGGAGGTTTAGTCGACTGGAGGTTAGTAAATGTGATGCCCATTTACAAGAAGGGCCAGAAGGAGGATCTGGGGAAGTAAAGGTCTGAAAGTCTGACTTTGGTACCAGGGTAGGTTATGGAGGAGATCATCTTGAGTGCCATTGTGTGGCACATACAGGACAACCAGGCTGTCAGGCCCAGCCAAAATGGGTTTATGAAAGTCAGGTCCTGCTCAACCAACCTGATCTCTTTCTGTTACAAGGTGACCTGCTTAGTGTATGAGGGAAAGGCTGTGGATGTTGCTTATCTGGATTTTAGTAAAGCTTCTGACACCCTTTCCCACATCATTCTCCTGGAGAAACTGTCTGCTCATGGCTTGGGTGGGTGTAAGCTTTGCTGGATAAAAAACTGACAGGACGACCAGGCCCAGAGAATGGTGGTGAATGGAATTACATCCAGCTAGCAGCCAGTCACAAGTGGTGTTCCCCAGGGCTCAGTATTTGGGCCTGTTCCATCTAACATCTTTATCAGTGATCCAGATGAGGGGATCAAGGGCACCCTCAGTAAGTTTGCAGTTGGCATCACGTTAGATGGGTGTCTCAATCTCCTTAATGGTAAGGAGCCTCTACAGAGGATCTGGACAGGCTGGACTGGTGGGCAGAGGCCAATGGTATGAGGTTCAACAAGGCCACGTGTCAGGTCCTGCACATGGGTCACAACAACTCCATGTAACACTACAGGCTTGGGGAGGAATGGCTGGAAAGCTGCTGGGCAGAAAAGGACCTGGGGGTACTGGTCAACACTTGACTGAACATGAGCCAGAAGTGTGCCCAGATGGCCAAGAAGGACAACACCATCTTGGCCTGTAACAGAAATAGTGTGGCCAGCAACACTTAGGAAACAATTGTCCCCCTGTACTCATCACTAGTGAGGCTGCACCTCAAATACAGGGTTCAGTTTTGGGCCACTCACTCCAAGAAGAACATTGAGGTTCTAGAGCATGTCCAAAGAAGGACAATGAAGCTGATGAAGGGTCTAGAGAACAAGTTGTATGAGGAGCAGCTGAGGGACTGGATGTTGTTTAGCTTGGAGAAAAGGAGACTGAGGGGAGACCTTCTCACTCTCTAGAACTACCTGAAAGGAGGTTGTAGAGAGGTGGGATTTTGTCTGTCCTACCACGTAACAAGAGATAGGTCAAGAGGGAATGGCCTCAAGTTGTGCCAGGGGAGATTTAGGTAAGGAATTAGGAAAAATTTCTTCCCTGAAAGGATTGTAAAATACTGGAACAGGCTGCACAAGGGACTATCTAGCAAAACTTACAGATCAGGAATCTCTCAGAAGGAACAGAAAGGTTAAATTATGTTAAATATGCCAGCTGCCCTTGTAGTTTTACCCTGATAGATCTTTAGTAGGTTAAAGGAGCCGAGCCTGGAGAGGTCTGACTTGATCTATCTTGCCTTATACTCCTCACTACCTTTATACGTGGAATTTTTTTGGAGCTGACCTATTGGTAGCATCCTGATTGTTCGCAGCTGCTTGAACAGAGAGTGGAGGTTTGGGACTCCTGGTGACAATCACCGGCATTGTCATTGTCTCCCTGTCTCTGTGTGGTGCAGAGGCAGGGAAGAGATACAAAATAAGGTCTTGCTGAAAATAACTTCCCTTTGGCCTCACTAAAATCTCCCATGACACAAGCATTTTCCTTCTGAATATTTTTTGTGTTAAGCTTATTAGCAAGGACATTTCAATGCCACTTGTATTTCTTTGACTTCCCATTTTCCAGGTCCTTGTTTTTACACCTGAGTTATTTCCCTCAGCAATCTCTGCCAGCACACTGTCAAAGTGCACCAAATAGCTCCACTGCTAGTTTTATACATTAATTCACCTGCTTGTGAGATCAACATAGTGGATGGGACAATTCAATACTAGCTTGCTCTTCCTCATCTAAGACCTAGCAGCAGATGGAAAAGAAGACATTTCAGTCCACCCAAATGACTTTCTCTAACAGTAGTTCTGCAGAGTCCTACCTGATGTTCAGATTCATCTATAAAGTGAAAAAAAACCCCAAAAAACAACCAAAAACATTAAAAGAGACATTTTGGACTGTTTGTCTTCTAGCAGCCTGATTTTGCTGATAGCTTCACCTCTTTTTTTGTCTTCCATTACTGCAGAGTTTCTAAGTTGTCTCTGGGAGAAGGATGTGAGCAAGTTTAAAGTCTAAGTTGGAGAAGGCAGCAGTGGTATGTGGTTTGCAAACTTGAAAGAAGCACGGGACTTGGCAGCATCAGTGCCTGTTCCATCTGTTGGTGAGGTAGGCAAAACCCCTTGCCAAAAACCCTTGCAGGGAGCACGGACAGTAGGAGTGCTTGCTCCACAGAATGTGAAAAACCACACATGACCCTATCATTCATCAGGCAACTGGATTTTTTTCACAGTGGGAATTTTTTGTCACTTCAGCTACAAGGCAAATGGTACCCTCACTTGTGGGCTGATTTCCTGGAGTCAGGTACTTCTAGCACTGCATGTGACACCATAAAAACTAGTCATGGCATCAGCCCAACAGCTTGGCAAAATCAGGCTAGAATTAGGTTTGGCTTGTTTTTTAATCTGTGGTGTTCTGCCTGCACTTCCAGGTTTTAAATTAATGACTTGGCACCAGTTTCCTTCATGATAGCTTAGGGTTTGGATTTCATCAAGTGGGAAGAACCTCAGCTGAGGCACTTGCACTGGTAGCCCTAAGGAGTCCAAGAGAGAGCAAAAGGAGATATTCCCAGTGAAGAATCCCCAGAGGCACAAACTCCCTTCTACTAGTGATCTACTGAATCCAGCGGATCACCTGCACCTGCGGGCTTTCAGAATACACTGCAAGTCTTATTTTTTCAAGGTGAAGTTCATGACAGATATGAGGTGTGATCTTTTACTGTTTCTTCTTTGAAGCACCTAAACGTCACAGTTATATCTATTCCACACAAAAATATATCACATTATATCACAACTGTGGGTTGAGAACTTTGCACCTGTTCACATCTTAGGTCTCAGTACATTGCCTAAAAGGGCTGGAAGTGCTCCTTTAAGCACACTTTGAGAGAGGAGTGCCAGTGAAAATGATTTGGGTTTGTTATTGGGGCTTTTTTTTTCCCCGTTTTAAAGTGGCCACTAATAGTATGAGAAGCCTTTCAAAGTGTCAATCCCATGACAACTTGTGACACCTAGGCCTTGCTGATCAGCAAACGGTAGTAAAAGTCCAAGAGAGTCAGTGTCTTGTCTGAACTCAGGGAATACATAAAAACAAAACCAAAACCCCCACCCAGCCTAACTTCGCATCAATGAGGAAATCCCAGGTTGGGGGAGGCCCTGTGTTCAGGTCACATGAGCAAATATAAGAATAAAAAAGCCAACAGTTTTTAATGAAAAATGAAGCAATTGAAATATACAAGGGTTATCAGACCCAAGACAAAAGGAGCTGTCATAGAAGAAGTCGGGCATAGTTGTGGGGTTTAATGACTAAGAGTTGGATAATAAAGCCTTGTGAAAAATTGAAATAGGCTTCATGTTTTCTAAGAACAAAGAAGAAACAGACAAAATGAAAAACAATGGTCTGTCTAGACTTGTGTTTATACTAATATTTGCATTCATCTGAATTATAAGAGCTTGTAATGTATCTGAAGTCTGTTATAACATATTTTTTAAGGTGATGGTGGAGGATCGGGACAATCAACTTCTAAATGTTAAGTGTGTTACTCTGTAGGCTGAAAATGGACCATCCTCCTTGTCAAAGCAAATTATCACAGGAGGAGGCCTGCTTCTTTAGATGAAGTTCAGATATGATTTAAATTCAGTATAGAAAGATCATATTATACCCTCCATTTGGAAAAGCTCCACTTAATGGGTGACTATGCATAAACAGTAGTCATCAAGTGGTAGATGGCAGTGACAAATGAGATGTACAGCCCAGTAGATTAACAGGGCAATTAATTTCAGGCACAGTTCCTCTTCACTGACATTTTTTCCCCTTGCAAGGTAAGATTGCTTTGTCAGGTTTAAGGATAACTACATTTTGGAGAGGTAAAAAGAGTGGGCGGTACAAGCAAGTGGAAGTGGGTCAGTGAACGGCTAGCTGAGACAGAGTCTGGCATTAGCATATGAACCAAGTTAAGGTGAAAGGTAACCTTATGGCTTTTGCTAAAGAAATGGGATCTTTGTTTACTTTGGTGAGGAAATTTCATCCCTGCTCAAAATATGTACATAAATATATGTTCACAAAGAAGGAAGACAGGGAGAAGATCCTAGATCTACACTTCTGTCCCTCTTGGGAGAGTGACAGGAGATAGGTGTGCTTCCAACCAGTATAGACAAATTTAAAGTATTAACAGCACAGTCCTTTTAAATAATAATAATAAAAAAAAACCCCAAAAAAACAAACCACAACAGCCTTGCTATTAAGATGTAGCCAACTATTTCAGTCACAGGTACCCTCTTCAACTTACTTTAGCTTAATTAGCTGAAGATAGTCTCATATTTCAGACCCCTTGTGATTTTTTTTTATTATCATTGTTTTACAATATGCCACTGTAAGAATAAATTGAAGTGTGTTAAAAGAGTGAAGAAGGAATGAAACACTTTTTTTTTTAGATTATCTTTTATTAGAATTAAGCCTGGTTTTGTTGACTTACAGTATAATTTATTTATACGGATCTACATTGAAAATAATATGCTTCATAGACAATTAATACATAGTAATGCTCTGCTATTTGCAAACTGTTTGCACTTTGACTGTCACATTGTAACTAATGACATGAAAATGGAAATGGTATTTGAAATAAGAACTTACTGGTGTTAGAGAACTTCCCAAGTAAAGGCTGCTGTGAAAATATGTGCAGAAATTCATTTCACTAGCAGTTTTTGAAGCAAACTGTGGTAGGTAAGAGTTTAAACAGTTAGCCTATTAAAACTTTTTCTATATGCAATACATTCAAACAAACTATCAATATTAAGACCAAATACTGTGGTTCATATGTAGTATATCACAAAAATCCCAAAGATTCTTTGCTGCATTTACAACATTGCAGCCTTAGTAAAAATTATGCCTGCTACTCATTCACCTAAGCATTTTCCATTTACTGCTTTTGTGGAATTTAGAAGCTGGAATCACAGAATGTATATAGACATGCATATATATTCTTGTATTATTGAAAAAATGTAGGAATACAAATAAAAAAAACTTGCACACAGACTGCATTTACCTCCTCTGAGTGCATGACCAATGACCTACGGAGGCTAAGAGCCAGACGAGACAGCCACGTCCCAGACACTTCCTCCATGGGATTCTTGTGCAACAGCTCATTAACCAATTCACATTTTGTTAAATACATGCACACTGACTATTCCTTGTTTTTTGGGGTCCCTAGAAGGAGCTTTGATGTGCTAAGTGATGCAGTGTACTACCACTGAAAAAGAATTTTGTGCTGAACGTTAGAAGGGCTATGTAAAATGCAATGTATATCCCCAAGTGCTCCGTATACAAAGGCCTCAGGTTCAAGCAGGATGAAAATTAATGGTTATTTTTCTCAGCTTTAGTCTTCAGCTTTTTGTTAATAACCCCTGTATGAAGCATGGGCAGTATTGCCTTATTTCATAGGAAAACTGAGAAAATTACAAAATATGGAATTAAAGCTAGGTTCATTGTCCTTAAATAAAATGTCAAATCCTGTACATCAAATATCAATATCAAAATCTCATTCATTCCAATATGAAATACACAGATTGTAGACTCCCTGAGGATAGAGATGCCAGCCATGGCAATGTTGACTATTAAGTGCTGTCGCTCCAAAATCAACACCTCCGAGACTGAAAAGCTTTGTTTTCTTTCTTTCCATTACCTTTGGTCGTTAATAATCTGCTTCAGTATAACTAACAAACCCTTTCACAACACACAACATGACCATAACTCTTCAGAAATAGTCAGCAGCAGCCAGGTGCCAAACATAAAAACAGAGATGAAATCCTGTCCTCCTACAGAATCATCAAAGCGCAAAGAAATCACTCCGTTTTGTGCCGCAGCATACTGCTTATGACATTTAAGTACCATGTATATATTCAAAAGCAGTTACCTTCTTTGCCTGAGTGGGGATGTACTCCTTATTCCTCCTACTGACCCTTTGTCACTACAGAAATAGAAGGCAAAAAACACTGGTCCAGAAAATGAAAAAGGGAGAAAAAAAGTACTACAGTATCTTGCAAACTAGTTGCCTTACAGGGAGGTGTAAGGAAGGCTCAACTTCACTAACAGTGAGACTCTAGAAACATTCAGCATCAAGTAGCTTTTATCCTCCACAAACAGGATAGGTCAGGCTTGAGATATCCTGACAAGCAGGACCATTGGCCTGCTCCCTGCAATGGTAAAGAAGGCTTCTCATGCTGTGTGCTTACTCTTCCCTAAGGTAGTAAGACCATCTTACTTTGTGTCACATGAAGACCTAAAGAATTCAGTAGGATTCTCCTCCTTTGCCCTCCAGGTTTAAGGCAAAATGTGCTTGACATTTCTGCTTCCCTTTTGGAAACCTGTGATTAGAAAGGGACAGAGATTTACACCTTCCTCTCTCCTCAATGTTCAGTCATCAATAGGTCATATGCCAGTGCTGCTTTCTACTGGCTCCCACAGGCGGTGGCAGGTTTGCAGTGATCCGTACTCTTAGCAGGGAGAGCAAAGAATGAACATTTTCCCAGTTAATTTTCATTTCCTAAATAGAGTCAGTGCAGCTGGCTTTGCCCTGCTGTGTTATCAATAAGCCTGTATCCCTACTTGTTACCAAGTGACACGCAAATTCTCTTTCTTACACCAGATTTGGGCTTTTATAATTGAAGACCTTCTCCTGACTGAGAAAACCCAAAGTCTTGTAAGGCAGAATAGGAATTTAGATCAATATATATTTCATCTTGTTTGCTTTCCATATCCATTCTAGCCCCTAAGGAACTAATTCTCACCTCTGCCACTTACTGTCCTCTCCAGTTCCTCAATTAGAGCAGTAGTTACAGTTTGCACTGAACGATGGTGCAATCACAGATGGAGCAGCTGGAAGCATATTTTAGTTCCTGTATTATTTCAAGTCAGGCTGAATAGACAGTGTTTGCTGGGACTGTAGGAAGCAGCTAGTCCTCTTCAAGGCTTTTTGAAAGCTTTTACATTTCTAGTCAAACAGAAAAGGCTTCAGAAAATAAAGAATAAAGCTGTCATGGGATACAACAAACTACACTGTAGTGAGGTTTTCAACTTCCCTAAAGACAGGCAAACTATGTTGGAGACAGCCTCTGCTTCCTTAAGGGCATGTGGTCAAGGATGTTTTCAGTACTGAAGGGAATAGTAAGTAAAGGGGGAAGCCATAAACAAGATTGCAGAGAGGCACAAACCCAACAGATGAACTAACAGAGGCAAAGGCAAGAAACAGACCTCATCAGTCATACTAATTGATGAGTTATTAAGAAACCACAGGCAAATCAGAAGTTGCAACTGGTAAGGAAAACCCAAGGGTCAAGGATGCCTGAGGGGCTCAGTGGAGCTGTGCAGATAGATGAAGGAATATGCTGGAGTGGGGATGGAGAGGAACAAAGCAGTGGTAGAGAACAAGGGGTACAAAAACATTGTCCTGGGCTCCTTTCAGGTTAATTATCACAAGCAGCTGCTGGCCCAAGCAGTTGGGAGGAGCCACAGCCAGGATAAGCAACTGAACCAGCCACTAGGATATTCAAGAACATACTGATGTCATGCCCCTATATAAGGGGAGGGCTGGCCGGAGGTGGGAGCACGTCTTCAGCTTGGTTCATTGTGTAGCTTCGGTGTGGCCAGAGCAGCTGACATTTGAGTTGACATCTTAGGCAGAGGTAGAGCCTTCCCAGGTTCTACTACTTGCTTTCCATTTCATTAGTACTGCCGTTTTCTTTCCTTTGTGTTGTTTTATTAAACTGTCCTTATCTCAACCCCCAGGATCTCACCTGTTTTTTCTTCCAATTCTCCTTCCCCTCCTACTTGGGGGGGTGTGTGGGGGGGAAGCAATGGGCAAGTGACTGTGTTGTGTTTAGCTGCCAGTGGAGGTTAAACCATGACAAGGGGTAAGTCACATGCAAAATGTGGCCAGAGTCACAGATGGGAAGGTTTTTATTTCTCTTTTCTTCAGAAAAAAGTTGTATTGGCCCCCAGTAGCGAAGCTACCCCAGTGAGGAAATGGAAGTCAACAGATGATGAGTGGCTACTAAATTTTCATGGCTCCATGGATTTGTTTGCAGATCTGATATATCTCCCTGGTTTAAACAGAAGTGTATCACATACAGCTCAACATGCATACACAGATATGTTAATCTGAAGTGACAGTAGAGAACTGGGACACCTTATAGTTTGACACGTGTTTAATTACAGCTTTTACCTTTAGGCTGGATAATGATAATAAATGGCTGGACTGATCTTTCTCTTCCTGTGTTCTATTTGACTCCACTTGGTAATCACTGATTGCCATGGAAACTACTAAGTGCACTGTCAATGACATCACTTTTTCCAATCAGATGAAGGTGCCAGGCAGATTAATAATTCTGTTTAAACAAGCAAGCTTATATGGAGAAAGCAAGCAAGACTTTTGAAATCCCAGGGGTTCTGCAGCTAAAAGTCTTTGTTATCCACCTTGTCTTTTGAGCTGCAAGCCACCAGGAAATGTTATTTTGGCGTAAGAAATACTGATACTACAGGGCATGTCAGAGTTGAGAATATAGGCAAGAGAAGTAAAAAACAGCTGTCCCAGAGTAAAACAGACTTCCCTTGCAAACACTCCACTTGAAATGTTGAAAAACATACGTACTCAAAAGGCTTCTGTTAGACACAGCTTTCCTAGCTTGTCAACATGTCTGCATGTCAGATGTCTCGTGTAGGTAATGGCAAGACTCAACCCAACGATAAAACTGCTTCTGCTGTGCTTTTTTTACATGCTGTGCCCCACCAACTTACCCCTCTCTAATAAGATATTCCTTGACATAACATTTCCACTTCCTTTCTTTTTTTCACTTCATTACCAAGTACTGCAGAAAAGTAGTTCTCAAAGGTGCTTCAGGTGTTCTGTAACAAAGGACAGTGAATCCATGGCTTGCTTTTCAAAAGTGTAGCAACTCCAGGCAGACTGCAGAGTAACAGTCACATGCTCCATACCTCTGAAAAAACAGACAATGCCACCAGTGCCTTCTGGCATTTAGCAAAGGAGTTCTAGAGGTTTTCATATCCTTACTAGTACCTGGGGAGCATTTACTGGAACTGGAAAATAGTGGAAGATTTGAAGCCCTATAGCAGAGAACAAATAAATATTACAAAGTGCAAGTAGATGAAAATGACCCTGCTGGGATCACATTTTTAGTTTCTTTTCAGATATGTTAGCTCATTACTTTGCATGTCTATAAGATGAACAAGATACCAGGGTGACAAGACAAGCGAAGAAACATTTAAGTAATCTTGAGAACCTAAGATTGCTCTATAGAGTACCCAAAATACACAACTGTCTAACTTTATTTGAAGAATTTTTACATATGCCGTTACACTGAAATATCCAAGCATAGCCACTGCTTAGATAATAAAGACAAACCACACATTCTGTTAATAATTAAATATTCTTTTATATTAATCTTTTATAACTTAATAAATTATTAAATATTTGTTTGAATTGTATGAACCTCAGAATTATTCAGGTAGCAGCCTGGAATGAAAGCTCTTTAAAGAGTTGTTTCTTGCCCTGATACGCAAGGTCTGGAAGTAAATTTACTGCAGCATTGCTCATGTCTAGAAAAGATACCAACATCTAAGTCAGTTTTGATAAACAATGAACAATTCTTGATAAACAAAAGCACAAAACTACACATGAAGTAGAATTCTATTTGAGGAGCTTAACTACAGGTCTAAAACCTCAACACTGTGGATCTATGTGTTAAAGTGTATGTATTTGCATAACCTCAAAGTTTGTTTACTAGAACAATGAGCATACCTCAAGCACCTTTTCATCCAGGTCAGATTAGAAGTCACCTGAGGATTCTTCTTCAGGTAGTCTCATAACATTTATGCAGCAAAATTTATATTCTAAAAGGCAATCAACTGGGATCAAAGTACCATGCTTCCATATTGTATCTATCTTTAATGTAAATCAAACACAGCATATATTTTTATTATAATGGAGCAGTTACCTACTTTTAAGATACGTGAAATGTTTTCCCTTCAATTATAACAGCACAGAAATTGCATGGACCCTGTAAAGACTGGCATAAGCTATTCCAGTTGACTCCAGATTTTAAGAGGCAAGCACGTTGCTGAACATCATGCTGAAATTTAAGTTACAGAAACATGAGCATCATTCAGCTGCACAGCCAGCTGTCTACTGACAGAAAGAAATTTCCTATATAGAAGAGCTGCTGTTCATCTCCAACTTTTCATAAACTAAGCTCGACCAAAAGATGTTGGAATGTATTTGAAAATGTCTGAACTGTTGATGTTTAAATAGACCAAGAGTAAGTCTGTTGCCACCACCTAAATTCAGAAGACAAGATGCAGTTCCTGTTAAAAAAAGCTTGTAACTGTAAAGAGATTATCAACAATTACAAAGCGTATCTGTTGGTAAACAAGGAAATCGGGAGTCCAGGGTAATTATGCTGTCACAAAAAACCAGAGGTTTTTCAGGAGATGAAAAGTTTATTTAAAAACTGCCAACATTTAACAAAACAATTTTATACTATTTTCCATTTTTCTACAGAAATACAATAACTTACAGCTGTGCTTAGACCATTCTGCCACTAATACATATAAAACCAAGTCTGCTGATAAATAAGTGGGAAAAAAAATCTATTAACCTAACACCACCACCACTAAAATTGTACCTGCAAATTTTGGAAGACCTCTGCATAGAATAATTATGACTTTAGGGGTGCTTTTTAAAAATTATTTTATATTTTATAGCACTAGGATATGTAAAAATTTAGTTAACATGCAATACAAAATACTTGAGATAATCAAGGTAAAATTCAGTGTGCACAACTGGAAAGCAGTGCTAGGATGCCCTCCTACGTTTCTATCTAGACATCAGAAAACTGAATGTTTTATGTTGTGGAATTTCAACTTCCCTTCACAACAAAATGAGATTTATAACCATGAAAAGCTACACGTGTCTAGGTTTCAGATGGATTAAAGGTGTGGAGAAAATTATCTAGTACTAGATAACAACAAATAATTGTAGAACATCTAAAATCAACATTAAGTAGATGCATTTTTAAAAAGAAATTAGCTGTTACCTAGTTATAAGCATTCGTGAGGTGACAGGGTGGCAAGTGTGCAGTTTATTGTTGCACCATAAATTCATATAGCACGCTTGGAGAACAGTAACACTTAAGCTATTCACTATTTATTAAGACTTTCTCCCTTCAATATTGCATCAATTATCACATGGCACTTGAAAGCTTACCATGCATCCCTAAGTATCTTGCACAAAACTCAGGCATTGACTTATATGCTATTGATATGCAATACTTGCCAAACTAATGTTGCTACCCTGGTTTGCACACTGGTACATTGTACAAAACTTTTTTCCATTACCAAAGAGGAAAAAAATAGCGGGGGGGGTGGGTGGATTGGGAAGGAAAAGGGGGTATGGCGAAAGAAGCATTCCTAGTTACTGGTACCCCACTGTACCCATGCTTCTCTCAGCTGCTTTTTTAAACATCTAAGATTTCACAATCTTGAGTTTCTCCTCAACTACATTGCTAATGAATATCTATTAACCCTACCTATTTTATTTTTCCTTGAAGTCATAAATACAACCACTTGTGAAAGATCAAGAAGTCACTTACAATCCATCACATTAAATATGTCCAAGGTACCACACAGTGGCTGAAACACTCTGCAGCATGGCCTGATCCTGTCTGTGAAGGCAGTGGGAATTTTGTCACTAATTTTAATAGGTATAAAAATCAAGCACTCAGACTGGAAACTAACTAATAACCTGATCCTGCAAGTTAGTTCTGTACAAGGACCCCGGAAGGTTTATTATGTGCTCGTACTGAGCTTCCTGACTTAATGAATACCCAAATTAAGTAAACCAAGATTGTACACATCAGCTCAGGGCTTCCTTACATAGTCTTTCTACCTTCTGTCCTAGAAGTTAGTAAGAGGAAACTTAAAAAAAACCCTGTATGAGCAGAACATGTCCTTGCAGTTTAAGTTTTGTATTTAAGATCATAAACAATACCTTCAACCATTCCGTATGATTTTAAGTGATCATTTTAGAATATTTGCAATGAATTACATTGCCTAGGAGAGAGGAAAAAAAGTGCTAGCATTTTCCATAAAATTGAGTCCCAGAAGGAGAGCTCTCAAATTCAAGAATTCAAAATCAGAAGACATTCAAAATTATGAGATACTTTGAAAATCTTCTTTTTCTAGTGTGATACATTTTTATAAAAAGGAGAAAAATATCAAAAATAAAGTACCAAAAAGACTACTCGTTGTTTGCATTCAAATACTAATTTCAGTTGCTAGTTTGTGGCTGACATACTTCTCACAGTCTTCTGTGATGCTGAAGCACTTCATCCAAAATATGCCTAATACTCTTTCCTGGAGGACTCCAGGAAGGTATCCCCCCAGGTAGGACACTTGCTGAGCATGTTCCCGTTCTCCCAGCTTGCAAGACCTTACAAACTCTTTCACTGTCACAAACACTCCCTACAAGCACTTGGGAAAACACCGCTACTAATAATTTGGTTTGTGTACGCACACATTTGCCCAAGTATCATGAAAGTAAGGCAGACTAAGCCAGGGAGGGCAAGCAAAAGATCTCGCTGCTTTCAGCAACAGCCCTGACAATTGCAATGAACCTGCTAGATTCAGACTTAGGACAGGTCTTCTGTCCACTGAAGTTCTGCTTGCACATTGTTACACAAAAATAGACATATGTGGGAGATTTTTGCCTTTTTCACAGGACGTTACATAAATACAGTTCTGCCATCCACCCACCCACCCATATATGCACATTTATTGTAGGAGAATAAATATAATTTATTCACAGATAAGCCCTCTACTGATGACTAAAAAAAGAAAATAATCCCCCTCTGACAAAGTAAGACCAGTGAAAAACAGGCACTGCTTTACATTCACTATCCTGTAGAACTCTGGTCATATTATCAGATTACTCTCCAGTGTTTTACTGTCCTGTCATCATTTTATTCTTTCTGCTACAAAATTTACCATCTAATTTATGTGCATTGGAAAACTACATAAAATTTACAATGGTCACAACTGTGTATCTAAAAATTTTTGATAGAAAAAATATTGCAAAGTACTATGTTTAAAACCAACTATATTTCTCCCTCTTATAAAAGCTGCGAGAATTAAATACTTTTTCACATACCTTGAGAAAATAAACATTTTGCCTGACATAGTACTTTGATAGACATGACAATGTTACAAAATTAGTGTTTAATGGCTCACTTGAATACTGTAGTGCTGTCACTACCCATGATCTTAAATGCTGTAAAGACACCTACTAGTCCTATTACATAGAATTAAAGACAACATTCCCAAGCACACTTTTCAAGATGACTACCCAATTTTAAATGTAGCCGCTTCAAAAGAGAAAAACTGGAACAAAAAGGAATTAGCATAGTAGGTATAAATACATTGTGTCTTGTAAAAACGAGTTCTGGTACCTTGATCATTCATGTGATTTTTTTCAATAAGAGGTAATTGTTAAAAGAAAAAAAAAACATTTATCTACTAATTCTACACAGCCATTCAGGAAATCTTACTGTATTAATGATGTACCAATTTCATAGCTTTATTCACAATGAACATACACGAATATCTTATCCAAGAAAAGCCTTTTTTTCACCAGAATTATGTTCTATTCAGAAAGTGTCCTGTGAAGAAAACACGCATCTCACTGTGGGTTCTCTCCACCTCCACCTATATAGCAGAAGTAACAGCAGGTTCCAGATGGCGCAGATAAAGATGCTTAATAAACTAGACTTCAGCTAAGAGTTCTGCTCTTCAGAACAATTGTACTGTACAAGAGCACCTGCCAGCTATGAACCACTAAAAGCTTTTGGAATTCTAGTATTCAGACTCCTAACAGAAGTTGTTGATTTGATACTTTTGTTGTGTGTTTGGGTTTTTTTTTTTTTAAATCTGATACATAGTGCATCAACACAGATACTGTAAAAAGCTTGCCCATCATTACAACATAGGTCTTTGTGAAATACTGGATACCTTACTGACCAGTACTAGGGAACTCAGAGAAGAAACTCAGCAACTGTCATGATTTTCCTGCAAGACTGCAACAGCAAATTAAGATACAGAATAACAATATGATGTAGCTGAGATGGTTAAGTGTCATGTGAATCATTAGGTACGGTATTAGCTTGTGGGTAGATACAAACCACTATGCTAGACAAAAAAAAATAAAAGAGCCAGTTGTTACATGGTTAGCATTTATGAGTTGGGTTTGGGGTTTTTTTTGGTGGTTTTTTGTCTGTTTGGTTTTTTTTTGTTGTTTTGTTTTTAATTAATAAACTGTAAAAACGTACCCTAATTCACTACAATAGACTATGCCCTGAGAAGCAGCATTACATACTAAGTAAAAGCCACTAGAAAATGTCAGGTCTATAATTCAGAAGCATAAACTGTCTCCAAGGAATTTACTGGAAGCACGTATTTCCTCCATTTTTCAGCAATGTATTGCTTTTTCAGACAAAAAGACTAATGACAGTTTGCACTTATTCTAGTTTTCCCAACTTTAACTAGAGAATTTATTTTTTTCTGTTTTCTCCTTTAAACTCTCCTGGGGAAACTAGATGGCTTCACAGATAAAGCTCTCGCTTTTCACCTCTGAAAGAGGATGTAGGCTTAGCATGAGGTTCTGAAAAAACTGAGCCCGATGAACTCCACTTAAGGACATCAATCACAGCACTTTTGGGGAGGTAGTCAAGAGTTACCTAAACATTAAATGAGGCCACCTCACCAATGCTTTGCTACATTCTTCTTTGCTGGTTGGAAGAACAGAGGAGAGGTTGGGAAGGAAACACCTTTGAGCGCATGGGGGAGGAAAAAAAAAAAAAGGAAAACATCTTAGGCAGGGACATTGAACTTCCTTAGAAACTAACATGAATCTTAAGTGCATTTAACAGATGAGTTACCCTCTTTCCTTTATATCTGACATTAATAAAAGAGAAGATCTAATTGTAAAGACCTCTCATCACCAAATGAGTACAGGACAAACATAGATTTAAGTCAAATCTACATTTCACTTCACTGCTTCTTTTTCTAAAATTGCTCTAGAAGATACAACTCAGGAGTTGTGGGTTTTCCCCCCCCACACACTGTAAGTGCAACAGCTCATTTCCTACTAAATTAAAATATCTAAGGAACATTCTTCCCTCAGAGAAGGCAAAACAGAACTAAGCAAGCAACCTTGTCCAAAAATTCAATCATCAAGTTTCTGAAGACTTACCACTTAAATTATTCTCTGGTAGTCACATTTTGTTCATTGTATTGTATATTATTCTGAAAAAGTATGTTTGTCATCTGGCTATGCATTCAAGCGTTTTCAAAACATTTTGTTTCTGCTCATCAATATTATACAGTACTGTTTTAAAAAAACATTACCTACTTATGAAAAACCTCACTCCTGTCTATAAAGACTAACTATACATTCTAATTAAGCAGCACTAATACAAAACTGCAAATGCCAGAAACTGATCGTAAGACAGAATCTAAGCTTTCTCACTATATTACCACTTGGCCTATTTGTCTTGAAACAAGTTCTGTATAAGGTAATTAATCAAACAGTATAAACCAACAATTTATTTTTCCCTCCTATTTAAATGACACATGGATTTGATCATGTAAAGAATATGTAAGAAGTCAACAAAACACCAATATGCAGGCATAAGTAGATTAACAAATATTAATCAGAGCAGCTAAAGCAATGCATTCCAATGACAACTTTATACATGTTTGTTATTGGAGCTATGTTTAATGCTTCATGTCTTGCTCCAGTGACTGTAACAAGCAAGATAAACCAAATGCCAGTGAAATAAGTTAATGTATATAGCAGCAGAGAATTCAACCCATTAAAAAATGTGACTCCTCCTACTCTAATTTCTGTAGCTTCAAAAGTACAGTTGTTCCTCAAAACCCTTTGTTTCTCACACAAAGACATTTCTACAAAGACTAATCCAGTGAACAAAAAGAATGTGCATCAATTCAAATGACACATGCTATAGCAGGAGATAAAATCAGTAAAGATGATGAACTTTTTATGTAGGCTTTTACTGATGTACAAAGTTTGCTTTTACACATCAAGGAACTTCAGAGACTGAGAGCCTTCTATTCTGCAGCTTCTGTTGGACATCTCTGCAGGAATGTTCACTGACTATAATTCTCTGACCTCTGAAACAGAAAACAACTATAATACATTGCTTAAAGTAGCAATACTTGGTAGCCTGCATGCATGATAACTACCTAGCCTGACACCACTTTTCTTTTCTTGAGCAGTGCTCAAATGGGACTCTGCACTAATACTGAATGGTTGGACAGGTATGTGCCAAAGATCATAGGTCCCGAACACCACACAGTTTTGAGCTTAATGAAATTTGTTGAAAGTATCTCTTCAAGCCTCTTTCATGTAGAAGGCTTCAGGACATAGACAACTTGAAGTAATTTATTTATATATCTTCTTCTTTCATATAATATATGTTACTACCACGAAAAAATGTAAAAGCTTGATTTTCAAAAGGTAACTATTGTCACTGGATTAGAAAAAAGGTAGTATTTCCATCAGGTGTAGGCTTTAAAACCCCACCCTTAAGCGTCATACTACAGCCATCAGTGTTTTGCAAAAGTAGTAAAAATATCAGCACCATCTCTAATCAGAACTCTCAGAACAGTTTCCAAGCATGAAAATACAATGCAACTCTGTTCAGTTACATAGGGCCAAACCTTGTCTTCCTACAAGCATGCATAACTCATGCTGACATGAATAGGAACTGCATGCACATATATGAGGGTGGCTGTTTAAGTGATGGAAAGATTGTCAAATTCAATAGCAAAGTACTTCCATGATATCCGTGTAAGAAAGCCAACTAAACCTCCAGATCATACTCTGGCAGAAATATGTAATTGGTTTCAAGACAGATTCTAATATAAATCGTTTCCTCTACAAGCTTCAACCATTCCAGTGCAAGAAAAGAGCATCTCTTCCCTTCCCCAGATCAAGAAATACTTCTTGTCATACTCCCACTTCCCAGCCTGATCCTGACACTAGTATTTTTCCTCATGAACAGGTAATTTTTGTCAAGGTAAACAGCACACACAATTATGTAACTGTCTAAGGTAATCTAGGACTGAGAACACAATCCTTAGTACATTGCCAGCTGACTTCACACTTTACAGGTTTGTATTAGTCGCCAGTGATCTATTGTTAACCAAGGCTACTACACAGGCTTTTATGTATCTTTCATACTCAGAAAACCCTCAGGTCCCCTGGGTTCAGTGAAATTTCTTGCTCAAGGACAGTTCTGAAGTTCAGACTCTGGTTTGTACCTGAACCTACCCACCTGTCAGTAGTCACAGATGGCAACAAGCCATTCCCACACCTTCACATATCAATACATTCTTCTGTAACTAAAACCATCAACCCAGACAGCATCCGAGAGCACCTCAAAACAAACTGCTATGTAATATACCTCTAGCTGTACAGGGGCAGGTGTGGCTACCCATTGAGACAGAGTTTTGCCATGGAGATGCTTAAGCCTAGGTCAGTCTTATCTAGGTACTGTAAACAGAATAGTGTACATTTAGAAATGTATGTTAGCTTCTCTGTGCCTGAAATGAGTTATGAACGTACTCTAAGACTAGAAGTGATCTATTTTCACTCTGAAATGCAAGAGTAACCCCTATCCATAAAATTTTTTAGAACTGTTGGAATACCACACGTTTCAAGTGCCTTTTTTCTTCCCAAATGACACCTCTTCAATAGGCTACCTGTCTTTTCCCTCCCTTATTGTTGCTCTCTGCCCAATGGAAACAGCAGCTTGAAACTCATCACAGTCCGGAGGCACTTTGGGCAGGAGAAATATACAGCAATTTTGGCAAAGACTCTAGCTTGAAAATATCCCCTCAGTGAATGGTCTGTTTGGAACAGAGGTGATGCTGCCATTGTATGAACTTCTACAGTTCTACAATGTTTCTCCCCTGGGTCTTTGGACCAGCACAGTTCCATTAGTGTAAAAAAAAATCCCTTATATAGACAAATTCTAAGGAAATGACAAAATAAACCATTCATGTTTAATTTCACTTGAATAGACATGTGTTTCAAATTCCCTTAAAATATAAAGTTACGTAAACAGAGCTATATGGCTGGAGAACTGCTCTTAAGGAAGAGTCAAAAGGAAAAAAAAGACAAAGACTGGAGCTCTGCAAAAGAACAACAGTGAAGAAAGAGCTCCCTCCTGCTGTCTTTTGAACTGTACAGTTTCAATGCGCAGTTGGAAGAATTACTTCTTACTCGATCGTCTATTGGACTTGCATGGCCTTGGTTAAGTACAAGTTACCAATGTGTGATTTAGCAGGCTGAAATTTTGTAGTGTACATAGTACATTCAGAAATGCGTACAAAGTGTCATTAATTCTGGACTGTTGATATAAAATAAATAAATAAATACCAAGTAGGAAATTAAGGTAATGTAGTCTGTTCTAAGAAAAGCATTTCCAAATATAGCTCTGACTGAAACTGTGAGTGTGTGTTTGAACTATTTTCTGTCACATTTTCCTGTACCTGCTTTTCAGGATTTCAACTTCATAGATTTTCCTATCAGACTCATATGACAACTAATAAGAAAACAAAACTCAGTTACAATAGTAAAAGGAATGGCTCCAATAAGGCCCCTGGAGCTTTGAGAAAGAAACTGCAGTCTAGTGTTCTACCAAGGGCTGATAATACAAAAGTAATAGAGATCACTGAATATAGTCTGAATCCAATAAAATATTAGCAAAATGACACTATAGTAAAGAACAACAACCTGTAAACAGGTTTATCTGATACTTACAGATCCTCCCATTCTTTTTCCAGACACCCTGTTTCAAAAGCATTACAGATTTTTTTATTTTTCTTTCCTTTTTTTTTTTGGTTTTTTTTTGTTTTTGTTTGCCAAATTATTCAGAGTTCACCTTAATGCAGAATTTAAAAGATAAGAAAATGACATGTTAGGAAGCCAACACAGACTCATTTCTTAAAAAGATTAAAGAACAAACTGCATTTGCTTAATAAAAAAGTACGCAAGTTCTTTAATAAATAAAGTGACAGACTTCTACGTTGAATATGAACTTAAGGACTGACCACTGAGGAGTGAGAAACACATGGTTAACTAACATTTGCAACCAAGACATGCATTTGTGTCTGAAAAGAGAATATTGCACTAAGAGAAGAACCCTGAAGGCTTTAAACTCTTCCTTCACTGACCTAAAAAACTAACCAACCATTTCCTGTAAGCAGTAGCAAACCTGGCTTGGTCTGCATCCCTACAAGTTGATAATACTCTATCAATGAAATGGTATTCCATTTCTGGACCAAGAGAGTCCTGCATAGGAGCACGCTTCAGGCGTTTTGTTTCTTGGGTATAACCTTGTTTGCTGCTGGATTCATTCAAGCCATCAACATCCATAGCTTGTGACATGTGACTTGTCATAGGACTGTGGTGAGAATTATTCAGAGTTTCATCACTGCTGTCCACAGACGACACCACTGTGCTCAGAAGAGGAACTCTGTTGCTTAGGTGGTGCTGAAGGTAGAACACATGCCTTCTTCATAGGAAAACAAAGGAGAAAAAACAAAAACAAAAAACAAACAAAAAAAAGTCATGCACCGAAAATAATCTGCTTTTGCTGCTGAACTGCTTCAGTTCATTTGCCATCCCACCAGATTCCCCACAGACACAAAATCTGCTGGCACTGCTGACATTCTATAAAAAAGGGCTCAGTGTCACCTTGGGAAATCTGCTGTTACATAGTCAGGCACGTACACCCAGCTGGCAAAGCAGAGGTGTTCTGCAGCTGATATATCTTCTGCCTATCTTTTACTCATATTTTGCCCTTCAAAAAAAATTTAAGTGGAAAGGCTGATTAACAGTATCTTCTGTCTCTTGCAGAAACTGTAAGAACAAGTGGAGCTTACATCAACAAAGTAGTTAAGACCAATCAAATTTTCCATTCAATAGCTCTGATTATGCTCTTGAGTGTTTTCCAAAGGCTTAAGACACAGTACCTTAGAAATGTCTTACGGAGTGGTACTTTTTAAAAATCAGAACAACAATTTGTCTGTAAACATCAGACAAAGAACAACCCACAAATCAGAAAGACACTCTTTTGACCAAGTCCTCTTACCTATGACACCACAAGGTTTCATGCCCTGGGTAAGTATCGATCAGTTCAGTGCAGAGCTCCAACTCTTCCTCTAAACGTCGGGGGAGATCCATGCTCTGCTCCTCAGCACAGGCAGCTTCTGCCCCTGCGCTCTCCTCCTCCTTTTGAAGGCTAGGGTTTTGCTCATTTACCATTTGATTTTGTACTAGTACATTATTGTCAGTCACAGTTCTGCCTATCAAGGACTTGAGTAAGAACTGGCGGTAATGAAACCCACTATGGTCTGAGACATGCATGGATACCCAACATTTAGTGGACGAAAGTTCATCAAGGAGAACCTGAAATAAAAAGCAGTGACAGTTATCGACCAGTATAAAGGAGGAATTTACAACCACTGTTTCTGTATTAGGGTAACTTCTCCTCTGGGGATTTCAGCCACTGTGATAAGGGTTTAGAACACAGAAAAATGAAGTAACTACTAAGCCTTTTCCACTGTATGCTGACAAGTGTCTTGGCATCCCTACACAAAAGAAATTATACTTCTTCCAAACTCTGGGAAGGCAGGTTTCTCAGAAACCTTCCCATAGGGTGAGGGCAAAAAACAAGCAACAAACCACTTACGATGAGAAATAAGCAGTGGTTTAAGAATCTCAGAATGCTTAGGAATAAAGACTACTTAGAGGAGGCAAATGTAGAGAGTACACCAAACTACATGGATATCAGTTAGAAGTATGTTAATTTTTGTGTACTGTATTATGAATGTCAGAGAGTGGGTGAGTTGATTGAGGGGAAAAAAAAAAAAAAGAAAAAGAAAAAGATTTCAAGTCATTTACAGGAAAGACTGTCAACCACTAACATTATGTCACAAGTCATAGAGCCCGTGAAATACAAAACTATTTGTCCATAATTAAAGTTGCTTGGCTTGGTAGTTGATGAACTCCCAGAAAGGCTTTCACAATAACTCTGGGAAATACCTACAACTGGTGCTGGCACCTACAAATTTTCTCTTAATTCTGAATGGTTCTAAACCTTCCAAGTCTAGTTCTAGAAGGATGGGCAAGTTTGGCTACAGGGCAAAGCTTCTTTTACATTACAACCATTGTTTATTATCTAATAGAGAAAGTATTTCTTTAAAGGTTTTAACTTTTTTTTTTTTCCATATTGCTCCTCTAGAATTTAAACTCTCCAACAAGAGCAAAACTACCTTTTTCTTGTACTTCTAAAGACTTTGGGTATAACCTTACTGGTATATTCTTGTTTTAACCTCTTTTTCTAAGCTACCTACATTACTTAACTCGATTTTGTGATACAAAGTAACTTCTGGAAGCACAAGTCTTTCTTTTTTCTCCTACAGCACAAGACACATGGCCTCCCACAAAGAAAATGATGTAAACATGCAAGGCTAGATACGGTGTATCTGTTCTAAAAGATACTGGAACAAATATAAATTATGTAAATAGCATCTTCACTCCAACTCAACAGACTTTCTTAGGTCTTGATAAGAGATATACCAGCATCATCTTCCTTTTACACATAAGGAAATTGAAGGGTACTACTGAGTAACAGCCCACACATGGGATTCTTAAGGGGGCTAAAACTCCCCATCTCCAGTTCTGCACTTTAAACCGTAAGATCGGCTTCCCTTTGCTTGGCAGAACTGAGCTTGCCATTTCAAAATTTTCAATGTGAAAATTTCAAAGCCTATTAAAATATGAGGCTCAAAGGCAACATCAGAAAAATCAGACCAGTCTTTATTCTGGTGGAAATGCTACTATACACATTGTGTCGAACCTGTATGTCAGAATAATCTGATTCATTTATTGCACATGTTTATAAACTACGAAGTTAGAAGGGAACACTGTAATTATGTGTTTTAACTCCCTGCACAAAAGCAAAGAGTAATTCCCATCATCATCCTCACATGAAACAGAAAAACCCTTTTAGAAAAGCGAGAAAGAAGATTGCCATTAAACCTCTTGAGATCTACAGAAAACAAAGCCTCTCCTCTAGGAACCTCAAAGTAACACTGGAAGATGCTTCAAACTGCTGGAGGCAAAACAAAAAGCCAGCTATGTTTGGATTCCAACAGAAAGTTTCTGCATTTCCACACTGAACAGCACAAGCCCTTTGCCATTTTTCTGTGAAAAGGAATCGATATGAAAACACCTCTCTCCCCACTCTTGACAATGTCTCACAAAGGACCATCTTCTACCTTCACTGGTGAGCTGAGTACCATGGAACTGGCATCCTGCTCCAGAATATGACAGACGCACTTGAGGACCTTTGCTCAACTTCTGGGTCTGCACTCTCTCTATCACCCTCCCTGACTGTATACTTGCTTTTTTAAAGTGCTTACCTTACCCACTATAAACTGCAACCCAAACCTTACTCCCTGGTCTGGGACACAGGAAGTGAAAAGGAACTGTATTTTGGGGGAAAACTTTTAAGGATAACCATATAAATATAACAAACTTCACTCAAAGCAAAAGACAAGAGTCTTTGGAGGTCAAGTCATCTAGGAAAAAGTCAAGGCCTTACTCGGGATGTCTACAGAAGAGATGACTGTCTTATGAACATGCTTCTGTCTTCTGGGCAACACCTCTGCACTTGTTGCTTTGTTACTTGGGTTTGGTCAGGGTTTGTTTGTTTGGGTTTTTTGTCTTTTGTTTGTTTTCATTTGTTTTGTTTGTTTATTGTAGAGCCTGATCAGTCATTTTCTATCTCTTACACTACGTAAACTTAATACTGCAGTTCAAATTCTGCAAGAAAAGCAAAATGAGATCTTTATATTCAAACAAGATGTCTTACTGTCTAATGTAAGAAAGAAGAAACACCTATATTTTGTGAGAAAAAACTTCCTACAGGGCCTAAACCTTCTCCTCTGGCATTTATATTTTTTTTCCCCAGAGTCTGAACTGACATTCAGTCTGCAAAAGTATTAGGACTACCAAACCAAATGAAAAAAACCCCAAACTCTATCAAACAATCTCCTCCCTCAAATCCTCAAAAGTGGGACAATAGTTTCATAGATGATAAACCTGTTTTGAGAAGGCTTATTTCAATAATACAACATACACATTATGCTTCTGGGCCTCTGCTTCTTTGTACACCATAATTAAAGCTACTTCAGACTAAAGGCAAAGTTTGTATTATAGCAGAAATGTGGCCCTAAATAATACAGAGTACTTGCATTTGAGGCAATCTTGCAAGAACTAAATGGCTGTAGAATCGCAGTGACCAATTTATGCACTCATTTTTTCAGCACAGTTCCAGTCTTACATCTCAGTGATATTTATGATTCTTTTCAGATATTCAAACCCACAAATGGCTGAAGGTACAATATGTGACAGCAAAGAAGAAAATAACTTGTATATTTGTGTGAAAACCTTGCAATGTCTGCTTTTTCCCTGTCCTTATTTGCTTTTATTCCTCACATCACATCACATCTTCTTTCTGGTTCTGCCTTTTTAAGTTACCTAGACAAATTTTGTCTCAAGATTCTCGTATCTTTTATGTTCCACACTTTTTCGTAATTTTCCTGCATCCCAGACACCTTCTCCTAGGCCATCTGGAGAGATGCCTTGGTGCTGTCGTGAAAAAAAACCTGGAGTCAACATGCAGATTTCCCAGTGGGTTAAACACACAGCTCGAGGAACAGCAAGTGAAGTTTTCCAACAGATAAAGAAAGTCAGTTGGACAAAACTAGAGAAAGCTATCACTTCCTTAGTAATCAGTCTAAAAAGACGACCATTAGGGGACAGGGATGATGAACAAAGTAAATGGGCTTGGGAGTGATCAAATTTAAAACACTTCCTTCACAGTCATGCTTGTGACTTGTCACACAAAGCACTGACACCTGACAATGAATAAACCCACCAGAATCATTCCTGTACAGAGAAGAGTTATTTCTATCACAGTGCAATTCTATCTGTTTATTTAAATTAGTAAGGAACAGTGAGTGTAAAAAGCACTCAGGGTGTTCTCCTGATCTTCAAACTACTGCTAACTAAAGCATGAAATGATGAGTCTTAATTAACAGTGCTGCCCATGGCAGGGAGGTTGGATTAGATGATCTCTGCAGTCCCTTCCAACCTAAGCCATTCTATGATTCTAACCCCATCCACTTTTTAATAAAGCTATTAAAGACTTATATGACAGTCCCTGTTTGCTATTAATATAGTCCTCTAACCTTAAGTTCTAACCTCCAATCTATCCCAAACCTCACAATTCTTGTGAGTTCTCCACTCCTGTCTTTTCATACAAACTTGGTAGGCTGACGAGTCCAAATTCTGGGCTGTCTCCATCATGGAGTCTGGCAAATACTTCCTATTTACCGCCACTCTGGCATAGCTATTTTTGAAATTTCTCGAGGGATAATTAACAGTAAACATCAGCAAAAGAACATCCATTGCTAGCAGTAGCTGGCCCTAAGTCATAAAAATAATAGCTGTATTGACTCAACAGCCTCCACTAAGTTTTTCCCTCACTCCCCTATGTATTTACAAGATGGCAAAATGCAGTGGCTGCTGTTAGGAGTATGACTGACATGTCACTGTACCAGCCTAATTAACATTCACAAGGAATTCACTTGAATTCCCACAAAACTGCCCATTTAATTTAAGACCACATTACATGAATTCCGTTTCCTGCATGGAAATCCTGCTTTAGACACTACTGTTATCACCGCCACATAAGATGTCCCTGCTGCAGCTGAAATAGCTTGATGAGCCCCCAGTTTAAATGCTGTCAAAAGATATTGCTGGAGCTGAAGAAATTATTTAAAAGCAGTAATATGCTTTGTCTGAAATTCCCACTGTCTTTACTTAATCCTTCAATATTCTGAAACCTGAATATTCTGAAACCTGAATAACCTGAATCGGGGTATCAAAATCAGACACTGCATCACATTATCAAGATAATATATCATGTATTATCTTTTTCTCTATTAGCAATTTCGAGGTTGGTGCTATAAGAATTATTTTCAGTTGTCCTTTATTTCAACTCACAGTCCAACCTATCCTCCTGTCATAAGTTCATTAACACCAAGTATGATCAGACAAATAGGAATTTGTAGGTGGGCATGAAAAATCTGTTCTTTCTTCTAAGGAAACCTGCTTACAATAGCAACAAAAATGCAAAGCATCCTCATTTTTAAAAACACTCAGCTACCTGTACTAACTTAACGTGATATTCTCCATCCATGTCATAGGATCTGCTTGGCAAACCAGCATTTTGGGATTTTTCAGACAAGGAAATTTAACACTTTATTCACTATAGTATTATACCTTGACAGTCAGCTTTCCCAGATGTTGTAAAACCCAGATGCGATGGGACCAGGCATTGTAGTTGCTCGGGTATCTCCCAGCAGCTTCAGTGCAGACGCTCATTTCCTCCTGCACTAGTCGGTGAATTCTCTCCACAGGTGCTGCTCCCAGGTTTCCTTTAGTCAGAAGACTTGGCAAGGAGTTTTCCTGAATTAGTTGTTGCAGTACCCACCGTCTGGTCAAACAATGCACAGTGTTAATGGTCAGAGAGAAATTTCAAGATCAAAACCAGGTTTTTTCATTTATATAAATCAATCAAACCCTCCTGCTATTTCAGTTTTCTGAACTGCACTGTAACTACATGATGAATAAGCAGTAAACATAACCATCTGAACTCTTCCCATACGGAAAACTATGACTTTATGAGACAAAATAATTTAACTCTAGGTATATTTGTTTGCTTACTGTTAGGCAGCCATCACTACTTACAGCACACTGAAAGAAAACAGAAGGAAAAAGCAAATTTATAAAAAAAATTCAAGTATTTTCTGCATAAGATTTCTAATAAGCTCCTTGGTTCAGAGACTTTTATAGCATTAAAATACAGTCTCAAAAATGAGACAAAAAAAAGATTGAATAAAAAAAATTTAACGTTTCTTTCTAATTTTTATGTTTGTCAGTACTGCACACAGCAAGGCAAATTAGTTTCTGTAGATCACCAGCAGAAACTACAAAAGACTTAGTTTCAAGGGCTATACGTATAACTACAATAAATGTTTTTACTGCCAAATTATACTGATAGAAGCAAAGATTTCTACAATGTCTTTTGAATTTTACTTCAGTCTGACTTGCAGTAGTATTTTTAGATTACTATTTTGAGAGTGTCCTTGATGCTGCAGAAAACATGCACCTGCAGACTCTACACACAAAGTTCCTACAAAAAGGGACCACAGATCTGCAGAGTTCCATGAGGTCAAGAGTACTGCAATGGGCACATGTGAAATGCTCTGGAAAACTGGACATCTTCTGGTCTGCAGCAGTGAGAGAGGTGTTTTTGTTTTGTACTGGCTCACATTGGTTCCAAAACCAATTAACAGCTACTTGCAGAAAGATGTCATTCTCCATTAAAAGAAATCAATAAACAAAAGAATAAATTGATTTTCTTAAAAATAAAAATTACATTTTGCAATTCATACATAAAATTGCATATATATGTATATGTAACATTCAAAAATAGATAAGCTAAACACTGTAAAAAATATTTGGCAACACATCTGCATCTTCTCTCATTTGAAAACATTTATAATTTTTTTGTTCATAAACATTCTTTTATTTACATTGTGTCTTCTTCTATTTGTTATTTTTTTTTAATAAGTTTTCAACCATTGGAAGACAATATTAAAGACAATTTATAAGAACACATTTCTCAACCTGACTGCATTTCTCAGCAGAAATCTCAACCAACAGACTGAAGCCAGTGTTCATACATTGGCTTGCTGTATAACCTTTGTTTTAACTGAAGATGTACAGTCAGAGAAACCATGCTCTTTGACTGTTGTATGACTTTATGAAATGTAGTCATTTTGAAGACTTAATTTTAACTTATTTTTAAAAACACCTTTGATCCAAATATCACCATCTAGTATTTTTTCACTTCCATCAACAGATTTGCAAGAAATGGGAAGGTCTAAAAATATCTCACAAAAGCTAAATAAGTAGAGATTCATTCTTTTAACAAAAGATAAATATTATTTCATTAACATAGAATTCCAAGTAAAACCATAAAAAGACAAGTTATTTTGATCCTGAAACTATTTCAGTATCTTAAAATTAGGATTTTGGGGTTTTTTTT
The DNA here is from genome assembly GCA_025345505.1 of Todiramphus chloris collaris. Lineage (NCBI taxonomy): Eukaryota > Metazoa > Chordata > Aves > Coraciiformes > Alcedinidae > Todiramphus > Todiramphus chloris. The sequence goes on along the minus strand of JANVCC010010406.1, from coordinate 23,835,596 downwards.
AAAAAATAAGGATTTCAGATAATTTACATGTACAGGAACATGTAAAAATACCATGGACTTTATAGTCTCTGTTGCTACAACAAAATCTGAGCTACTTTCTAGACCTTTTGCACGGGCTGCAAGACAGACAAGCACAACCTCAGAAGATTTAAAACGCAGTTTTGGTACCTGCTGAATATCATGGTATTATTTTGGAGGTTTTTAAGAGAATATTTTCTCCAATAAATTTGGAAAAAAGAAATCTGATTTCTTCTGTCACTGTATGCACGTTCCTATGTCTCTTCCAGTTTCTAGAGCTACAGCAAATGAATGCAGGATTATTCAGTGACAACTGTGCGATCAGTAGATATACTGACTGCATACGCACAAGATCTATCTGAAACCATCCCAAAACATGTGGCAAAAGGCCACATGTCAAAATGTATGACGGGTATTTTGATACCTTTAGTCAGTGTATCTGCCATGTGTAAGAAAACATAAAATTCATTATAACTTATCCAAATTTGTCATTGACCCATTCGATTGTTTCGCACTTCTGTCTGAAATTTGTTATCACGGGATACAGAAAACACAAGATTAAGCACTATGCTGACACACAAAAAAAATTTTTGTGCATCTTATTTTCTAACATGTATCAGTCATGGTCAGTGCATCCAAATCCCAGACAAACATTTGTACAATCATCCTCAAATATACTTTTCTGCTTTAGGCAAATATGAGAAAAAACAACTAATTATAACACTATTAAAATACTTCTTGTTTAAGATTGCATAGAAGTTAAGAGACGTAATTTTTTTATTATTTCTAAAATGTAAGTAAATATTTACATCTAATTTAATTAAAATTTATTCATCATCATAATATGGACAGCCACCAAGTTCAGCACTAGTTACATGCAAAAAAGTCAGTTTTCCAATGTTAGCTACCATGTAGGAAAGGCTAAACCATGACAAACTGCAAAATTTTTTCCCCATTATTTTCTACACACTCTTTTGCTTCAAAGCAATCAAGCAGCATGAGTCAGTACCACAGGGATGATGAAAAGCAGTTGAGGAACAACAAAATTAAAAACTAACACTGCAGAAATTCATCAGTATTGTTGCTGTATCAATGGTACTTAGAAAATAATATTTGTATGTTATCAGTATGACTGAAGCTTTATTTATGCTTTTGATATGAGTATGAATCCCCTAATGGGATACAAACTTCACATTTGTTTTAATACTGGACATGCAAAATGCAAATGTTGTAATATATTTTTAAGCAGTTCACGTTTGAATCTCTTTAAGGCTGTCTACAAAAGGATTAGCTATCCTCTGAAAAATACACCATGAAAAAAACCAAACCAACACACAAACAAACAAAAAACCAAACAAGGAAATCACACACTTATCAAGATTTGTTTTTGAAGTTATACTTCACTTTGCTTGTGCTACAGGCATTTTATGTACACTCAGTCATGACTGAGAGAGTTATCCTTGTGTATTCAAGTAATTCTGGAATTATGTTTTCCAAAAATGTGCTCTGTTATTTTAACATTTAGCAGTGGTGACTTAATGATACTGCTTAAGTTAGAAATTATAAAAATAAATTCAATAAATCAAAGCCACCAGTATCAGAACAGAAAAGAACCCAGCTTTGGTTGTAAAGATTAGTGTTCACAGATTCTTGTCTTTCTGAAATGCCCGTAGACGAGCAATATAGTAATAAGTTGAAGGAGGGAAAGAGAGAGAAACCCACAATGCTAAAATACTTAATATTGATGGAATCAGAATTCTCACACTGAGAATTTTAGGTGATACAGGACATGATAAACAGTTAGGAAAATGTATCCCACCTCCAAAGTTTATTAAAAAAGTATGCATCAAAAAAGGTGCATGTTATTTTAGTTCTAAGTGTAAAATATAAGCAGGTATTTTCAAAAGCCAAAAAACAGTATTTCACAATGACTGGCTCAAAGAACCTGCTATATTCCCAGCTGTCCTCCTTCATTTATGGATGTCCCTAACCCAAGCATAAAAAAACAAACCAACAAATCCCACCACACACACACAAACACACACAAACACACAAAACAAACAAACAAAAAAAGGAAATATAAACAAACCACTACCAAAACAGAAAACAAAACAAAGCAAAAAAAAACCTAAAAACAAACCAACAAAGAAGCAAAGCCTAGGAAACATGTTTAACTTTGGGGATGCAACAGAAGACAAGCGAAACAAACCTATGAATCCATGTTTCTGGACTCTTTGGAAACTTGGTTAATGCCAGTTTTCCAAGATGCAAATCTTTAAGTGGATTTAAAGTGCCAGACAGTATTAATTCTTTCCTACAAAAGATTAAAAAAAAAAAATTGTATGAATAAAAGTAGTAACCGGAAACCAGAACACAAATCCCAATAACAAATAGCAAGGCATTTCCTTTGTACGATATTAGAATTTCACTGCCAAACCACTAGGAGTTTAAAAAAGCTTTTGGTGGATTAACCCGTTCCACTCTGATATATACATGCACACCCTAATCAACCAGGCCCAATAAAATCAATGCAGATCAAAGAACTTTGTCTTACATCTGACCACCCATTGGTCATTAGTTCCCAAAGCTACCCAGAAATTGCTGAGTCAGCTGTATTTGAGTGTGGCTCTCCATCATATTTTCTATTACTGATCAGAAACCCAAGCAGTTTGGGGATATATATGCTTGTTGCCTACTCCAAAAGCATCTTAATAACAGAAGAATATTTTTTTTTCCTTTGATACAAAGGCTGACAATAGAGACACACACCTGACTCAACATTCCTTCTCAAAATCAAGCCCTTAGATCATTCTGTACATCCAAAACCAGCTACTCTTCTGCACAGACTTTTAACCCCACCAAATGCTTACTCTTATTTTTTAAATATGGCTCAAGACACAATATCTCTAAATTTAGAAAGACTTGAGAAATATTCTGTGTTTAGAATGTTTTTCAAACTTAACAGAAAGGCTGAAATTAGTAAATTCACTTACATGTAAAACAACTTTTAGTTAAAAAAAAAAAAAAAAGAAGAAATTGCCCCAACAAAACTTCATGTATATCCAATGTAACCCTTCCCAGAGTACCTCCAACACAGACAGAGCAAAGTGAAAGTCTGTATTTATCTTTCTTGTCTTCTTCGCACAGAATTCCCTGCCTCACACTGTATTCTTCTTTCTACCTTTGTAACTCTTACTGCCTGTCCCAAGCATATCTGTAGACATCATCCCACCACCGGTTACTCCCAGGACATTAGTCTCTATATCCTAATGTCCTACCTGGTAGATAGTAAAAATAGAATAAATTTCAAAGTTACAAATAACAGACAGGAAACAAGCATTTCCCAGAATTTTGGCATGGGTCTGCAGTTTTGATGTAGGTGTTTTGTGGTTGGTTGGGCTTTTTTTTTGAGTTGTTGGATTTTTTGTTTGTTTTATGTTTTACTTGTTTTTTTTATAATTTCTCATTCATCATAAAGATACACATGGCACGAGGTTCAGTGAGAGAAGCGCTATGAGAAGAGCAGATGATGAATTTTCTCAACAATGAAAAAAAATGAATGGGTGTGGGAGGACAAGAAGACGGGCTAAAAAAACGCTGCTATCCATAAGAAGGTAAAAGTTCTCTTCAGTCTGACACAGAGTACATAATGTGGTTGTAAAGTTATAGCCTGAGTCTCACAAATTGACAGAGTCCTTTAAGGTGAGCACTTGTAATTTTCTGTTTTGGAAGTTTTCAGTAGGAAAACTCCGCCTGGTTGGTTTTGTGTTGCTTTAATTGAACTCTGTACCCACAGTCAGAAGCTAATGGTGGCACCACTAACAGCAATATTACTTCAAGAAAAATGGTGACAAGTATGCATCTCAGTACCTGCCTACACCCTTCTTTTGCTACTGAACCAACAGCTGAATAGATTCTTCAAGAAGTGTTGCTCCTGATACCTAGTGAAGTCAGTGAAGAACTGCCTGCAGAGATCCGACACATAGCTACTGGGACATTCAGTTTTATCTGAAGCAGGTTCCAGCATGCTTCAGGTTGGAAGGTGCTCAACAGGAAACCCAGCTACACAGGCCAGAAGTGGTAGACTGAACAGATTGCTAATGCCAGAGCATTAACTTTTGCAAAGTAGACAAGAGACAAAAGATTAGGTCATGTCAATGCTGGAGCAGGTGTAACAACTGCCCGCTTACTGCAACGCAAAAGGTGTCATTTTTGTAGAAACTGCTTACCATAAGGACAATGAAAAAGCAGCCTAGATCCCTCTAACACTCAAAACACAGCATGTACATATTTAACAAAGATTTAGATTACCAGGCCACCTACCTCCCATAACCCAAACTCTTGGTGAAAAAATTGCTCTTTCTATATTAAAGCATTAACTGTAAATTAATTTTCACATATTTACATAAATTTTCACATATTTACTCTTAAAGTAAAATTACTCTTTTGCAAAGCAGAGGAACTTTGCAGACAAGACTCCCTTTCACTGCTGTGGTAGAAAAGCCGTTCTTAGCTTCCTACATTTTCTGTTGAGAGATCCTCCCATTCACAAGGAAGAGAATTAAATCACAAGTATGACTGAAGTAACATATAATCCCAAATAAACCTCTTTCAAGTTCTTTCAGCAAATACCTATTTTAGAACATATGATTTATAGCTCACTTATTTGCCATGCGGACCATAGAAAATTTTTCATCCTTCAGAATTCTAAATCCTAAAATAATCCAAAAAAGATTTTGATTTGCATTATGTTTTTGCTGTCAACTTTGAAGTCACTGACACCTGACAGGAAAAAGTTTTATTGTTTTTTTACTTTCCAGAGATTCTTGTTACCTAGTGTCTTTTGACTTTCAATTAAATATACATGCTGGCAAGTGTACCACCAAGAACCAAAATACCCATGGCAATTACGTCACAACCACTTAAAGATTTCTATCAATTTAACTTGGAAGATCTTTCAACTTCTAAAAACACAGGATGACTGAAATTACGATAAACAATTGGAGATGTCCTGTTGCCCATTCAGTGTAACAGGGATTTCCTTCTGAGTTTTAAGAAGCAACACATCTCCTATTCTTTATCACGCCTTCCTAGACCATACAATTAGCTCTTGCTCAGTTCTCATGGCACAGGTTATAGTGCCTGCTGTTTTATAGCTTCCCAGACACTTCCAACTAAAATAAATTAATAGAAGACAAACCTATACAGGCATATTGCAATTGTTTAGAATAGCTCTAAAGTCGGGACAGATTATCTATTTCTTCCAAGCAGGTAATACACTTGAAGCTCTATGTTCTCCTATGCTTCATTAACCAGACAAACCTTCTATGATTGTCATCTGAGCTGAAATGCTCATAAGCCTTCCATGCTGCCACTCCAGTTTTTTTTGTTCTGCCAAACCCTGTTTCCTTTCCAAGGAAGGTATTTCCTTTTTTAATTCTCAAGCAACCTGTATCTTCCCAGTTCGGTGCTATTGAGTCAATCAGTGTTATCCGAAATAACTATTACACTTTTTACTTTTGAGGCTACTTAGGAGTCTATGATGCTTTTTTCACTTAAAATAAAGCAGTGAGTTTGGGGATGGAGAACATAACATGAATCTGACACGACAAACATCCTCTGAGCAAGATGAAACAACCAACCCATGGCAAATTCATCATGTTCTGCAAGTAGAGTGCAAGTCCCACACAGCTAGTTCCCAGCTTATACTAGCTCAGAATTAGGAACTGCCTCCAGCATCTGTGCAGAACAGTCTGTCCCCTACTCTGGGACTATATATGCCACACATCTGGCTAGCTTGACCTGTAATTTATTGAAGTAGGAATTTCACAGAATAGAGATGAAGTTGAATTGTTGTGCCAATTAAGTGTCTACACTTCAAAAAAGCAAACTTCCAGCAGCAGCCTGAAACATAAGATCAGATTCAGCAAAGCAGTCTCTTGGCTAGGGCAAGTTTGGTGCTAAACTCCACAGCTACTGACTAGCTGGACTAGCTGGTATAACAACAGCTTCTCTCTGAATGCTAAACACAGCTTCAAAGACAGATTACCAAGCAGGCCACTGGCCAAGAATCTGAGGAGCAAGGCCACCTTCTGTAGTAATCTGTATACTTCTGTAAACCATAGATGTCATAAAAGACAAAATAATCCTCATCCACGTTCCTTAGCATTTTAAACTCCCTTTACAACTTTGAACTACTCTCATGTACATAAGACCTAACTTGCAGCTGTCAAGAAGAGAAAGAGCCAGACTGATGAGGGCACATGCAATTGTATGAAAAAAACCAGTAATCCACAAAACCTAGAACAAAAACCTGAACTGAGTTTTAAGTACCACAAAATTATATTATTGCAGTAGCTTTAGTATTTACACATGATCCTAATTCCATTTTATCACTTGAAAGGTACTGAAGCTGAACATTTTCATGACAATAAGCCCTTTGCTATCACTTTCATCCTCCTTTCCTAGACATGAGATCCTAGAAAGATAAAGATCACAACAAAATCTTTCAGAGCTACACCAGCAGTGAAAGAAGAGGGCGGGGGGGAGGAGTTGAATTTGTGATATGCTAAGGCCTGGATAACAGACCTAGGCCACAGGTTGACCTCTAGATGAACCCTGTAATGTTGTATTTTGTTATCAATAATCAAACCTTGTTTTGCTTAATTAACCACCAGAAACCTGCTTATGCTAAGACTTTTTTATAAGGCCTATGATGCAACAATTAGCATTTATTGAGATACATGTGGTTAGAGATAAAATAGTTGGTGAAATCAGATGGTTAGAGCTAAAATAGAGGGTGAAAACAGACATCCAGCCTGTGGAAAGAGTGGAACCTGTTGAGAAATATGTAGTTAGACAAAATAGACAGAAAACCTCCCTTGGGTTTCTCTCCAAGCCCTGGCCAGGCTTTGGGAGGAATCCGACAGGGAGGGTGGCACAAGTCAGCCTGACTTGCTGAATTTGGTCACTGAGAGTTCTAAAAGCTGGGCCCTCTCGTAGCGACTTTGGAGACCTCACCTATGGGTGAATGCACTGCACAGGACTTCCCAGCTGCTGGGAGGGGTTCCCCAGATCCTCACTGCGACCGGGGCTCCCCAGCGACTGCGGGTCTGGATGATGGTAACGTATTAATAGGCAACTGCTGTTGTATCTTTCTTGATCACTACAGCTTTCTTCGTGTAGTAATGATGAGGTGCATTACCTTGCTTATTGTCTCCACTGCTTAAAAATAGAGTATAATAAGCTTAACTTTTTGATTAGTGTTTTATTACATTTTTGTGTTACTTTGAAATAGACAGTAAAATAAGCCTATTCTTTCTGTTGGTACCTGTGTCTCTTCTGTTGACCCTATCAGTTGCCAAAACAATTTGCCATATCTAGAGCTAAGAACTACCTGCAGCCATCATCTCATCATCTTTATGGGTCATTTTGTTAATTTTTCCTACTGCAATAATGCATCTTAACTACAAAAGTCCTGTTTTTAATGAGAGAACTCCTTGACACTAACATATCACCTTCTGTCGGCTTTCCAGCTGTTCTAAAACTGTTCTGTTAAGACTGTCTCCAATCTTACCTAGGCAGCACAAAGAATATATTCCCCCATCTCTGAAATTCATACAAAAATTGTAAGATTACAGGGCTGTAAAGAACTGTTGCTTCTGGGCTCCATGAAGAGCAAATAGGTAAATACTTGCTCCTCCTCCATAATGGCTCTCAGACAGGTGCTGCAGCATGACTAACGGTGAAGCTAGGCTGCTCCCAACAGGCAGAAGAAAGGAACAGAGTGGGGGAGAATGTCTGAAATGAAGGATAGGTATCTCCTTACCTTTCTCTTGCAGTGTACCTATTGAGAGCTACTCAGCTTTGATGAGCTGCACTTGTAATGGCAGCAAATTGAACCGTAGCATTGAAAATTCTCAGATATAGTATTCAAAGAGAGGTAGAAAGAAACCAGTAAAGACAGCACACATCAGTTGGGCACTACATGATTCAGCAAAAAGGATACACCCAGCTAAAGGTTACAAATGGCCTTCTTCAAATGACAGAAGGAAAAAGTGGCAGTTCAGCAGGACTTCTGTCCCCCCAAAATGTAAGCCAAATACGTGCATTCACATTCCCCCCCCCACCTTTTTTTTTGTAATACAGGCTAAAACTATCCACAAGGCATACAACATAGAAGAGGTTTTTAACATTCCTTCAACACTCCTTAGTAGAACAGCTCTTAGCTCTTGCTGTGTAACTAATTACCACTTAAAACAAAGCTCACAGCTGATTGGCATATAGGACCCAGGTCTTTCTGATGTTATTAGCCAAGTGCAACATACCTCACATTCCAAGCAGTGGTGAAGTCGGGGTTCAACAGCAGCAGGGTACACGTGGTATCTATCAGCTCTAAAACGATTGAATAGGAGACAGAAACATTAGTAATATTCACACACACCAGTGTTCTCTACTCTTTTTCTTCCTCAAAGTCTCTACTCTGCAGGCTGCTCTGCCTGTGGATGCCCATTTGTGCAAAGCACTGCTCCACCTCATTTCAGAAGAAATGCTAATTCAAAATATGCCATATCCTCCCTTTTCATTATTTCAAATAATGCACTTTTGTCTTGCTAACATCTCACATACAGTAAGTTTGCAGCTGGAAACTTCTGACCTCTACCTGTACCGCTATAATCAAATATACAGTATGACCTCAGCAAGGGACAGCCATTCCATAAAATCCTTGAGTTTTTAGTGATTTAAATTGCAGACACAGTATGTATGTCAAAGAATTCTTCAAAGAAAATCCAACATTTTTTAAGATAGTATCTTTAAAAATACTCCCTACTATTTCAGTACAAGTCTGAGCTGCAGATGGCTGACATATAATAAACTGTTACAAAAAATACACATACTATAAAAAGCCTGTAGCTTCAAAAATGAAATTCACTATGAATTAGGATAACAAAATAACCCTGCTATCTTAACTGCACAGAAAATACTTTAGATTCTGAAGTGACAGCCTTGCTCCAGACTGAGGTTTTGAGACTAAAAAAAGAACAAACAGAACATTTTTTTACATCCCTGCATTTAAGCACTGCACAGACCAGATTTATGGATTGCACTTATGTTTAATGATGTCAGAAAAACTGGACTGAGCTATATGGTTGCTCAGAACGGAAGAGCAGTAATTTTAACCTAGCCTTCCCCCTTCTCTTTGCACTCTGCTGCACCATGTGAGCAGTTTTGCATACTGCCAGAGTAACTGTGGGGATTCACAAGGCACATTCACTTAAGCTTGAGATACTAAGGACTGTGACTGTGCAGGCTCCCTTAACCTCTGCTGTCAGGAGACACAGTGTCAGATCAGTTAACCTGCCCTGCAATCACAATTCTTAAATTTATATGGTAATTTTGCAGTTCAGTAAGAAGAAACATGCATCAAAAATGGAACATGACTATCCAGGCTTTTTTTATTGCTAGGGAAGTTTGGCTACATTCTCTCCTAACCATCCTGCATTTAACATACTAAACAGACTGAACACCAAGTGACTTCCAGCAAATAAGAAGCACTTCATTACGTTTTAAGGAAACAGAAAAGGAAAAATAGGGTATCTCATGGAACTACATCTCTGGGTAATACAGTTAATCTGACTGTAAAATGAAATTTCCAAAAGTCACTGAAGAAATCCAACAATAATGCAGTAATATTAACGCAAGCATATTAATTCAAAGTGTAAAGGAACATGGCTTCATGTGTCTCTGGACCAAGACTCTGAGAGAAGTTTATATTTTAAGCAAGTCAAACAATGGAATACCTTTGATTACTGTATGACTCCTCATTCATTTACATTGAATAACATAATTCACTTCCCACGATGTTTCTGCTTTTGAGGAACATGTTACGCCATCATGTAATGGAGGGGATGACAAAATTCTTTAGTGTACTATGTTGAGTTTGCCCTAAGCTATTATGGTGATATTTAAAAAGTTAGCTCAAGGAACTAATATAACTTCCTATTTTCACGAGTTTTAGTTGAGATGGGTTTTTTCTCCCGTTTAATGAAGGATTTCCTTTTAAACCCCTCTTTATTCCCAGGGAATGAATATTTCTCATATGTGGAAAGCTTCTTCCTAACTTGCTGCCTTAAACATATAAAGTGTTTTCTTTGATTTACCCAAACCCTAAACCAGGTAAGTACTTCAATACCTATTTAATTTTAGACAGATGAACTGTCAATTGGAAATGTCCAGGATTACTCATTTATGTAAAATTCAACACCTCCTGTTTTGCTGACTACTGTTTCAATTTAACATTGAAAAAGTTCTCTGGCAACATTTAACAAAGCACCAGTTTACATGGATCTATAGCGAAAATCATGAACTGTCATTGTTTTATGTAATTTTCCAACTTACCTTCTCAAAATTGTTAATATATTTTGTGTATTTAGTATATACCTTGTCCAAATATTTTTAAAATCTCACTTGTACATCTCACGAGTATACATAATTAAATGCTCTGATTATTCTGCTACTACTACCTTGTGTCATAAACAGCACACACAAATTGCCTTTCAAAATGCAATAGGCCAAGAGCTTATAACTCTTCTAAGGTAACAAATCTTCTTCATGTCAAATTCATAGTACCTGGTACACAGAAACTAAAGAGTTTTGCAAAAGAAAACTAAAAAAGATAAAAAAAAAAAAAAAAAATAATCAGGAATTACAAACTTTGTTGCTAACACAAAGCAAGATTAAATAACTTTATTTGGTTAATTGCATTTTTGCCCCATCCAGTAAATTCTGTCTCCCACCGGTGATTATTTACAAAAAGAAAAAGCAAGAAACACCCTCCCCTAAACCCACAACTCCCAAAAAGCTTTAATACTAGCTTCTCCCCTAGATGAAAGAGCCACATGTATTTTGAATTTGCTTTAAGTTATATTTAATGTAGACTGTCATCAAACTGCTATCTTAGTGTAATTTTTAAAACATATTATAAAGAGTTCAGTGCACCAAATCTAAGTTGATTGACACTTCCCATGGTGAACTTTACTTTCAGCTGCTTATCAGTTTGTCAAGGGATGAGTGGGCTGCATCCAAAGGCTCTAACACTAACAATGGTGAGTACTGATGCAACAGGACTGTGCAATAAAGGACATGTCCGCAGGACTTTTTCATTTGTTACAGGAGGGAAAGAAGTTTGCTGCTATAGGAGGGAAAAGTAAATGAAACTGTGCAGTGCAGGACAAGAAGAAAAGCAGAGACAAAGCAAAAGCTGGAAGAAGGAACACAATTAGAAGTAGTTCTGAAGTAAGTCATAAAAACATCCAAATTTGAGTGTTGGATTATCTAAAAACAATCATGTTTTTAATAACTACCAGGCACTACCACTGTATATGCTATGGTTGACAAGACATGTTAAGCAAAAGCTTGTTACAGCCTAGTTCCGTTCCATCCTCTGAATGCTTTTCTTAAATGGTTTTTTGTAGTCTACATAGTTTGTCCTACCAAGTCATGACTTGCAGTTAACATCACTATTCTGGTAACGTCAAAGGTCTGGAAGAGCAGCAACTCTTAACAGATGCTTGTCCACCTTTCTGCCCGTTTTCCCATTACAGAGGTTCACTGTATCCTGGACATTATGAAAGGAAAGAAGCAGATAAAAGGGAAGTCTCAAAGAAATACCTAGTTATTTCATGTCAACACTTTGATACTTTGTGCAACAGGTAACAGCCGAAGATTTCATGAAATGTGGATTCTGAGCCAGAGATGTAAAACGACACAATTTTAGCTATCGCTTTCACTGGAAAGTCCTGTGACAGATCTGGCATACCATGATAGCAGCTGCCAGTAATTCCCTCTGTGTTAGTAACAAACCCCAAAATCTTTCATTTAAAACTGAAAAGTACTTTCTGCTGGATACATTTTAAGGGAACTATAGTATCATAGGTGCTCAAAACACAGATGTCCTTCTGTAGGTGAAAGTCTCCCCAGCTGCAAAAGAACAAATATGACAATGTTTTGAGTTTGTTTTCTTTAAGGATGGCTGTATCCTGATTTTTAGTTTTGTAAGTGTATCACATTCAGATGTGCTTTCCAGAACAGTGTTGTAAAGGTGGAAACAGAGATTTACAGGAAGTAAGGATATTGTGGGAGTACACAGAACAATACTTCCCATAAAATTGTGCCTGATGAATTTGGCAGCCTTCTATGATGGAGTTACAGAGTTCATGGATAAGGCAAGAGCAACTGACATAATCTACCTGGACTTGTGCAAAGCATTTGACACTATCCCACACAATATACTTGCCTCTATATTGGAGAAACATGTATTTGATGATGGGCCACTCAGTGGATAAGGAAGTGGCTGGATGGTCACACTCAAAAGAGTTGTGGTCAAGAGCACACTGTCCAGGTGGAGACCACTGAGAAATGATGTTCCTCAGGGGGGCAGTATTGGGACTGCCACTGTCTAACATCTTTCTTAGCAACGTGGACAGTAGAATCAACTGCACCCCTGGCAAGGTTGCCAATGACACCAAGATGTGTGGTGTGGTTGACATGCTGGAGTAAAGGGCCGCCATCCAGAGGGACCTGTGAACCTTGTGAAGTTCAACAAGGCCAAGTGTAAGGTCCTGCACATGGGTCAGGGCAATCCCAATCACAAATACAGGTGGGGTGGAGGGCAGATTGAAAGCAGCTCTGTAAAAGCCAGACATAAGCCAGCAGTGTGTGCTGAAAGCCCAGAGAAACAACAATATGCTGGGCTGCATCAAAGAAGCATGGCCAACAGGTCAAGGAAGGTGATTCTCCCCCTCTACTCTGCTCTAGTGACACCCCACCTGGAATACTGCATCCAGCTGTGGAGTCCTCAACACAGGAAAGACATGGACCTGCTCAAGCAGGTCCAGAGGAGGGCCACAAAGACAATCAGAGGGTTTGAGCACCTCCTGAGGAGAAGCTGGGAAAGCTGGGGTCATTCAGCCTGGAGAAGAGAAGACTCCAGGAAGACCTTACTGCGCCTTTTCAATATATAAAGGGGTCTTGTGAGAAAGGTAGGGAGAGATGTTCTAGTAGGGCCGGTTGCAGAATAATGATTTTAAACTACAAGAGGGTAGATTTAGACTAGATGGAAGGAAGAAATCTTTAACAATAGGATGCTGAGACACTGGAACAGGTTGCCCAGAGAAGTTGTGGTTGCCCCCTCCCTGGAAGTGTTCAAGGACAGGTTGGATGGGGCTTTGAGCAACATGATCTACAGGAAGTTGTCCTTGTGCATGGCAGGGGAGGTTGGAACTGGCAGGGGAGGTTGGAACTAGGTGATCTTTAGCGTCCCTTCCAAGACAAACCATTCTATGAAAAATAAAACCAAGTTCATAGCAATTTCAGAAAACCATCTTGTGATAATACAAATTATATGCATCCATGAATCTAAGGAAAATGGAGAAGGGATAAAAACATATTGTAAAATATTTGTAAACTGGAACAATAGTCAGAAGTATCTGTGATTCTGCATTCCAAGTATCCAAAAGAAACCATAACTACATCAAACATCTGTCTCAGTAAGCTATCCATGACTGACTATAAAGCACTTCCTTCTTCCAGGATCCTGCCAGAAAAATATGAGACACCGCATCTGAAAGCAGAAGCTTGAATCAGCATGCTGTTTTATTTCTCTGTCCTATTCAAAATGGCTTACCGTGATTCAGACAATACAAGAGGTAACAAGAGACTACATTTGCAATCACCATTTATTACAGGCATCAGTAGAAAATGCAATTTAGTTTTGCAGTGGTAACAAACAACCCTTCATCACATTCAGTAGAAAACAACTACCTTTTCAAATTCTAAGCATGTACTTTTGTCTACAAAATGGAACCTGGTCCTTGAGGATATTTCAAATGTATGAAGAGTTTTATCTCTTGATGGAGTACACCTGTGTACATCACATTAGAGACAAATCTGTACGTTCACCTGGGAAGACTTCTGCCTTTATTCCCTCCACAACTACAGCTCAGTTTCTGCTAAAATGTCCTATCAAATGTGAAATTCAATTATAGTAAAACATACTGAACTCTGAAAGCTGCACCTTGCTTTACAAACAGGTTATTAACATAGAGGTCCTGATCATGTTTTCCAGTAGTGACACAACAATAGACATGAAAACACAGTGGATTACTTCTCACACATTTTCAACTGACCTTTGAATTGAATAACCAAAGAAGAATGGAATTGCTTTTTCAAAAGAAGAAAACTAAACAAGTCTCAACAAACAGGCCATAACTGAAATCTCACGCTACTTCAGTATTTACCAACACAGTTCCATGATCTGCATTTTGAGTCAAAGGGTTTTACAAGGCCTCATCTGGGAGGGAAGCAGAGACTCTTCAAATAGCTGGCACAATGTACCATTGTGGTGAAACGGGCACGTGCCATACTGTCACCACAACAGAGTGCCTGGACCAGTGTGGCCACACATTAGCACCCATCTGCCCTTTAGCTAACTGCTACCGGTGGTCCGAAGCCTCCCAATACAACAATGACACCAGTGTCAGTGGTTTATATTTTGGCTTGAAACAAATTTTCATCTGTGTGGAAGTTGCTAAGGGAGGACTTTTCTGTAACACGTGAGACAGAAATGAAAAGCCTCCCTGCAGAAGATCTGCAGTATAATTAAAATACACCTCACAAACTCCTACCTCAGATCTGTAAAAAACACTGCAATGAAAAGCACCAGACTTGCCAAGACTGCCTGTGCTACTAAGTTCATCTCTTTAAATGCTAACATTTGTTTCTAGCTACAGGTCAAAGTCAACATAATTCATATTCCCCATATTACAAGCTTTTTATTGAATTCTGTAGTGGTGTGCGTTATTAATTCTGAACCTGCAATCAGATCACAACCACTGGTTTCTATCAGAACTGCATGCATCAGCAGCAACATGGTGGCAGCTATCAAAAGATCCAGGTCTCACTAGGTCCAACCGTAAACCACAGAGAAAGAAATGGAAGTTAACTACATTAGAAATACACATCCTCTAGGAATGAAAGTATTTTAAAGATGTCTTTTATGAGAATGAATATTCAAGAAAATAAGTTATGTGAAAGTAAAATATAAAGGGCAATGTAAAGTTTAGAAAGTCCACAAACAACTTTTCCTACCCCTTCAATTTTCTTAAGCTGCACTTTTGCATGGAGAATTAACACCATGGCGCTCTGTTTCTCTTAACAGCACCTCAGGAACACAGCCAGCACTGTCAGGCTGGTACCAGTGAAATGGGTTCCCCTTTATCATGATGTGGATCTCAAAGAGGTAAGAAAGTTCCTATGCATGACCTCTTGCAATCCACAGAAGGCAAGCAATTTGTGCTCACATTACAAACCCTCTCTACCATTTAACACTACTCTTTATAAAATGCTTGCATTACATATCCACGTCTGTAATAGGAAACAAAACTAGACACCCTCCCTCAGGCAAACCAAAGCAGGCAACATTCATTGCCTTAAGAATGCTCCCTTGCCAGCATGCACTGAAGACCTGAATCTTCTTTCCTTCACTGTCCTTGAACACGAAAGAAGATCAAGTGCACATTTACAGACCTGACTAACACAATCTGACCATTCCTTACCCTATGCTTTCATGAGGGTAAGTGCACAGCTGGCTTCATCCACTTACAGTAAGACACACTATAGTAATAAAAAATTAAACAGAAAAGCAAATGGCAGTTCTAACAAGAAAGAGATGTTACTAATGTTACTTGGTGGCCGTCTTGGGCAAAGCAACCATGAGATGGTGGATTTTTCAATTCCTAGGGAAGTAAGGAGGGAGGCCAACAGAACTACCTCCTTGGTCTTCCAGAGGGCAGACTTCGACATGTTTAGGAGATTGGTCAATGGCATCCCTTGGGAGGTAGCCCTCAAGGACAAAGGAGTCCAGGAAGGCTGGACATTCCTCAAGAGGGAAATACTCAAGGCACAGGAAGTAGCTGTCCCTGTGTACCACAAAACGAGCTGTCGCGGTAGAAGACCAGCCTGGCTACAGGAGCTTTGGGCAGAACTCCAGAAATAAAAGGAAAGTCTACTGGCTATAGAAGAAGGGGCAGGCCACTCAGGAAAAGTACAAGGTTGTTGCAAGGTTATTTAGGGAAAGAAAAGGCCAAAGCTAAGCTAGAACTTAATCTGGGCAGCTTTGCTAAAGATAATAAAAAGCATTTCTATAAGTATGTTAACAGTAAAAGAAGAGCTAAGGAGAATCTCTACCCTCTGCTGGATGCAGGAGGGAACCTTGTGACCAAGGACAGGGAAAAGGCTGAGCTGCTGAGTGCCCACTTTGCCTCAGTTTTTGTCAGCAATGCCAGCTGCTACCTGAGGGTCCAACTCCCTGAAATGGAAGACAGGGATGGGGAGCAGAATGCAGCCCACATAATCCAGGAGGAAATGATCAGTGACCTACTGTGCCACAGAGATGTGCACAAGTCTATGGGACCTGATGGAATCCACCCAAGGGTACTAAAGGAACTGGCAGAAGTGCTCACCAAGCCACTCCCCATTATTTATCAACAGTCCTAGCCAGCTGGGGATATCCCAGTTGACTGGAAGCTAGCAAATGTGATGCCCATCTACAAGAAGGGCTGAAAAGATGATCCTGAGAACTACAGACCTGTCAGTCTGACCCCGGTGACAGGGAAGGTTATGAGGCATGTCACCTTGAGTGCCATCACACGGTACATAAAAGACAACCAGGTGATCAGACCCAGTCAGCGTGGGTTTATGAAAGGCAGGTCCTGCTTGGCTAACCTTATCCCCTTCTACAACAAGGTGATCTGCCAAGTGGATGAGGGAAGAGCTGTGGACATTGTCTACCTGGACTTTAGTAAAGCCTTTGACACTGTCTCCCTCAGCATTTTCCTTCAGAAACTTACGGCACAAGGCATGGATGAATACACTCTGCACTGGATAGAAAGCTGGCTGGATGGATGGACCAGAAGAGTGGTAGTGAATGGAGATAAATCTGGCTGGTGTCCAGTCACAAGTGGTGTTCCACAGGGTTCAGTACTGGGGCCTGTTCTCTTCTGTATCTTTACTAATGATCTGGATGAGGGCATTGAGCGTATCCTCAGCAACTCTGCAGATGACACCAAGGTGGGTAAGGGTGTCAATCTGCTAGCGGGTAGGGAAGCTTTATAGAGGGACCTAGACAGGCTAGACCAGTGGGCCAAGGTTAATTGCTTGGGGTTCAACAAGGTCAAGTGCCTGCACTTGAGTCCTAACAACCCCATGGCAAGCTGGAGACCTGGGGATGTGTGGCTGGAAAGCTGCAAGTTGGAAAAGAACCTGAGGGTATTGATTGATAGTGGACTAAACATGAGTCAGCAGTGTGCACAGGTGGCCAAGAAGGCCAGTGGCAACCTGGCTTGTATTAGAAACACTGTGGCCAGCAGGAATACAGAGGTGATCATCACCTGCCCCCCTGTACTCAGCACTGGTGAGGCCACACCTTGAATATTGTGTTCGGTTCTGTGCCCCTCACTACAAGAAGGACATAGAAGTGCTGGAGTGTGTCCAGAAAAGGGCAACAAGGCTCATGAAGAGCCCAGAGCACAAGTCCTATGAGGAGTGGCTGAGGGAGCTAGGGTTGTTTTGTCCAGAGAAAAGGAGGCTGAGGAAAGACCTTCTCCCTCTCTACAACTACCCGAAATGTGGTTGGAGTGATGTGTGGCAGGACAGAGGGAATGGATGCAAGCTGCACCAGGGGAGGTTTAGGCTGGATATTAGGAAACATTTCTTCACCAAAAGGATTATCAAGCATGGGAATGTTCTGCCCAGGGCAGTGGTGGAGTCGCTATCCCTGGAGGCATGTAAATGGCATGTGGACCTGGTGCTTAGGGACATGGTTTAGTGGTGAGCTTGCAGTGTTGGGTCGAAGGTTGGACTGGATGATCCTGAAGGTCTCTGCCAACCAAAGACATTCTGTGATTCTGTAATTGGACCTCTTTTGCTGATCTAAACAGACATACTCTCAAAACCTATGTGTTCCAAGATGGTACAAGCATGTTGGTTATCACTGATGACTAGGTGTTAGAACCTGCATCAGATGTCTGCTGGCATCCCACTATTGAAAACCTTATTGTTTAACTCACTGATTAATCAAGCAACCACAGAGAATGGCTTTACTATAGGTGTAATCGACACAACCCAATGGATGGTGGATGTGTGGTACAGTCAAGGAGGGAAAGATAGCATGAGACAGACATTTTAAAGCACAATGGACACAGCCAGTGCTTTATGGCTTAGGCTACTTCCATGCAAACAGAAAACGAAAAAAAAAAATACAGTTAACAGCCCAAACTGAAACCCAGGTGAACGTGAGCTACTGAAGACCTGAACTCTGAGTGGTCATGGGGTGTTCTTCAACAGAAAAGATAAAACACTAGAAATAAGACACTGTAAGAAAACTAGAGTTAAAACATTTTTTATGCTAAGTGCTACTTAGAAAGAATAAAGTAGATTCTTAAACTACAGCTACCCTTTTTCTTTCTTACTCTGAACAGAATACGACACTTTGTAGAGCAGTCAACTGTCTCCTGTGTCACATTTGTTTTAAAAAACTTAAAAAAAAAAACCCCAACCCAAAACCAACATATAGTACAGTATTTTTCATTCAAGTAAAACAAACTAAAAACCAAACCAGATCAAAAAGATTAAAAAAGAAATAAAGCATTACACTACTGAACGGTACAGACTATTGATTTCTGGTACCCCCATGTCAGAAACGCTGCACATATTCTTACTTTAGATCCACACATCACCAGTTTTCCTTCCGAGATGGGAAAGGAGACAAGATTTCTTCCATAAAGATTAACATCACTTCCCTAAATCACTTACTGAAATAATCCTCTAACCCTTCCAGCCTGGGCAAGAGAGAAAGGAGTTACATTTTCAACTAAGCAACCCTACAAGTTATTTAGGTTGCCAAGATGTACAATCCAAAGCCTGCCCTCTCCCCCAGTAACACTCAGTTCTTTCAGATCACATTAAACTGGCTTTAAGAAGGGCCACTGTAATGTCAAGTTATCCAGATGAGGGGATTAAGGGCACCCTGAGTAAGACTACAGGCAACACCAAATTAGGCAGGAGTGTTGGCTGGAAAGCTGTCTGGGAGAAAAGGACCTAGGGGTGTTGGTTGACAGCTGGCCAAATACAAGCCAGCAGTGTGCCCAGGTAGCCAAGAAGTCCAACACAATCGTAGCTTTTACCAGAAACAGTGTGGCCAGCAGGACTAGAGAAGTGATCATTCCCTTGTACTTGGCACTGATGAGGCTGTAACTCAAACACTATGTTCAGTTTTGGACCCCTCACTGTATGATGGACACTGAGGTGCTCAAGCACATCCAAAGGGCAACAAAGGTGGTGAAGGGTCTAGAGAATAAGTCCTATGAGGAGTGGCTGAGGGAGCTGCAGTTGTTTCATCTGGAGAAAAGTATGCTCAGGTAGAGAGTGGTAAGGTCTCTCAACTACCTGAAAGCACGCTGTAGTGGGGGTCAGTCTGTCCTACCAAGTAACAAGCAATAGAAGAATAGGAAGGAAATGGTCTCAAGTTGTGCCAGGGGAGGTTTAGGCTGGATATTAGGAAAAATTTCTTCCTTGAAAGTGTTGTTAAGTACTGGAATAGACTACCCAGGGAAGTTAATGTCTCACCATCCCTAGACATATTTAAAAGTTGTGCAGATATGGTGCTTAAGGACATGGTTTAGCACTGGACTTGGTAGAGTTAGGTTAATGGTTGGACTTGATGACCTTAAAGGTCTTTTTCAATTAAAAGATTCAATGTGGTGCTTAGGTATGTGGTTTAGCGGTGGACTTGGTAGTGTTATGTTTACCACTGAACTCAGTGATCTTAAGGGTCTTTTCCAACCTAAAAGATTCTATGATAAATAAAAAATGTGCATTAAGAATCACATAAGATACAATTCTCCAAGTGGGTAACTTACCATCTTTGTTCAGCCATTGTTTTCTTTGTCTGTAGAGGAGAAGTTTATTGTGGACATAAGGCAAAAGAAACTTGACACACCAGCTCTCCACACCAAGCTTGTTTTCTACCAAGACGATAGGGCTTCGGTTATACCTGGCTTCAGGGCAGGGTATTAACCCAATTTCATCTCTTAAAAACAGAAAAAAATATGATTAAACTTATTTTCAGTAAATAGCAATTATTTTTCCTCAATAGAGAAGATTAGCAATGCTTCCCATCCAATCAGTCCATCATCTTTTTCACAGTGTTTACCAAAATCTGTACTCATTATCCTCAATTCACATGCTTGATTCTTGATGGACTGCAGGTAGGATAAAATGCATTTTCAGAAAACTCATGCAGTTTATTAACTTGGCGAAGAAATGATTCAAACATGTTTTAAGGTATGAATAAAGATTCAGCTGAAGCAAAAAAAGTAAATGTATTTTATCTTTGTGTGGTTTATTCCGGCACAATATAAAAGCCAGTTGTGAATTTGCATTAAAAGCCACTACAAAAATTTTGCATTAATTCCCCAATGCTGTAGTAGAAAAATCAGAAATATTTTTAAGACTTGTTGAAGACTTTGGAAGTAATAGTTGTGGTTAGATGAGCCAGGATGAATTTCAAATCCTTTAAATGTTCTCTACAAACCTTTATTTTGGCTCTTCTCACCTTAAGATATTCAGAAAACTTTCAGATCCCAAAGATCTGAAATGAGGAAGGTCCCTTTTTTTTTATTTTTATATTATCACCTAAGCAGTATAACTTGGATTAATTAACACTAGTAGAGCCATACCATCTTTTTTTCCTCAGCTTTCTCTAGCATGTAGGAATGATAGAAGAGAGCTGTAACAGCTTCTTAAGCAGAGGTTGTCAAGCTCACATTCATTCACACTCATCTGGACAGAAAGCAACATCATTTTTATACTTGCCATTATGCACGATTTCTCTACCAACTCCTGTTTAGTGGAAAAATTTGTTGCTGAGGAAGGGAGAACCTCAGACCTCAGGCAGGAAAAAAAGACCTCTTATGATCTCAAATAGAAACTGAATTCTCCACCTTAAATCTTCTCAACACAAGGTATACAGGTACACACCAAGTGTCAACTCCACAACCCCAACACAATTATCTTAAACTAATTTTGTTACTGGACAATCTGATAGAACTAATTTGGTATAATCTCCTCACTGACTTATACTAAGGTAATCAAAAGTGATACCATGTGCTTGTTTAAAAATGTATTTTCTATTGCAGAAAACAGATTGAATCTATACACATCACAAGCCACAAAGAGCACAAGTAACTTGAGGCAAAATATTTGCTAATCACATCTGTATCTGAACACAGACCCAGGTCTTTCCCCCATCTCAGAACAGAAGAAACCAGCATTTTCCTATACCACCAATTGCAAGCAATAAGTATCAATGCAAAGGTCTCATCTCTCTTGATGTACTCAAATTAAGCTCTTCGGGCATCTAGTCAGATTAGACCTACACTGACGTTCAAGTCTGCTTCTTTCAACATGGTACCTTATAGCTGGAAGTTTGTACTTACTGCTGGCTGCTCCTTTTTCATGAATGTTAAACCCAGTCCCTGGCCAAACTTTGCCTGGCCTTGCATACAGGGACTTATGGGTCCCTACCTGAAATGAAGATGCGGTCACCCACCACTCTGATAATTAACTCTGTGAATTACTACAAGGATTTACCAGATGTTGCTTGCAAACAGTATACAAACAGCAAACAGCGAGTTAAAAAAAAAAACATCAAACCACAAACCAAAAATACATCAACACCTTCACTTCTTACCAAATACTCAAAGTCGGACTCAGGTGAGCTAAGTTTCACAAGATAGCTTTAAGCATGCCAAAATAACAGACAGGTAGGGTTTGCACAGATCTGACAAGTCAGCCTGAAACACTCGAACTCCTGAAGATGCTCAGCTGGACAAAATCAGCAGAGGATGAGACCACTGCGTAATGAAATTCACCAAGATACAGTGAAACATAAAAAACGGTTTATCTGAAACTACTCAAGTTTCTGCTAAGATGAAAACCAGAACTTGTCTTTGGGTAGAAATGTTGTCTTCCACACCTTGGTATTGTTTTTGACAACCTGTATGGTTCAGAAATTGTATGTTGCTTTCAGGTCCAGAGAACCAACAGAATTCACGATGTAAAATACCAGGAGGACACATATACGTAAGGTGGGTTGCCTGTCTCACAGCCAAACCAACTCACTCAAACCACCATCTATTTCTGCTCCTGATGGCCCACCAGATCTGCAGAAGTGGCAAGTAAGAGGGCAGGTCTGTGTTAGCCCAGAAGATACTGCTTGAGAATGCCTGCAGCCTCTGTTCCATTGTGTCCCAAAGAAAGCTTCTGCAGCAGGACTCCCATGCGGACACCACTGAATTAGTGTTTGTCAAACAAAGTGACTGAATTATCCCTCATCTTGCACAAACTAGCCCTGGTAACGTGACATAAAACAAGCCCATTCATACAACAGGGTTGCCCAAACTCATTGCAGGATGGAGGATGCCTACATTTGGGTCAAGTGACAGGTGCACGATGCTCACAGTACTGAAGGAGACACCAACCGAGGGCTACTGTTTGTCACCATTTTGTACTATCGGAAGCATCATCTACTATAAAAGTAAGATTTAATTTCTCTCCCTAGATCTCCCAGTTTCCTGATACTGTCTCTCCTCCGAGTTGTTTGGTGCTTTTACATTTCTTTTCCTCAAAGCAATCATGACAGTCACGTTCCAAAAACTGCATCAATTATCTCTCAAGATACCACGCTAGTTCACATTCCTGAAATATACCATAGAAACAGCCAGAACTCAGTGGGATTTTTAGGTGGGTTGTCATGAAGTCTGCAGCCATTACAGAGCTTCTTCAACCTGTTCTGAGAGCAGAAAAGATGTGCAAGATGAGACTTAGGCATTCATGAAGCTGCACAGTCCAGACCTGCTCCATACTGCAAACCTCAGCCATGGCAGAACAGTACTGACAAGCTGTTGCAGGACCTGCTTCAAGAGCCTAAGTCTGCCGACTCAGCTTTCAATGGCCCTTCACAAAATAAGCCCTAGCCAACTTACTTTAAACTTTTAAAACAATGATGATACAAAGAAGTTCCCTCTTTCACAAAATCACAATACTACAGTACTGCTAGGGAATGAGGCATTTCTTGTGATGCTACCATGATGGGTCTTCAGTGTTGGTACCCCATGGGAAGGGACTTTCTCTGATTTTCTTTTTCCTGGAAGATCATCTTTAAGATAACCCAACCTCTTCCCACAGAATTAGACAGAAGCTATGGAATAATGTCTGTGAGATCCAACTGAGGTACAATCAGTGAATACAATGCAACTACGATTCTACTGACAATAAAGACTGGACCTCAGTAGTTGAATATTTCTGCAATTAT
This sequence comes from Todiramphus chloris collaris, assembly GCA_025345505.1. Lineage (NCBI taxonomy): Eukaryota > Metazoa > Chordata > Aves > Coraciiformes > Alcedinidae > Todiramphus > Todiramphus chloris. Next base: position 23,812,147 of record JANVCC010010406.1, on the reverse strand, counting down.
AAAAACAAGCTTTTTATACCAGAAGACAATCCAGAGCATGGACACTTGAAACGTGTATATTTTCACACTAAAAGAAGTCTCATGAAATGACTATACAGCTAATGAATTCATAATATTTGAAAGATAGCGAAGAGGGGGTTTAAATCCAAGAGCTGAAACCTCTTTTTCCCCCCCCCCCCCCCCTTATCGTGTAGTGCATCACATACATGATTGTCTTTTAACATTTCAAATATTACATTAATTTGAATGTTTTATTAGTCATTATCTAAGTGTTGCAATGAAAATATTTCACAGATGAAAGAACAGCAATGTACAATTGAAATCAAAATACTTCTAGTCATGACTTGCTTCTAAAGAAGCTCTAAATATAACTTCCACTCTCTAGGAGTTTCCTTTTGTTTGCTCTCACATTAATCTCCACTTGATTGGAAACTTATGCTGCAACAACAAGCTTCTGCACTGATGTCCCCTCTCACTAAGTATTGCAAGCAATTTATTTTTACTTACTATTGGTATATTTGGAAGTATCAATGCTGCACAAAGGTATTAAGCAATATAATAAAAAGAACATTCGCAAGTCAAATTTCATACTTGGCTACAGTAAAGACTTTAGGAAATATGCTTCTTTCTGAATCACATACAGAGAACTTTGCAATCACACCCAAGGAAGCCTTGATTCATGGTTTCAAACCTAATGATGAAATGTGTTACTTTTAGTACACTAGGAATGTAATTAATTGAGACAGAAAAAAATATCCAAGCTACAGTGACATAAACAATTCCTGACAAATGATAAACAGTATCCTCAGATTTTGTACACAAATGCTGGGCTACGATCTAAGAGTTCATCTTTCCAATTGCCCACATCAAGCTACGTACTTTTTTGACAAGTTAGTCTGTTTCTGTTTGACTTTGCATGCAAAAGAACAGCAAAGTTCAAAAAGAAAGCATACACTGATGAGCTCACTGTTGGTGATCCATCCAGTTCCAGTGGGATAGATCACATATATGACTCTGAGGACGTGTGCTGGTAAGACTGGGTAAAAATATCTTCCAGTTGAAAACTAGGATGCTGACAAAATTATCTGCCTGAAGAAAATGGAGCTATTAGGGACAACGCAAAAAGAATTTTGTCTTATATATTTAGTTAGAAGTAAGTTCATCTTAGAAAGATTTACAGTGTTGCAGGAAATTTAAAGCAAAAAAGAGAAACAAGAATCCAACGTCCTACTTAACACTAAAAGTCTATTTTTATCTGCTTTTTAGTGTTGACCGGAGACAACACCCCCTTCAAAATCTTTATGTGAACCTGCTGGAACAAGACCTCCATTCTGACAGATGCAAAGGGGACAAGCAAACAAATGGTCAAGGGCAGGGGACAAAAAATGCTGGAAGAGAGATGAATAGGGGACAAAGTTATGAGATGTGAATCAGCACTTCATGCATGTAGCAGATGTCCGCTTATTTTCAGTGAAGCCAGACAGATGCCACAAAAGAGAATTCAAACCTGAATCTGTGACACAAATTGGCTGCTCAATTCAAAAGGATAACATCTGTCAGGGACTACAGCTAGTTGCGACTGTTTGGGCCACCAGTAGGAAGACAAGGTGTCTCAGAGATACATGAAAACGTTTGACCAGCGTGGCTGTAACCTGGTGTTCTAGAGGCTAAGAGGTATCCTAGCAAAGGGTCCACGGTCTACACTGGCCCTTCAAAGTCCCATTTCAATTACTGCAGTTCAGAAATCTAGCACACAGAATCACCACTTACCCTGCTTTGGGAGGTGAACCAGCATTAGCTCGTGTTTCCTTACTCAAAACATGAGACAGTGCATCAGTCTCAGAGCACCCACCACTTGTAGCCTACTTTCATCTCTGAGAGTGCATGGATTAAAAAAAGACAAACCAACAACAGCAGCATATTCTTCAAAAACGTGAGCTCAAAGTTTGTTACAAATAAACAATTCTGTTGAAGGAGTAGGAACTACGAAGTATCAGAACTTTCATTCACAAATACTGGCTGTTTACAGCACATTATGCCTCACAGCCTAAAACTGAAGCTTCATGGCAAAATGCAGTTCTTTTTTAGACAGTGTCCATATGCTGTATTTTAAAACATGGCCACCCACGCAAGTTGCTTACTACTTTTCTAGAAACATGAGGGTATTCATTCTAATCTTCTCTTTTAAGCAAAGGGACAAATTAAGTGCCTGTAAAATTTTCATACATAGATGCTTTGCAAACCATTTTCTAGAACAGATTAATAGGCCATCACCTCAGAGACTGCAGCGTTTTTGACCTACACAAATACATTGTATTTATATTAAGAAATTGTTATCCATTATGTGCTACATCGTTTATAACCAGTATGGAGTTTACATAGATAGAATGATGCTTCCCCAAATAGTTCGCATCTTAAAATGACCAAGGATGGGTAAGGAAACAGAACTACAGGAGATACCTAAATCAGGGTGTCAGAGGTGGGCAGCAGTTAACTGAAAAGAAACGGCAGACCATCTGCCCCGCAGGCTGATAGACAAACCTGATTCTCACAAGGTAGCAACAACTGTAGTTTGCATTTACACAGCCATTCTGTTTGTCTCCTTCAACACACAACGAAAAGCACTGGCACCTCTATCAACAGAGACAGATTTGAAGGTGGCATTCACCAAAACACGTTGTTTGTAGAAGGGTGCAATTCAATAGGCTTCGGTCCCGAGGTCTCCTCCCAGGAGAACTAACGCTCTGCCCAGGACACCCGCAGAGCCCGCTGCCTTCACCCGACCCTCCTGCAGCCAACGGTCACTGCCCTCTCAACCACGGTGTGAGTTTAACAACGCCAAACCTCAAATTCAAGTACAGCTCATTTAAAAACTTGTCTTTATAATGACAGCTTCCAGATTTCAAAGCCCTTGCCGGTAACGCAGCACTTTTTCTCGAGGAGGCCGCTTCTGCCGCCAGGCTGAGGAAGCAGCCCCCGGCTCACCAGCGGCGGGGGGGCCGCAGCCGGTGCCCAGAGGCCCACACGACCCTACCGGAGTTGCTCAAAACCCCGAGGCAGGTACGTGGCCTTATCCAGAAGGAGAAGAGGCAGCAGGCAGGCAGGCAGCATCACGACCCGCCTCGATAAAGCACAGGTGGCGGGGAAGCCGCCTGGCGCGGCCCTCCCGCTCGCAGGCTGGCGCGCCCCGGGAAGCTGAAAGCCCCGCGCCGGGAGGGGAAACTCGGCTGGTCCAGGCGGCCCCCAGCAGCGTGACCTTGGGCCCGCCGCCCGGCGCTGACAGGCACGGCTTACGCGCCGGGCGCCCGCCCGCCCGCCCCTGGGGCCCCGCACCCCCAAGCCGCCCGGCCCCAGGCGAGGGAGCGGGGCCGCCGCCGGCCGATAAGCACGCACGGGGCTGAGGGCGCGCAGCGCTTCCGTCGCGGCCCGGCCCCGGCCGCCGGCGGCCTCCGCCCCACTCACATGTGGGGGTTCCGCTGGAAGGCGTTGCGAATGTCCTTCACCACCCGCTGCACCAGCACCGCCACCTCCTCCGGCGACTCGGCCATCTTCCACCTCCGCAGCCAGCCCCGCCGCGCCGGGCCGGGCGCGCAGAGCGCTTCCGGGTCAGAGGCCCGCGGCGAGCCCCGGGTAACGAACGCGTGAGCGGCGGGGCGGGGCGGCGGCAGCCCGGCCTCCCGCCCGCCGCAGCCCCTGCCTCTGGGAGCGCGGTGCCCGCGGCTCCGCCTTCTCCCTCAGATGGGGCCCCGGCGGGAGAAGGGGGCTGTGCAGGGGCCTCGGCCACCTGCTCGAGTGGAGTGGCTTTCCTGGCAGGGCGCAGCTCGCTCCGCAGCGGGGCCGGCCGGGCGGCCTCTCGGGCCGTGCTCGCCAGGTGGGGCCACGCCCTGCCGGGGGTCTCGCCTGCGGGAGGGCGGGAAAGTCGTCCCCGGAGGACGGGGCAGGGTTGGAGCGTGTGAAGTGGCTCCCTCTCCGTTCGGTCCAACGAGGGCGAGCACCCCTTCGCCTTGGGCCGTTCCTGTCTCACGCCAATTGCACTTTCTCCCTTCTGTCCTTCCCTTGTTTGAGAGGTAAACAAGCAAGAGCAGCAGCAGTACTTAGCTTGTATATAAAGCTATCAGTTTATACCCTTACTATTTTCATATTCATGGTAGATGTTAAGCCACATAGCTATGCCTGCACGCTTAACTTTTAAATCTTTCCCTGACTTCAGAGAGATGGGTGCCCTAATCTGCAGGCTGGACGTGAAGACCTGATTACAATTCTGAACTGTAACTGCTGTGTTGGGTTGTCATTTAGAAACTAATGTATTATTCCAAAACAAGTTGCTTTACAAAGCATTAGCTATGCATAATTTAGTTATCTCTGACATGAAAGTTTGCGCTGTCATCATTGTCATCTGCTTCGTCATTACCCTCATCACCACCAAGAAAGCCTGGTAGACCCATGGTATGTTCTCCAGAAGAAAAAAAAAAAAAAGAGAAAGTGTCTGAAAAGAAGTGCTCAGTCAAGGGTGTGTATAAAACAACAAATAGAAAGGTGGATGCCCCTCCAAGAAACACTGAAATGTGTCTGCACATGCTGAAGATGCCAATACTTTGTTGGATTTGTAAGTAACCTTGAAGCAGAGATGTGTTTCCTGGTGGCCGCTTGCCTTTTTGGCATTAAATTTTGTTGTATTTATTTAGATACTATGAATATAAACATGAAGGTGATGCCTGAAAGGAATTCCAAATGAAACAACATGCATGCTCTGTGTTAAAAGCTGAAGAGGATGTGCTGGATGCAGTGACTGCTGAAAGGTGATTTCTTGTATTTTTACATAGTTTTCCATATATTCCCTGAAATTATATTTTTAGGTGTTTATGAATGTCTCTTTAACCTTGCTGCTGATTTTTCTTCATGCATGCTTTAGTTTTGTTTTCACTTACTTGGAATGCACATTTAGACTTCTGTTCCTCTGATCAAATGTTACGTAGAGCACGTACCCTGGAACTACAGTCCAGGATTTCCTGCATTCCCAATACCTGTCACTTTGTTTTTTTCACCATTATTGTATTACCTTCTAGACTGTGGACTGGCTAGTTTGTCATAAGACCAGTGTAGGTAAATAGTCTCAGTGAGGACCTCTTGGTGCTATCAGATGGCAAGTCACCGTAACTGCAGAATTATGAACTGAATGCCGTTGTAAGCATAAGATAGAAAGGCACACATGGTGTTAGTAGCTCCAGTTGGCTCCAGTGTAGCATACTTAACAAAACCTTTTTTTACAGATCAAGATAGTTTTTTTAGCAGCAATTGATTGCAGTACACACTTGAATCAGCAAACCATGCACAGTCAACAGAAACGATAGGGTAAGTCTGTCACCTTATTTTTCCTATTTTTATATGCTAATTATTTAACAAATAAGAAAACAAACTTCTGTATAGAAAGAAATGATAACCTAGTGCTGGGTATGACATAAATGGTATGGAGTAAGGGGTGCAGTGTCCTGGTTTGAGCTAGAACAGAATTAATTCTGTTCAGTGATGTTATTTTTCAGCTCAGTATCTTCTAACTAACGGCACTTCCTGAAGTTAACAGTACATTTTTTTGCAGACAGTGTCTGCTTCTAACAGCAATGATGCTCCATGTTTGAAGTTACTAACAGACTGGCGTGGAGAAAGGCTCCTGCTCCTGCTTGCTCCTGTGCAGAGCAAGGCTGCTGCTGGATCTTGCATACCACATTGAGGGGTGCAGAAAGTAAAATACTACACCTGTGAGGAGGATTGGCCAGGACAGGTGACCCTAAACTGTCCAAGAAGGGATTCCATCCCATATACGTCATATTTGGTATAAAGCTGAGGGATGATGAGGGTCAAGCTCTTCTCCTTCTTCAATGACCAGCATCCAAGGAGGACTCTACATGTTCTACTTTCAATCCTGATCTGTGTGTTCCTGAATGCAGTTCCAGAATCCAGCTCCTGAACGCAATTCCTGTCTGCCACTGGGCCCAGTCTGGGACTTCCCCAGTGCCTGCTCCTCAGCATCAGTGGTAATGGTGATGTAATTGCCACCAGGGGTGATTTGGTTTAATACTGTTTTTTCTATATATTTGTATATATTCTTTTTTATGATTCTTATTTTCACTGAGGCTGTTTTCTTTTCTAATTGCTAAGTCCCTCTCTCTTCCCTTTCTCTCTCCCCTTTGGGAGAGAGGCAGGTAACAGAGGGCACCTGTTATAGGCCTAATGGATGCCCCTTACCCTGAACCATGACAATTTTAACTCCTCTGAAGTGAAAAATAATTGCTTTTAATGCTAGATACGTACTGTAAGTCCAATGGTAGCTGAGACAAAGCTGAGATTTCTTTACAATTAATAAACAAACCCATGTTAGAACTCTTCCCTATGTAAATAGCTGTATACCCTACCTCTAGTTTCAATATGATTTTTACTTGCAGTCATTAAGGACTGATACAGAGAAGTAATAAATGGGACTGTTTTGTTTTCCTTCCTATTGTAATATGAGGCTGGGATGATTGTTTTGTAAACAAGCATATTTTGTACTGTGTGCAGAATTTCTAGAAATGCTTGTTGCTAGGTGCCACTTTAGACTACTTTTAAAAAAGCTTTCTCTTCTGTATGTATTTTTACATAATGAAACTAATTAAAAGACTTTTGCTGAGGTCCATTTATTTAAATATTTTTAAATTAAGATTTCAATTTCAGGTGGTCTTCCTTTTTTTTTCTTCTAAGTTTCTGTAATGCACTTCATTAATGTAACTGTACTATCATTATAAACTTTGGTACAAACACTATTGCATACAAAAGTTTTGTTACTTGTTACAAATAGAAGTAGATACCAATAAATTGGTAAATGCCCATACCTTATGGGTCTGATGTTGTGGTAACTGTGCTTATCAGCTTGGAAGTGCCAATGTGTGTTGCAGAATTAAGTTCAATCCACAGTAGCTCTGCAAGTATGTCTGTTGATGAGATTTTAGACCATTTCAGAAAATCTGCATAACTGTACATACATACATACACAAATCATACAAGTAACCTTAAAACTTAAAACTAAAAATTGTTAGGTAGTAGAAAAACTTGGTAAATTTTAATTCAGTAAAGGCTTAAACTTATCTCTTGGTCTAGTGTAAATATTTCCTGAGATACTGTTTCTGTCTTTTACATTAAACAAAATGAATATGAAGGATTGGTTATCCCTTCCTATATTAGCATATTAGTACAGTATTGAATTATAAAGCTATGAAATAAAATAATACAAGGAATCCTGAAAGCGCTTGCAGAGTGACTGTGCATGACTGCATCTGTTTTGCTGCATTGAGAATGGGAAAAGTTAGTATCATCACTAAGATTGCAGATTCTTCAGGTTGCTATATTCAGTTTATGTTTCATTTCAATAGAATGAAAGCATACAAAATTGGGGGAAAGGAAGTTAACAAAAGTTGGAGATGGTATTGGAATGTAATCCATTATTTTCTCTGTAAAAGTTAATTGCTTTTTTACTAAAAGCTCAAGAGTTAAAGAATATCAGCATCCATTTGGGACTTGATTGTAATTGCAGAGAAGCATAATTGGGTAGCTGAATTCAGCCATCCATAAAGTCTGATGGATGTGCTGAAGCCACATGACAACTTAAAACTGTCCTCTTGGCAATTGTGAAGCAAAATGTATATTAACAGAGTTAAACCACGTTTATGTGTTCAGAGTAGCATTCAATTCTGAAAAGAGAGCATGTGATAATAAATGGAAGCGTTGTTCTCTAGAGATCTTACAAGGGAGTGTGTTTATAGCTTTAGCCCAGCAGCTTTAAGGGGAAAGTGAGTTTCTGCTACTTCTAATGCCAACTACCACTGCAGCATGTGACATGTAGCATGCTGAGAAGTGTAGTCCAGACAGGAGCCTCCTTGGGTCCTGCAGGGAGAGTCCCTCGCCATGCTTTATAACAGGGACTTGGTAGATCTGGGGACTCAGGTTTAATTAGCTGAATGTCACTGGTCTTGCACAAGAATTTGCTCTCTATCTATAGGATAAAGTGAAGTCCAGGTGTTTACGGTTTTCGACCAGTGATTTTTTTGTTGTTTGGATTTTCCCTAGTGTCTTTGGTAATCTCCCTGTTCCTCTGGCATATTTTCTTGATCATTAGTTCTTTGCTTTGAACTGACTTCCAGACTTAAAGCCATATATGGCCCTTCTCCTTAGCTCTAATTTTGCAACAACCTGCCACACCACATTTCCATTTAGCTTCATGCACTGAGCTTACAAATGTACTCACAGAAGGCAGTGCCTTCTGAATGCCTTTGTTGTTATCCGCAGCTTTCAACTGGAACTGAAAACAAGGTAGTTTGCAGGCTACTTGTCACACAGACCATAATTCAGGTTAAAACTGACTTTTCTCTAGGTCAATGTGACTATCCCCCATCATGTCAACCAAAACAGTAGTCATAACCTTAACCTTTAATTGCTGCCACTGATCTCAAGAGGTAAGGCAAACTGACTGCACTGTTTCTAAGATCTCAGTGGCTCATACTGGCAGCAACTGTTAGTTTATCTCATCAGCTTTTTATCATTCCTTGTCTTCCTGTGATGATTTTTGTCTTCTATCTCTTAGCTGAAACATAATTGCTATAGCCTGGTGAACAATGGTAACAGTAATAATTTTAACTGGTCTTCTTTTGAGTTCCTGTGTTAACTGTTTTATGAAGCCTTGCCTTACCCACAAAGCCTAAAGCTAGCCTGTCCCAGGGCTACTGAATGTGTTCTTTTGGTGCAAACTGGTACTGGCAATTCACCTACTTACTTTCTCAAATTCTTCTTCACCCTAGGGTGTTATTTTCAGGCCCAGTCCTGCTTAATGGTAAATAGCTGGGAAGTAAGCATTTAGAGAACCAAATATATAAGGAGACTCAGTTCGAAGAAAGCCTTTTTCTTCCAGCTCCTAAATTCTGATATTTTGCCCTACTTAATCTAATCCTTAAATCTTCTCACTTAAATCTTTTCTTGGTTCATACTAGTACTTGTGATTTCTTTGTTCTTGTGTTGAAAGAGTTCAATATTCAAAATTTTCTAAATAATAGGATATTTAGCATCCACAGAAATTACATGTCCATTGAGGTGAACAATGCTTCTTAGAATATAAGTAGTCTCATCTCAAGTATTCTCATGAATATGAAAAATGAAAATCCAGTCTTAAGTGCATGCTACAAAATGTAAGGTGTTGTTCTCTCTTCACTAAGAGAACAGCAGTGCTTGTAATGGTAGGCTCCAATAAAATGGAAAGATCTGAAATTTATTGCCAAAGCTTCTGTTAATGTGTACAAAAATGCACTGCCACTTCCTTTATGAATGTCCTGCATGTATGTAAAATAAAGTAAGTGAATGTGAGGGGCTATGTATGTAAAATCAACATTCTCTTGGTAGCTCTGCATATTTTGAAGTTTTTCAACACGTAGATCCTTGGCCAGTGAGTAAAATACTAAGAAAACAGACCTGTATCCAGTTCATTCACACTGTATGTAAAGTAGTTTTCAAGTTCTTTTTTAGGTATTAGAATGGAGAATTGCTAGCATATAACCTTATTACATCATCACTCACTAAGCAGATAAGAAATCAAGCCTGGTTGTCAAGTTAAGAGCTGTAATTCTTAAAAATAATGTCAGTTGGGTTGTGGGGTTTTTTTGTTTGTTTCTGGGTTTTGTTTGTGTGTCTATGTGGGTGTGTGTTTGTTCTTAGGTTTCATTTTGGGGTTTGGTTTGGTTTTGTTTGCTTGGTGGTTTTGTTTTTTTGTTGGTTTTTTTGTGTGTGCATGTTTGGTTTGTTTGGTTTTGTGTTGGTTTTGGTTGTTTGGCTT
>JANVCC010010406.1:23790311-23802287 GCA_025345505.1 Todiramphus chloris collaris | reverse complement strand
GCATGTTTGGTTTGTTTGGTTTTGTGTTGGTTTTGGTTGTTTGGCTTTTTTTCAGGTAGAAAGCATCTTGCTTCAAAATATGTCTCTTTGTACTTCCTTTAGATAGTGTTTGAAATGGTGCTGTACTCTGAATCCAGACTTTCAGGAAGTCCCAGATACATATGATTAGTTTCTTTAATGCATAGTTGAAATGTTGCTAGAAGCAAATTCAATTAAAAAACCCTGTCTTAACTAAGGACACTTCTGACAGTTTTCATGTATACAATAATTGCATCCACTGTACAGTGGCCTAGTGTATTATCCTCAAATATTACGGAGAAAAAGTATTAAGTATACAGCATAGTTTTCATCTTTCTTTCTTAGAATTGTCTGGCATTGCATTCTGGCCTTGTATCCTTGTTTGAACAACAGTATTTCACGTCATAGGCAGCTATCCTGGCAAAAATTAATAGCTGTACTCTGACTATACGTAATATTCACTTGTTTAATGACAATTTTTTAATGACAATTTGGCCAAATATATGAGCAACTTCTTTTATTAAGTTGTAACGTCATGGTTTTACTACATGACAAGGAGCCTTAGTTGCTAAAACATTTCTGAGATATTAGATATTAAAAGTGAGAGCTTCTTTACCTTTCTGAACATAACAACCTGCTTTATTTTCTTCTAAAGGTTTTCTATTCCTATCCTTATTTTAATGTCTGAATGCTATCTGCTACCAAGAAAGTAAGCTCTACGTTTCTTGATTGAAACACCTCCTGCAGATGAGTTCTGCTCAATTAATATTGACAGAGACTAGAACAGTTTTCCAGAAGCCCTTGCCTCATGCCCAAGGCCAGGAGATGTTGAAAACAATGATAAGCAAATGTTTTCTGGCTTCAGTAAAATGAAAATCCTGTGAAAATATCCTTAGTCGTTTTATTCCAAATATAAAGAGCGAAGATGTGGAAGAGATGAGCAGTAACACAAAACTTAATGCAAACTCCTGCTTTGGAGGTGCAGACTGTGACTCAGGACTAGGGTTGTTATAAATTAGAACACTTGGAATACAGCATTGTGGTTGAAAAAGAACAAATGCATGGTGCAGCCCTGCCTGTGAAACATGGCAAGATTGCCTTGCTGCATTGACCAAAGTCATGCTGCTGATTAAACTGGGATGCTGCAGGTGATTAATGTCTCTGGAGTGTGTGATAGGAAGCTGTGGTCCTAGTTTTGTCTTAGAACCACTGTTCATGAACCAGTACCGTCCTTCAGTAGCTGAAGTATAGCCATGATGAAATCAACTCTCCTCTGAAATTGTGTACCACTTCTACCTCTTCCATGGAGCTGAAGTTGTAATGGGTAGTAAACACCAAATCTGAGTTATTTAAGTCTCCCCAAAGAGGAGATGATCAGGTTTTTGCCTACATAGCTACAAGTCAATTGGAGTAGCTCTACTGGCTCAGACCAAGTGACTGTCTGGCTCCAAGAGTCTCTCACTGATCAGAACCCACAGATGGAAGACCCAGGGAGGACTAAAATGAGCTTGTGCATGTGGTACTCCCCTCTGTCTTCTTCCCCCCTTACTGTACTCTCTTAGCTACTGATTATTCCTCAGCTCCAGGGAAGCCAAAAGGCTGTAGTTTGCTTTGTTAGTAACATTCAGAAGATTTTCTTAAAAAACCTTTCAGTTTTCCCCTGAACCTGTGTAAATTCTTTGTCATCTCTACCTGGATGAGGTGTAGTCTCTCATTTCTCTTTTCCAGGAGGTTTGGGTGGTTTAGTAGTTCAGTACTGTATGGGAGGAACAACTAAGGCTATACCATTGAGCTTATAGTGTGTCAGTTAGTGGAATTTGACAGTCTTCATCTGTACAAATTTTCTGAAATGTGCAATTTCGCATCATCCCCCGTTCCTGTCTTTGTCTTCTCTTTTGATAAATCAGTGTGTGTGCCTATATGTGTAAATTTTGATGTGCAAACAAGCAGTTCTTCTTTGCCCAAGGGATTGGAAAGTTGTCTTGCATCCTTCCCGCTGTGAAAAGGTCTTGCAGTGTTTTGGGATTTTTGTCAAAGCATAACTAGGTATGGAGTACTAGTTAGCAGTTTGATAGTTTTACCTGTTTGCTGGTCTGGGGGAGGAAGCGGTTGAAATCTAACTAATGTTACTGACATTTTCTAGATCTGCTGCAGTGTCATAAACTACACAGAATTAAAGATGAAGCTCCTCCTGCAGCTGAGATCCTCACTGCTACCTTTGTTAAATACACTGTTTTGAAAATACAAATAACTGCTTTTCTTTCCATGGGAATGTTGCGTAAGAGAAGTCAAGATTCTCTTGTATGCAGAATTAGACAAATGTGAAGAGTAAGTTGTTGACTCTCACTGTGATTTTTGATACTAGTATTAAGGACTTTCTGAATTATGAATTCTGTTCTGATTTCAACAGAGAAACTCTGCTCATAACAGGTAGAAATCAGCTGACTCAATGAAAGAACAGCAACTGGGAACGTTTATCTGCTGTTATTATGGAGAGGTGACACAAGACTTCCTTTTTTTTTTTTTCCTGGCACTTTTTAAACACTCCTTACTCAGAATAATAAGCTTAAATATTTGATCACTTAGCCAGCTACATTTGCATTCTGTTTGTAGGTGAGGCCTGCTTGTAACTTTGATTGGTGAAACATACATCTCCATGGCCTTTAGGTTTGGTTTATTCAGCAAACATAACATTTAAATGTGCGCTTTTCATTGAGAAGGTTAAAACTTCCAAAATTCACCAAATTCACTTCCATTAAACTAAGCAGCATTTCTTTTTATACAAAAGAGTAAAGATATGATCAGTCTGCGAATAATCCAGAAAACAAGTAAGTTTTTTCAAATATAATGTTTTCTGGGTCAGATCTGCTGGCACATAGCAACGCTACTAGGGCAAAGTGAAAAACAGGTCTGTAGTGCTCTGTGCTGGCTTAGCAGACCTCTCTACTCTTAGGTTACAGTATGTAAAGAAATAAAATGCAATTAATAATTAGTAATTAATAATTAACTAAACAAAGGTATTTATATAGGAATCTTTCTCCAAGAAACTGTAGTTGGCTGTGCTGCAGTTTCCAAGACAACAGTCTCCTGATAGTGTTGTCTGTTTTGTTTTTTTTCTGAGTTACTCTGTGGATCTCCTAAACTGAATGAATTAAGGGACAAAAGCTGGTATAGTTCTATTACAGACCTTTTTACTAATGAAACCAAATGAACAGCAGACTAAGTCCAAAGTAAAACATGTTCCATTCTATGTCAATTATGCATTCTATATTTCTTTCTAGGCATCTTTAAATAAACTAGCAATTATTTTTATTCATTTGCCTGCACAGGAATATTATATAATAACATTCTTATTTGTAGAAACACTTTTGTATGTGAACTGTGTTAACAAAAGAAACGTCAGGCTTGGACAATTTCTGAAGTATTTTCTACAAAAAAAAAAAAAATCTGAAAGGTACTCTTTAGAATAGAATAAAAGAAGAACAGCTTACAGTATTACTTCATTTGTATGTGGGATTTAATAACTCTTCCTCCATCTTGTGCTCAGAAACCCAATTTCATTTACACTCACATGAATGCAAACTTAAACTCAGTTACATGTGAGAATAGGGCCTGATCTGTCTCTTATTTTGCAGTAGTATGACTTAATGTGTTTGGATTTGCTTATGTTTATCTAAATGTTATAGCTGTCACATAGAACAGTAACAGAGTAGATATGAAATGTATTGGTAGATCTGCAGTAGGTGTGAGAGCTTCCCAAAGCATCACATTCCACGTTGCACTGAACCTGTGTAACATGAACATAAAAAACAGCCACTGCTGCTCGATGTGAAAAAGTTTCACACTTTAAAAAAAAGAAGTTGTAAATGACTGCTTAATGCACTTGTCAATACGAGCTTAAAAGCACTCTATACTAATCAGGCAGCACTTTCATTCTTTACTGAAGATGAGTGTTTTAGCCACACAATTATGATGGAATTATGTTATTCTTATTTGATCTTATTAGTTTGAAATACTTACTATCACTTGATTAAATTAATACAGGGGTGATCTTCATGGCAAAACTTCTTATCAAACACCTTACTGCTCCAGAGTGATAGGAAAATTTGCTTGAATATGTGAGTGGTGGTAAAATTAATGAAGGAGCTCCTTTGTTTTATTTCATCATTAAATGAGATGGTGGCACAGTTGTTTGGACTTCGTTTCTCAGGTAGGGCTGACAAAGCCCCATCTCATATTGAATCATCTGACTGATAGAAAGAGCATTTAATACTCATTGCAGAAGTGAAAATTAAAAGTTTCTCAAGAAAAAAAAAAAAAGATAGCACATAAATTTCTGATGTGTATCATTTCCTGTATTCCTTCTTTGTTAAATCCCAATAATGTTAAATGGTATAAATAATGTTAAATCACAAATTTCCAAACATGAAAAAGAAACCATGTGGCTATGTCCCTCTGGAACAGGAGTTCTTACTGCAACTGTAGAAAAGATATGTATATTAGACCCTAGCCTCATTTTTCAAAGCTTTTTGGACTTGATCTTAACAGTATTATGAGGTTGTTAGTTTCATCGTAATAACTCCTCAGTGCTTGTTTTCAGAAGCAGTCACTCAAGGCTTGAATCTTGCAGTGAATGTACTAAATGCTATTTTAATACAGCCTGAAGCAAAAAAAAATATGGCTTTACCATTAAAAAAACACTTGCACGTCCCATATTTTGTTATAATGCTCTGAGTTTGGCTGTGGGTGCCAGAAAACGTAGAGACAAAAACGATTACAGGTTAATTTCTTTTAAGCATACAGGAGCCTGTCCTCGGACACTAGAGGGTGCCACAAAACCTCGTTGCTGATGCCTGTGGAGCCTTCACCTGCCTTGGCTTGAAACTCTGGTTATAGATAGATGTATTTCCTCTGTGTCGTTGTGCTAAGAAAATGGCAGGGCTAAAATACACTCCTCTTAAAGAGAATGTTCTCTAGACTACTGCCTGAAGATATGAAATATGGGAAGATGTTTGACTACTAGTGTCTAAATGAAAGAGACAGAAAAATACCCAGTTTTGCCTATTGCCTGGAGCTTTTCCTGTACTGAAATAATTTATTGTTTGGGGTGCTTTTTTTTCACCAATTTGCTTTGCTGGTATGCTTATTTACTAACAGATGAAGTGAAGGTGAAGATATTTGAAATACTGCATTCTCCATGTCTTTAGGAACTGTAAGTTAGGGAATACTCACCTGTAACAGAAACACAGGTGAGTTTTCAGTTAACAGTGATGAATGCCACATGGAGTAAGCCTGATTCTACCACTGTTCCTTAGTGGTCTTCCCACTTCTGTGAAATAACAACTGAATTTGTTTCATAATACTGAGTTGAGTCTCTGAGCAGAAGAAGCACTGTGGCTAAAAAGCCATGCATCATTGTTGGAGGGGCAGCACAGAAACAGTGAGCTCACAGCAGCCAACTAGTGTAAGAAGGTGAGAAGGGTGCAATGAATGACAAAGGAGTGGCTATAGCATAAGCTTTAGGAGCTTTTTTGGTACCATTGCATGTTATAGAACCTTCCACTGGAAAATTTATACATCATTGCAGAAAGTGGCACAGTCACCATCACACTACAGCTACAGTGAACTCTTGCTTTCTTGAGTACAGAAACTAGTTTGAATTAATGACCTGATAGTTAGTTAGGTACCACTGGGCAGAGCCTGGCTCCATCCACTTTGCACCCTCCCTTCAGGTATTTGTACACATTTGTAAGATGCCCCCTGAGCCTTCTCTGCTCCAGGCTGAGCAGTCTCAGCTCTCACAGCCTTTCCTCAGAGGAAAAATGCTCTGTTCCCTTCAACATCTCCATAGCCCACTGATGGACTTGCTCCAGTATGTCCATGTCTCTCTTGTACTGGGGAGCCCAGAATTGGTTCTTGTGCTCTGGATGTGGCCTCACCAGAGCTGAGTAGAGGGGAAGGACCACCTCCCTTGACCTTCTGGCAGCACTCCTCCTACTGCAGCCCAGAATGCTGTTGCCTTTTTTTTTTTCCCCACAAAGACTTATTGCTGGCTCATGGTCAACTCAGTATCCATCAGGACCCCAGGCCCTTCTGTGTGAAGCTGCTTTCTATCTGGGCACACCCCAGCATGTACTGGTACGTGGGGTTGTGCCTCTTTCAGTGCAGGACTGTGCACTTCTTGTTGAACTTCATGAGGTTCCTGTCAGCCCATTTCTCCAGCATTCTTTATGAAGAAATACAGATCCTGGTTTTTAGGAAAGATGATAAAATTACAAAAATAGTTCTGGAGGTAAATAATACAGTGTTTTCCATAAAAGCTATG
This sequence comes from Todiramphus chloris collaris, assembly GCA_025345505.1. Classification (NCBI taxonomy): domain Eukaryota; kingdom Metazoa; phylum Chordata; class Aves; order Coraciiformes; family Alcedinidae; genus Todiramphus; species Todiramphus chloris. The sequence goes on along the minus strand of JANVCC010010406.1, from coordinate 23,795,944 downwards.
ACAGATTTTGGATTACATCACCAGAAGGTAAGTGTGTGAGTTTTCTTCTGCTTTCTTGCAGACTTGGATCATCACGTAACAAGCTGATCTTTCTCAGCCCTTTGTCATTAAGGAATATAAGGAAGTTGTATTGAAGAGTTCCTGAAGTCCATGCTACATGAAAGAAAAACTTCCAGTGTGGTATCATTTATGATATGAACACCGTTAAACACCAAATCCCTTTAAGATTCCTTTGACAATTATATGTAGACCACCAACTGAAATTTGAGGGGTGTATGTCTGAGATATTATGACAGTATTGATAGGCTGTTTTAAAATGTCGTACAAGTAATTTCACTGAATTCAACAGAGATACAGAGATTTATCTTAGCTGAGGATCTGCAGACATACATAAAATTTGTTGTCATTTGACTGTTGTCAAAATTTGGTGTTCTTGATGGTTAGAAAGTAGCCAATATTGAATGTCCAGATCATTAGAAAACTTCAGAAAACTGTAGAAAATGGTACATAATCCATGAGTGATTGCTGTGTTTATATAAATGGATACTCTTGAGTCTGGACTATGCATGGCCCCATGCATCTGTAAAACCCCACAAGAACGTGTCTTGTTAGGTTCCTCCAGCTGTAGGTAGCCACAAATATCGGCTTATTGAGAAAGAATTTTCAAACTGCATTGTTTGGAAACTATGCAGTCTTCTTGGTTTTTCTTCTTTTAATCTCTCAGGGTTTGAGAGGGGATTTTTGGTTTGGGTTTTTGTCTTTTTGGTTGGTTTGGGTTTTTTTAGTGCTACAATAAATATAACATCATGGAACCACATTTGTAAACAAAACCAAGTAAGTTTGGTTTTTACCCCTTCACTGTCTCATCTCAGAACTAACTGGAGATACCTGAGGATTGAGTCAAGGTGATAAACAGTAAAATATTTCTTGTCTTTCACCTAGCAGATGGAATTTTTTTAGGACTTTTTAGGAAGGTATTTTCTCAGTGTTTTTAGTGGTTTTAATACGCGTATGACTTAAGCTTAGTTCTACAGAATTCAAATAACTATAGACCCCATCCCAAACACTGGCCACTCTGAGTTACAAACTGTACTTTTTTATTTGTGGATTTTCATATAAACATTTTATTGTGCTGTTCATTAGTTGGTTTCTTTCCCTACAATTGAAACTTGAAAGAAGATAAATGAATCTGACATTAATAAGTGGAATAAGGTAGAATCTAATTTATTTTTGTTTGTATATCTGGAGATGTAACAGCAGATAAAATGTTCTCTTGCTCTTTTTTCATTGCAGTAATTCATATACGAAGTCACCATGAAGCAATGCACTTCTGAAACCTAGAGAGCTCTAAAGGTGATTGTGTTGAATTAATGGAGCCTTTCCAAATGCAGAAAATTAATTGCTTAACTTGCCAGAAAACAGCATAACATCTTGAGTGGAAAGCTTTTAATCATTCCTTCTGCTTCATATTGTCTGTCCAGTTACCATCAAAAATACCTCATGTATGAAATATTTCCTTCCTTTACTTATGAACCTATCAAAAAACAAAGTAACACTTCATTTAAAACATCTTATTAGTAGTAATTTGTTTGGAATTTCTTATAGTTAAATTAATAACAGTGTTAAGCGTATTTGGTAAATTTGTGCATGGAATATGTCCTTCACATGGTATTTACTGTGTTTTAGAACTAGCACAATTTGTTACTGGGATCAAAAATAATAGATGGAATGCTTTTTGCTTCATCTTGTCATACTTCTTTGCAGTTTCTGTGAATAAGCAAAACTCATAGTGTTTGAACTATCAATTAATTTTTCATAGATCAATGAGAGGTCAGGGTAAGATGTGTAAACAGCTTCTGTTGTCATCCTCCTGGGGACTAAAGAAATCATTTACAAAAAGCTTGCATCTATAGTAGCTAGATGTAAAACAAGTTTTGGCAAGTTAGCGTAGCGAGATACTGAACTGTTGTATACCTCCATGTGCTTCTCAGGAAGAAATTAACATCTCAGGAAACCAAAGAATGTTAACTGTCATGTGTTTGCTATGGGCACACCTGGAAATTAAGCTCCTACCTACAGGATACTGTTATATGTTCATTTTCTCTTTTTATTTGGAGTTGGATCCAGAAAGAGGAGAAAGCAAAAATTCTATGGAGCTTGGAAGCAAAGACACATCGGCACTCAGATTTTACCTTTTTTTCAGTGTCTGTTTTCGGGCTTTATAAGACTTTCTTATTTTCATAGATAGCTCTTCTTGAGTTATATTTGCGTCAGACTCATAAAATCAGAGAATGCTTTGGGTTGAAAGGGATCTTTAAAGGTCATCTAGTCCAAACCCCCCCTGCAGTGAGTAGGGACATCTTTAACTAGAACCTTTTGCTCAAAGTCCCATCCAACCTGACCTTGAATATTTCCAGGGATGAGGCTTCAATCACCCCTCTGGGCAACCTGTGATTTATAGCGCTGATTGTATTTGTAGGGTTTTATCCTGTTTTTCAGGTAATTTTGTTAGGTTTTATGCTGGTTAGAGTCTGCTTTGCCAATAGTATTTAAAAAGAGGAAATGTGTAAAGGTGAGTCTGCATAGTGCCTGTTGTGTATGTCAAGTACAAGGAGCAGGAAAACCATGTGCATTTCTAATTCTTCTGTCCCTCCTTTTCTTCCTGCACAAACGCAGATGTGATGTCATAATCCTGCTGGATCATCCTAGTAACAGAACTACTGTTTGTAATTCATGGTGATGAAACAAACACACCAGGAGAGACAGTTGATGTTTCTGCTCTTGTAAAATATTATCCCACTAAAAGATGAATGCCCACTTGAGAGCCAGATCTTACATACTGTTTGTTCAGCAGTGACAGAGAGCAGCAGGGAGAAAGATCATAACTAATCAGGTACACCTGAAAGTTACTACCTGTCTAACTCTTACTAGGCATTTGATTTCCACAGGAGTTAGGTACAAAAGGCCAAGGCATGGGAAGGCTTTTAGTATTGGCCTTATTTTTCTTCCTTTAAAATCAATGGGTCTCCAATAAATGCTTCAAGAGGATCAGTTGTAGGCATGACAAGTGTTTTTGAAAATCCTAACTTAAATGTTAATTTTGGCAATTTGTAGCTGAAGGGTATCATAGCTGTAAAAAACAGTATATTTGTGGGAGTGACTGCTCTTTTATTGGTAGTGATGTTCTAGCTGTGGTGATCTAAGGACAGACAGGAGACAAAGTACACATAGTAGTCATGTCTCTAACTGAACCAGGTAGTTTAGCAGAAAAAATACACAAAGTTTTAAGCAAGTGAACACGGTCTGGAGACAATTTTAATAATAACAAGATTTAGAAGACTAGATGTTAACCATTAGAAGATTACACAATATACTTAAAGGGCAAAAGAAAGTTTTCAGACACATGAAGCCTGACAAAGAAGTAGCAAATTCCTGGCTAAAACAATGTGGAATAGCAGCACTTGTGATTTTTTTTTCATCATCTGTTTAAGCCTGTTGATGACTGTGCTACTTCTGAGGTAGGTATTCCTTGTTTATATGACAGTGGCTTTAGATAGTCTTTGTTTTGCCATGGACATGGTGAAATTAAGTTACTAAGTGCAATAATCAAATAGACAGATTTCAGTGAAAAAGCTTAAATGAGAAGAAAATTTCTGAAACATAGAGTGCCATGAGGGAGAGACTTGAAGGCTGTTGTCCCTCTTGGAGCAGAGAACTTGTAATTAGCATCTGTGAAACAGAAGTCAGCAGAGGTTTGGGAAAGACTATAAAAGATCATAAAATAAATATGTCTTGATAGAATAGTGTTTGGTTTCAGCAGAACTGTCAGTGTCGTTTAATGGGCTCGTCCTTTTTTATGTGTCTTCCTTGAAAATCAGGTTGAGGGGTAAAAATAGAGTACTACTTTTGAAAGAATATTGCATAGGATTAGGATATGGTTCTCGAAGTCTTCCAGATTTCCAGTGAAGAGCAAGTTGCTAAAGGCACCGTAGTTGCAGATTTCCTACCATTGTTACTTCATTGGTTTAAGTTCTCTTTCACGTATTTAGAGCTTAATCACATCATAACATTCTTGCCAGATAATCAATTTATTGATCTTTCAGTTACTGTTTTATTAATGACAGACAATGAAATCATTGTTGGTACAAGCTGGTATAATAAATGGTCTTCTTTCTTTGTGAAGTTGACTCCTAAAAAGTGAAAATCACACATACGTATATAATAATTCTGTGGATTAATTATTATAGAAACATCTTTATGCAAACTTTTGTTTATCGACTAGAATTTAGAGTATTTTTGTCTCAGGACAAAGATTTTTTTTTCCTGTAGTAGCAACTCATTACTCAAAGCTGCATACAAGAGCATTAGAAGGTAGCTACATATTCTTAGCTCTATATCCCATGGGATTTGATGTTTTTCTGAATGATTTCATTTCTCAAAGAGCATATCTTTCTAGGGCTTAATCATGTACTGGTCAGTCCTGTCCTCTGTACTTTGACCGACAAGGCACAAAATGATGATGATGACTTGACAATCTTAAAGGTCTTTTCCAACCTAAAAGATTCTATGATTCTAAAATGGAAAGGCAACCAAATCATGCCAGTTGGGTTATGCTTTTGCTTAGCAACATAGTGGTGATGAATGGAGAATGAAAAGTCAGTAACAGGTTACTTATGTGAGAGATGTGCATATGGATTGTTTGGATCCATGTCTTCTACTCTAGTCTACCTGTCCTGAAGTCTAGGTTTGTCAGTGAAAATCTGCGCCAAAATAGTAGAATCAGAATTAGTAGAATTCTGTCACAGACAGCAGACACCATATGGATTTGATAGATAAAACCAGAGCCATGCCAGGCCTTTCTGAGATTATGCCTCGTGCTTCACTGCAGGAACATAAGAACATTACCTGATGAAAGTGCATATATATTCATAACGAACAGGTGGGGGTTTGGTTCGGTTTGGTTTGGTTTGGTTTGGTTTTTCTTTCTATTTTTTGTAGCAACACAACTCAGATTTAAGGTTTCTCTAGTGTGTTGTGGTACATCCTGTTCTGTTCCACTTTGGGTATGTACAAGCCCAAGCATCTGGTGATAACCATATTAAGCCTCATACAGTCTGTAAAAGAAGAAGCTGTCTTTCAGACTGTGATACATATCTGAACGGTTTGCTGTACCCAATAAAACAATGTTTGTAGAGATTGGCCCTTATATGCGTAGGCACTGGTGTGGTCCTTAAAGACCTTGAAGTATTTCATAAGTACACAGTGCTCTAATTATGCTTGCTTCTAACTGTGCTTACCAATACACCTCAGAAAAGTGGGGGTTGTTGACTTTGACTTTTCCCATGAGAGAATAATGCTTGTGGTTTTATTTTCCATTTTAGTGATAAGAGAAATTACAAAAGAAAAATCAGTTTCAACTATAATTTGGACAGAATCCTCTTCTCTTCTCTTCTCTTCTCTTCTCTTCTCTTCTCTTCTCTTCTCTTCTCTTCTCTTCTCTTCTCTTCTCTTCTCTTTTCTCTTCTCTTCTCTCTTCTCTTCTCTCTTCTCTTCTCTTCTCTTCTCTTCTCTTCTCTTCTCTTCTCTTCTCTTCTCTTCTCTTCTCTTCTCTTCTCTTCTCTTCTCTTCTCTTC
>JANVCC010010406.1:23764527-23790211 GCA_025345505.1 Todiramphus chloris collaris | reverse complement strand
CCTCTCCCTCTCCTCTCCCTCTCCTCTCCCTCTCCTCTCCCTCTCTTCTCTTTTCTCTTCCCTTTTCTCTTCCCCTCTCCCTCTCCCTCTCCTCTCCTCTTTTTTTCTTTTATTTAAAATATCAATTTACTATTCTCTCTATTTTAGATTTTCAGTACTTCTGCTGCCCCACTCACTCTTTCTACCTTTTCCCTTTTTCCCAACCAGAAAAACATTGCAGAGTTTTAAAGAAAAAACATGGGAGAAAGCTTACAGTTGTCTGTAAATTTTCAGTGATTTCAATCCCAAACAACATTTGAGTTTCATCTAAGAAAAAGTTAAAAGGGAAAAGTTTTTCAAATTGGAGGAGTTTGAACAAAGAATTTTTAAATGGAACCAAGAAAAAGCAAAAAGGAAGTGTATTGCTAAAATTATAAGCTTTCTTTAATTAAAATTTAGCCTTGTCTCTTCCTGTACACAAGTGATGATACTGCTTTTAAGAATGTACTGTATTATCCAAACTGTACTTACATGGAGGACAAGTTCTACATTTGGATAAAGACAGATTTTAGGCCTATATGTTACATATTTTGCTATGGCTTTTTTAAAGTTAGAAGAGAGGAAAAAATGTTACAAGTAAATACTCATCCTATCTGTAGTTTTCACTAGAAGTAAACACTGAAAATAAGATAGTTATTCATTTAAACTGTAGAAACAAGTACTTATAATCTGCTTTAATATTTATTTTGCTGCCTTACGTTCATGAACTCAAACCGTTGTAAGAATTCCTGTTAATGGCATTTTAACTGCTCAAAATCTAGCTAAGAGGATGCAAAAAATATTTCAAACTAGAACTGTTATTGTGTCTCCTGCTCTGTTCCTTACTCTTTCCACCTAACAAAGAAGGACTTTTATCCCTGGACATCCCCAAGTCCCAGTTTTGCTGATAGCCCATGCAGGGACAGATCTTCCAGAAGAGATGTAGGCAGAGAGAAGGTCTCAAAGCCAACTCCATATCCATTCTCCTCACTCTGTTCTCTTCCACTGCACTGTTCCTCTTTCATGTTTCATCAACTGAAATTAAAATATCTGTGGCAGTGGCACACAAAAGCAGACAGCCCATGCAGGTGTATGAGGTGGGTAGGTAGCAACACACATTTTTAATTTGTAAACTGAGTTTGTCCAATCTGGGCATCTTGGGGATAGAAAATCCCAATCCAACTGGTACTGATTTTTCACTCTAGAAAGAACTGTGTTTTAAAAATTAAAGCTTTTCTTTCAAAGGGATATACTAGAGTTGTTAAGCCATATTTGTGTTACCACAGTGCAAAAGGTGCAGACCAAAACAAATCAATAGTGAAAGATTTAGCCCCTTCTTTGTGTTTCCCCATTGCTTTTCCTCCTAATTCAAGAGGAGTTGAAGGAAAGTAGTTGTTACTTCAGAAACCTTTTTTTAAAACAACTGAATAATAGTTTTTAGTTTGCTGGGAGAACTACAACACAGGAGCAAGCCTTAAAAATGTTTTTACATCTCAAAGTGTGGTATGTCTGTAAAGGCCTTTTCATTGTTCTGATGGCTTACTGGGTCATGCCTGACCTTTTCAAGGTCTTGCAGATAGGTTAGCTGGAGCTTCAAGTACAACTGGAAACAAATGAAGACTTACTAAATATACAAATTATCTGCTAATGGGACTCATCTGAAGTCCCAGACCACAGGAATGTGAAATGAAACTTTTTATATGGGTCACTGTAACCTCACTGCAGGCATCTCAAATGCCACTAGCATCTATGTAGTAATTATTTTGACATCTGGCAATAGTGACAAATAAAACTTTCAAAATACTGATAGCTCATATTCTTAACAGCTGCATCAGTTAGTGTGATAGGGCTGGAATATTCCTTCAGGTGATTACTGTGACGACACAGCAGGGCCCTGATGTTTCTCTTGTGGTTCTGGCTGAGGAGATGCATCTTTTCCTACTGCTCCTTGCATGGGAGCAGGCTTGACTGCAACACAACAGCATAAGCAGCAAGCAGGCATACTGTGGTTATGCTGGGATTGTACTCTTCATGGGATGTAAAGTAGAACAGAACTATTGAGATCTACATTTGAGTATGAAAAAAAGGTGGCATAGCCTGGGTACCTTTGTTTTACTGGAGCTATTGTTTATGGGGGTGAAATGTTCTTACAGCCAAGTGCCATTCAGCGTGGACCTGTTCTTCTGCTTCACATTGATAATTCAGGTTTTGTTGATGAAACTCTGCAGGAGGACCTCCTCCATCTGGTGGACCATGGGCCTGCAGCACATCCCCCTGCCCTGCTGAGGCTGGAGCATTACCAGCTTCACACTCCCAGGCACTTGATGGTCACATGGGGCTGTGTCATAGAGAGGACTGTTTTACTCCAGTAAAGTGGGATTTCATGAAGCTGCATCTTCTGGGATGTTTCACTGGTTTAGACAGTAGAAGCCTGAATCTCCATTTGCTGTGTAGACAAAGTTTCATGTATGAAAAACCTACGGTATTCTCCCTCTTTCTTCTTCGGTTCATCTATGTGCTTATTTTATCTGATGTTTCAATGGTATCTTCAGATGTTTCTAAAGATTTACATATAGACTGCCCTAAGATTTTCAGACCTGTAGTAACTTTCTAGCATCACGTTTTGCCCATATTGTGGCCTACTGTATGTAGGAAGAATTATTTCCAAAAAATCCTGTCTGCTAAACCTTATATAACACCTTTTGCAAGAATTCCTTTTCTGTCTAGGACACAGGAATCTGAATTCCCTCATGCAGTAGCCCAAGAGACAGAGTAAACCATGAGAACTGGCTGTTCTTTGGAGGAGATAAATTCATAATTGATCCTGATTATAGTATCCAGCTGTGGAAGCCACCTAAGAAGCAAGACGTAGGGCTCCCAGCCCTGGAGATAATAGCCTAGTTGCCACAAGTTCTCCATTTTCAGTGGAGACTTGAACATCAAGAAGAAAAAAGCTCTTCAGGACCTAGTTACAGTGGACTAGTATGGGAGAAACAAAAGCACATGGAAGAAGTTCTTTGATAGAATTTCCTCTGACACTGGAGAGTTTATGGGAGCAAATATTCTGAGAGTTTATCATGATGCTTTCTTTGCTGAAATGACCTTATCGTGTGTTTCATCTTTCAGGGTGTATATATACACTAATTTCCTCTGAGATGGGGCAAGGGAAACTTGGGCAGAGCTGGCAAGGTATTTCAATCACAAGATCTCCACAAACAGGCAGCAAAAGTATACATTGCACGATATGCATCTTCGCTCACCACATGCAACCCCAGGCGGTCAGTGTGTGCCTGTATGCCCTGTGCTAGGTCAGGAAAAACACAGCATTAGTGTGATGTTTCAATAATAATGCAGTGGCAAGGTATGCACTACAACTTTTGGGTTTCTGCATAATTTGCCACTGAAAAATAACAACTGTTATTGGGATCCCAAGCACAAGGTGGGGCAGGCTTAGGCCAATGGCCATGGAATGTGAGCACAGCTGTGCCATTCTGTAGGCTGCTGGGCTTGTGCAGGCTGGATAGAAGCCAGTCCTTGCCAGGCTGACCTGCAGGCTGTCATTCTCTCCCAGAAGTGAGTGCCAGGGACTGCAAACACAACCATTGCTGTGGCAGAGGTCTTACTAAGTTTAGACTTAGGTCTCATGTAGTTCTGCCTTTGTCTGACCCTGAGTAGGTGGATGGAGTACCATCCTCGATCAGTTTCCAGGCTGCTGGAAAGAGCAACGTTCCTCATTTTATACTATAATTATAGGAGACAGTCAGGTCCGTAGCTGAATCCTCCTTCTCTTTGTTCACTTTTTAACTGGAGTAGAAAAATAGGCCTTTTGCTATTGTCTCCCAAGAGATGCTTTGTAACAAAAGAGCTCACTAGTGTCTCTTAATACTGCAACAACTGGTGTCGTTACTGCCTGGACTTCTTCATGCCTTTTTTTGCACAGCTCTTGCACAGTCTAAATTGCAGAGGAACAGATCATCCGTACCCTCTGATACAAGGTTAATTCCCAAGAGAACTCTGCAGCTAAAACATTATAAAGACAGAGAATGGGTTATCTGTGTTCTTAGTGGACTAAAAAAAGAAAAGAAACAAAAAAAACCCTGGGGTTGCTTAGTTGAAAAGAAGTCTCTGGAACAGTGTGAGATCTCCACCTAGCCCCACTTGCCCTGTTGGTATGACAGGCCAAGCTGATGGTGCTGACATGTCACCTATGCAATACAAGGAGACGGTTTGCACAGTTATATAAAGAAATATTATGATCTTTCTTCCTTGTTGATATTACAGTTAAGGAAAAAGAAAATCACAAATCTGGATGCCCTTTAAGTTAATATTAACCATCTGTCTGATTTGGTCTACTTCTTTTCTGGCAGGACTTTTACTTTTGTGGTTCTTTCTCTTTTATTTCTGATTATGAAGCAATCCCCAGAGGCATATTAGAAATCACCATTATAAATGCTGACAATTGTTCTGGGGTTAGTTTCAAAGGCTTGTAAAACCCACATGTTAAGTCTACATCTGAAGCTGCCACAGTCACTGGCTCCAAATGACTAGTTTGTGTGCAAGTTGCCCTCAGTTGTGAACGCCCTGCAATTTATTTCAACACGGGTATGCTTGTCAAATGCAAATCAAAACTCAGTCTTTGGGACACTACTTCTAGGGGGAGGGGAGCTTCCAAGGATCCAGCTGAATACAGTGGAGATCCACAATCGCAGCTGATGGCGGTGAAGGAGGGCAGAGGTTCTTTGTACCAATAAATGGTTGCCCTGAAGATAAGCAGTGGTAGAAATGGTAAATAGTTGTCACAGCTGTACACATACTGATTGTAAGGCAAAGGAAAAAAATATGTAAGGCAGTTTTGCAGATGGATTAGTGCTCATGCATAGAGCTCCTGCTCCTTTTGCATATTATTCAGCCTACTTTTCATGGGGGTTTGTATTAATATTGTATTATTCTGTGGCCTTTTATACATTCATTTTCTACTTACAACATTCAATGTGTTGTTCTGGTAGACTGGAACCATCAGAGGAAAGATTTAGTTAATGATATTCAGGGAGTATTACAAAAGGCCATGGAAATATATTGCTATGAGACAGATTGAAGTAGGCTGACTACTTAATTCTGCCTGTGCCAATATATTCAGACATATGTTTATTGCAGCACTGGTGTTTTTCTCATCTATTTTCATCAAGATGTTTTGAATCTTTACTGAACTGTATATAGAGAAACATGAATGACTAATCCTTTTTTTAAAAGCAGGGGATTGTGTAAAATGTTAGTTTTGGACATGATGTGTAACCATAGTAAAGTCAAACGTGACTGACTTTCTAGTGCTTGACATGGTGTAATAGAGCTTCTGTCATTTATGCATGTCAAAATTTAGTTTCCAATTCTAACAAACTCATGTAGTTCTAGTTCTGCTTTAAAATAGCAAAAATCAGAGCTTTCTGTTCTACTCTTATTTGGAAATAACACTGGCAATTAAGGAATAAGACACCAGCCACAAACAAAGGAACAGTTCCTGCCTTAATGAATTTGTGGTCCACATTCAACAGGCCTGATGGTCACCAGCTGGTTTACACCATTGCATCTTCTTCTTAAACTGAACTTTCTAATCAGTGTACTTCCACTGTCTTGGGGAGGCTTTCTACTGGTTTTCATACGTGTACTGGAGATCAGAATTAGGATGTATATGTGATTTATATTTATACAAATTTGTGAAGACTCATTTATGACATGACTGTCTTTAAAACCAGATACTTTCACTTCTGCCCACAGAAGTCTCTGCTTCTGGGGGTTGTTTGGTAATTCCTCTATTTGAACACAACTAACACAGGTAGCTCTTGAGCACAAATGATTTCAATGAATTTTGTTATGTTTTCTGCATAATGTCTTTCATACAAAAATCATATTATTTCCTGATGTGTGCTACATTTCCCAATGTGTCTTCTGAAAGGAATAGCTGCTGCTTTCACTCTCCTGTTTTGTGTGAGGCTGTCTGCAGCAATGATGAAAAGCTTCTGGCAGGTCTGAGTCTGAGGACTCCAAGCAGGAAGGCTTTGTTGATTATGGCATACCTTTTTGGTGTAGATTTGCACATGTCTTTTCCATTGAATTTCTGGCTTTTTCAAAATGAAACAGCTTGTCTTGGTAGAAATACACTCACTTTGCATGCACACTGCAGCTTTCAATAACCATTTTACTTTATTGCTGCCACATCCATGGCAAGTACTAAACTGGCCATGGTCTTTTTATCTCAGATCAGAGTTGTCAGCATCTTCGCATGGCATTATACCTTTAAATATGGTTGACTTTTATTCTAACTCTCTCCTTACTCTGGAATACTGGACATTTGATCTCTGATTCTACAGATTCTGCACTTTCTATCACCAAAACCTTCAAGTGTTTATAGTGCCTGCTACTATGGTGAACAACTACCACAGTGTATCCTTTAATACACTTACACATAACCTAATAGAAGATCACAGTGCATAGTCAGTCCATGACTAGAAAATATTTTGTATTAGGGAGGAGAATGCAGTGTCTTTGGAGCTTAATACAAACACAGGTCCCGTTTAACATTTTCTGTCTATTTCTAAACAGTTTTAAAATAAATTCCATTTAGTTGAATACCAAAGTAACAGTGTTGTGTTTTCAGTTTCACAGCTCTGCCTGCAATAATAATACTATGCCTGCCTCTGAAACTACTTTGAGGTAAGTGATATCTTTTCCAGATCACAAGAAATTAGTAACTCTGTTAAAGGTCCTCTATGTGTAAGGAACCTCCGATAAAAAATAACCACAGTCTGCTCCTCTGATAGTGAGTTCAGTTCACTGCTAAACAGATGAAAATATAACTTTCTGTGTGAATTATTATTAAAATTTTGCAGTGTTAACAAGGCTCAGGGGATCTTCTGTTTTAACCATCACATTTGTGATTTGGAGTCTGTTCAAATTTTAAATCCCAGGTGAAATCTGTCAATCCATGATAAACCCTAAAATGTGAAAGTGCCAAGCTTAGCCGTTGCACTATGGCCAATAATGGCCATTTTACTGCTGTAGACAAAAGATGAACCAGCAAAAAAGGAAATTATGCTGTATCCATGGGGGTCTGTGGACACAGACAGGAACATTAACATTTATTTTTCTTTCAATTATGACAGTTGATCTAGTAAGAGAAAAAAATCTCTACTTGCACATCTTGTTCCCACAGAACTGCATGTTGTACAATCTTAAAAATGTATGAGATATGTATACCTAATGATTCTTCTGGTTTTAATTTCAGTCACAGAAATACTAGTTGTACTTAAAAACAGACAGCTTTAGCTTAGAATTTGCGAGGCATTGTCGTTATTAATCATATGGAAAGCAGCAAATTAGAATACATGCGTTACAAATTATAAGCATAGTTATCTAAGCATGGAATTTTCCCTTAGCTGTACATAAAAAAATAAAGCAGACAAATTAATTCTTTAGAAACTCCTGTCCTTCCTAGCTTGTATTGGGAGCATTACTGAACAGGAACTAACAAAATGTTATTTTGTTTCAGGGTGTATTTTGTCGTGTTTAATCTCTTGGAGTTCAGCAAGGAGAAATATGAAGTCCTGCCCCTGGGCAGGAATAGCCCCATATACCAGTACATTCTGGAGGTCACACAGCTAGAAAACAGGTTCACACAAAAGAACCTGGGTGTTGTGGTTGACACTTCTGTTGACCATGAGCCAGCACTGTGCCCCTGTGGCAAAAAAACCCACAACCAAACAAACCAAACCAACAACACCAAAACATCAGCATCTTGAACTGCAGTAGGAGGAGTGCTGCCAGAAGGTCAAGGGAGGTGGTCCTTCCCTGCTAGTCAGGTAAGGCCACATCCAGAGCACAAGAACCAGTTCTGGGCTCCCCAGTACAAGAGAGACATGGACATACTGGAGCAAGTCCATCAGTGGGCTATGGAGATGGTGAAGGGAACAGAGCATTTTTCCTCTGAGGAAAGGCTGTGAGAGCTGAGACTGCTCAGCCTGGAGCAGAGAAGGCTCAGGGGGCATCTTACAAATGTGTACAAATACCTGAAGGAAGGGTGCAAAGAGGATGGAGCCAGGCTCTGCCCAGTGGTACCCAGTGATGGGAGAAGAGGCAACGGGCACAAACTGAAACACAGGAGGTTCTCCCTGAACATCAGGAAACACTTTTTACTGTGAGGGTGTGTAAGCAGTGGCACAGGTTGGTCAAGGAGGTTGTGGTGTCTCCAGACCTGGAGATATACTGAAAAGCTGTCTGGACACAGTTCTGGGCAACTGGCTCTAGGTGTCCTCGGTAGAGAGAGGGGTTGGACCAGATGACTTCTAGATTTCCGTTCTAACCTCAACCAGTCTGTAGTTCTGTGATTTTGTGTATACCTCCTTCCTAGGATCTTCAGTGAAACAGAGCTCCAATCACTCCATTTTGTTTTATAGATTGATTTTTACATTATAGAGATGTCTGTAACTGCCATTGAGAAATTTGAAGTGGCATTATAATATATTATGAAATATACGAGACAAGTTTTCAAGCATATAGATAGAAAATTTAAAATTAACAGAGTAGCAGAAAAGGGAATGACAGATCACAATAGGAGATATGCTGAATTGGCAGGTGAGGTTGCTTGCAAAAGCTTGCATGGATTAAGTGGCTGAAAACATGAATTTAGTGAATTACAGAAGTAACCATGGTCTGTTGATTTTTAAAACTTGGTGTTGTTAAATGGCCCCTGTGGTTGTCCAAGATAGTTTCACTTCTGTTGGTTGTATGTAGGAAACATGCCGATCACAATTTTTCTCCATCTGCTTTTGTTCACAGTTGCTGCTGTTGTGGCATAAGTTTCTCTTGCAAGCTGCAAGCTACATCTTTTCCATCAGGGCAGAAATATCATATCTGAACAAAAGCCAGTCTGTTTCTTTGCAAGCATTACAATGCAGTGACTAATATAATAAGGGAAAACTAGGCTGCCATGTGTGATTCTATCTCATGAAAAATAGTTGTACTACATGCTTCCACTTCTTTGCTCCTGAAGTTAATTTCATCTTCCTTTTCTGTCCCCTATGCAGTCCTGTACAGGTTAGATCTCCCTGCCCTTCATACTACTTCATACTCTTCCCTTTTTCTGGCCGTTTTTCTTCAGTTTGGCTGTTCCTTGTAATCTTACAACATTATTCATCCACATATATAGCAAAACCACACAGGTGTTCAAAATGCCTCATAAATATGCCTGCAGAACACAGCTGTGTGCTGTTTCCTCCAACTTTCATAAGCAATGCAGCATATTCTTTTATCCAAAGTAAGCTCTCTGCTCCACATGGGAGAGGGTCTCACCTTCTGTGTCATGATCCTATGTCACATCTCCATGTCACTATTCCTTTGAGGCATCTCAGCTTGCAGTACTGGGATAGGTTCTCAAGATGGTGCAATGCTTCCTGGGCTTACAGCTGTCTCATGAGCAAGGATGGAGTCTTCTTTCTCTCAACCTTTTTCTGCTTGTCACCAAAACAAGACAGGTATCATGTATTCTTTCAAGGTTTCTTTTTCTGGGTTGGTTGTGCTTTTTTTTGGGGGGGGTTGGTTTTTATTTTGTTTTGTTTATGTTTTTGTTTGTTTTGGTTTGTGTTTTTTGTTTGTTTGTTTGTCTGTTTTGGTTTTTATTAAGCAAATAATTAGCTGTAATGATCAATTAATTATTCCCTTTCATTATTTGCTCTTTCTATGTAATGCCCAGTAGTTCCATAGATCTTTGAATTAAGCTGGAGAAAAAAACCACAGCTGTTTGTTTATTGGTTATCGTAATTTTATTGCCAAAGGACTGTAAATAAGAAGCATGAAATAGAGGTTAAAATGAGATCCTTTTTTTCACTCTCTCCTTGAATTCAAAATTTAATCTGCAAGCACCCTTTACCATTTAATTATCCATTACAGCACAGGGAGCAAACAGGAAGAATTAGAGGTCTGTGTGCAGTTGCAGGGCTATGATCTCACTGTGGTCGTGGTGGTATACTGGGATAGCTCACATGACTGGCGTGCTGTGATGGATGGATACAGCCTTCTTAGGAAGGACAGGCTGAGAAAGTGAGGAGATGGAGTTGCTCTTTGCACAAGAGGGCAGCAGGAGAGTGTGGTGCTTTGCCTTGGGACGTCATACATACACGGGTGACTTTGTAGCAGGCATCTGCTACAGAGCACATGCTCAGGAAAAAGTAGATAAGGTCTCCTTCAGACAACTGGAAGAAGCCTCAATTTCACATGACATGGCCTTCATGGGGTACTTCCACCACCCTGATATCTGATGGAGGGTTAACACAGCAGAGCACAGGCAATTCAGCAGTTTTCTGAACTGCACTGGTGACCATTTCCTGACACAGGTGATGGAGGAGCCAAAGAGGGAGAAGATCTTTTTGCTCCTGATACTGCCACAGAAAAAGTGTTTGTGAATGTGAATGCTGGGAGCAGCCATGGCTGCAGTGACCATGAGATGGTGGAGTTGAATGTGTACCAATACCTGATGGACGGAATAAATAAGACAGACTCAGACTCTTCTAACGGTGCCCAGTGACCGGTCGAGAGGCAGTGGACAGAAACTGAAACACAGGGAATTCCACTTAAACAGAAGAAAAAAACCCTTTTTAACTTCTTGGACAATTAAACGCTGGAGCAAGTTCCTTAGGCAGGTGCTGGAGCCTCCATTCTTAGAGAAAGGCAAAACCCAACTGGACAACAGTCCTGGTAAACTTCCTGTAGCTGACCCTGCTTGAGCAGGAGTTGGCACTAGATGGTCTTCAGAGGTGCCTGTCACCTTGTGTGCTGCTGTGACATGAATCTATGATAAAAATATATTCCAAAAGAGACTTCACAGTAAGCTTTAAAAAAACTTATTCATAAAGAATTACAAGGAGGAATCCCATCTGACAAACCAATTTTGAGGGGTAATTTATTTAAGATTATAGCTGCAAGACATACTTATTTAACAAAGTTGTTTGAAGAATGGTTCTTGTTAATAATTTGATTAAAAGAAATTCTGGGAAACTCAGGTGTTACTACATGATACTCCCTGACTAATCTGCCAGGAATTTTAGCACAGCATTGTCCAGTTGGTCCACTGTTTAATGAAAGTCACTAAGTTATATAGTGTAAGTATTCATTCTGAGCATTAAGCAGGTGCAGAGTGGGTTATGGGAGAAGAATAGAAGCTGCTTTCCAAGCATACACTGAGGTGTAGTCCAGGCTCTCTCACTTTTTTTGTTACCAAAAATGGAGAGCATGGGAGGAGGAATGGAACTTGCAGGGTGATGCAATTTAGTTCTGCTACTATTTCATGGGAATCAGGAATTAATTTTAGGCGTCTTATGGAGTCTCACAGTTTCTGGATGCCACTTAGAAATATCTCCAGTCACCAAACCCTTTTCCATGGAGCTGCAAATACAGATTCCCATGGGATGATGTTTTTAATGATTCCAAAAATCTAATATCTTTGTTTTGTGGTGTTTTATAGAAGTACAGGAAAAGCAGAAGGCTGCATTAGGAGAGCAGAGAAAAAGAAAATGTCCACATGCTATCTATGTGCAGTAAGCCAGTGGTAACAGGTTGAAGTTCAAATCCTCACTTTCTGAACCCAACACATGGTCTTGAATAGAGACCTTCCCTCAGATCACTCACTGGCTACTGGAAGTGAAGAGAGACCCCACCTCACAGGGTATAGTGTTCCTTTACTCAGCACCTGTTCAACCATGTCGAGAGCACTGTGTCTAGCTGTGGTCCTCAAGTACAGGAAAGATATCAATGAACTGGAGTGACTTCAGCAGGAGTGGATGAAGAAAGCCAGGGGCTGGAGCTCTTGCCCTGTGAGAAGAAATTATGGGAATGGAACTGGTTCATCAAGGAGAGGGATGGCTTTAGAGGCACTCAAGACCAGCACCTGCACCCACAAGGAGGCTACCAAGTGAGAGAAAATGGTCATAAGTAGAAACAGGTAGCATTCAACTGGACATAACAAAAGAAAACAAACAAAAAAATTCATACAAGAGGCCAGACAAGCAATGCAGCTGAGATGCAGAGAGGTTACATCATCTCCATCCTTGGAAGTTGTTATGCCCTGACTATAAGAAGCTCTGAGCAACCCCGTCTGAGCTCACAGCTTCCTTGCTTTGTCAGGGATTTAGACCAGACACCTTCTGTGGTCTCTGCCAACCAGAGTGATTCTGTGATCCTATGATTTGCATTTGACTACCTCATTCAAAACATCAAGTTTTATCTGCATAAAGTGAAAACCCTTCAGGACAGACTGAGAGATGCTCAGGCCCAAAATGCCATATGACTCAGTGGCAAAGGTGCTCTTCCAGGAGGTGGAAGATCTCAGCTGAAATCAAAAAGAAAGAATGCTGAACTGAGATACAGCATTTTCCAGGGCAACATAGTAAACCTTGTTTGGCAATCACCTGAATAGGAAGGTCAGTGGTGTCCACACTGCCTAGTTGGCTTTGCAATGACATCAAGTTCTTAGCCTTCAAATTCATATTTATTGAAAAAAAGATATTGCCAAAAAAATCTTCACCTTGTCCTCATAGCAACTATTTTCTGAGTAATGACTAACATACCTGGCTATGTTGATTTTCTCTGGTGAGCTTTGTCAGCATGTGCTCCTCCCATTCTGCTTGTAAAACATTTCAGTCTTTACTGGGAGAGTATAAGAAGCCCAATCTGAAGTGCCCTAGGATGCACCACTTCTGTCTGTGACTGCTCAGTCATAGCAACAAAAGATAAAGTGAAGACATGAAGAAGAAAGAATGGATTTTATGAGGTGAGACAAGTTCTCATATATTAAGTGTAAATGCAATGCTGATGATCAACAAAGTGGCTTTCTATTGTGCACAGAGCAATGCAAATAGCAGCAGTACATGCTCCTATTTACACTTCCATCCAGTCAAACCTAAGCTGCAGCGAACACTTCTATAGACCTTTCAGCCCACAGCTTCGCTGCTCTGTAGGGAGTGATTTGGATGACACAGTAAGCTGTCATATAGGTTGGACTGATGGGCAGCATCAATTCACATTATTGTTAACAACCAGCTGGTTGTCAGTTGGGCTGATGATTTCCAGACACCCACAGCCAAGTTCACATCAATATAAAGGAGATCAATAGAATGTTAATTAGGAGGTGAAGGTTGTTGTGCTGACAGAGCAGCTCTCCCTTTTCGTACCACTAGGTCTGTGCAAAGAAGTAAGTACTCCAATGCTTGGAAAAGATGGAGCACTGATGAGAAGTAGGTGGCTCAGAGTCA
Source organism: Todiramphus chloris collaris (assembly GCA_025345505.1). Classification (NCBI taxonomy): domain Eukaryota; kingdom Metazoa; phylum Chordata; class Aves; order Coraciiformes; family Alcedinidae; genus Todiramphus; species Todiramphus chloris. Next base: position 23,776,898 of record JANVCC010010406.1, on the reverse strand, counting down.
ATTTGGAGAAGGTGACAAAATTGTTGCTATGTCATTGTGACAGATGTCAAATCTGGGTTGGAACCCTGCCCTTGCGCTCTGTAGAAGACCAGCGCTTGTTGACTCACCCATAACTGACTACCTCAACACTTACTCTGGTTTATTCCCTGGCTTGCTACAGAAATTGGCACATCATAACCACAAATCTGTCTGTGACCTTTGACCTTGGGGGTAAGACTGGGCAAACACCAGAGAGAGGCTGTTAAGGTACTATTGTGCCTGCCAGATGAGGCACAAAGCTTAGTGAGACTCACAGCATGTACCTAAAGAAGATCAAGCAACAGTCAATGTCCAGGAACCAATGGAAATAGGGGATCTGGCAGCTTGCTGGTTACTGGATCCATCTTGTCATGATGCTAGAACTGAAAATGGAATACTCCTAACCAGATGAGAACACAACTCAAAGAGAAATATACGTATTTTGTAAGCCTGTCATAGGACTTTGTCCATGCCAGCCTATTGTTGTGGCAACCTTATACTCAGTGTCATTAATTATTAGTAATTTTCCCCCTTGGACCTTGCCATTGACCTGTAATCCTCACTCAGTGCTTTTGTCTGTACGTGGTTGCAAGGAAGCCGTAGATCTGTGACTTTGTTGGCAACTAGAACTTGTTGTTTACCACACAGTGCAACGTTTGGTGCAAAGACCACCACGTGTACATCTGATCAGTTTGGCCTGGTGTGAGAAATCCAGTGTGCATACACAGATTGTTTGCAGACCTTGACCAAACCAGCTGACAGTGCAAGCCACAGCCACAAGAAGGCATGTAATTTTGGCTTTTCTTTTTTTGTCTGAGTGAAAAACTTCAGAAGAAATAGCCTCATCTGTTTGCTAGCTTTAAAAACAGGAAGAGGAGCCTCCAAAGTTTCTAAATTGACTTTTCTTTTTTTTTTGTCTGTCTCTTGTTTAGAGATGATCGGTGTGACTCAATCATTCCTTCTACTAAGCAGGGAGAATTCATAATGTCCAATAGTTGCTCCTCATAATTCCTAGGGAACAAATATTTTAACCCACAGAATACAGTTTTTGTCCTTGCAGATTTTCAAATTGGCAAGGCTTTTTGGCTGGAAAGTGAATCAGGAATGACAAAGTTGTGCTGTGTCTTTCATGGAACTTGGCTTTTAAAGACCAGGTCATACAGGGGTTTTTCACTGCCTCTGAGATTTAAAACATTTATGTCTATTATTTGGATCCTATATTCCCTTAACCTGAGCTACATAATGATTCAGTCTGGGAAGCCGCATTCTCCTCATATCAACCTTAGGGTAAATCAGGATGAATTAGAATGCAGTACAAAATGGGGATATGAAACACCAGTTATGCCTTAAATGTTTAAACAACATTGTAAATACAAACATCTATGTTCGTTACATTCTGTCTTCTTGCTAAGGAATGAAATGGATGATGCCAAACAATAAACAACCACCTCTTTTATCCCTCTCCCGTCTTCTTCCAACAATTTCCTGTCTCAGACTATTGCAGTAATGGCTGCCTTACAGATTTTCAGTACTGCTTGAGTGACACAAAATTCACAGATCAAAACAAATTGGTGTAACAGGGAAACAAAAGGCCAGTTAACCCCATGAAACAAAGTGAACGTCAGGATCAATTAGATATGCAGTAACTTGGTGGAGCTGCCATTCAGATTTTTCATCAGGTAAGTAACAAGTTATGACATGTAATCAAAGTAGGTGACACATTACAGAGATCTTTCTTTGGAGCATGCAGTCTGTTGAAATGCTGGCATTTAACATGAGCAGGCTGGGGGGGAACCCTGTGGCAATACCTGCCTGTACAGCTTTACATATATATCTATCTTACGTTCTGTACTTTTATGTTATGTGTCAAACTGAAAAATGGGGAGCAGCTGGAGCTGCCTCATTTGTCAGGTTTGTAAAAATGAAGCTGTACTTTTTGTGGTAATTGTCAGTCTCCAGCGTGAGCGAGTGTCCTGTTTTCCTTTGCAGTTGCAGTCACAGTATTCTTCACTTTGTTATGGATTTGTAAACCTTGAGTCATAGCCCCTTCAGGTGAAAATGCCATATGTATATCAATCAGCTCTATTGGTTTTGTGGTGGTGTGAGATTTTATCATTCTCGTATGCTTAGTATTTGGTGTTGCAACTGGAACTGCTGTTGCTGTGAATGGGTCTTTCCTTTAAATAAATATATAACCTTGCTCTATTCAGCGTGTTTCAAGAGATGGTAGCAATGCTGGCAAAGAGAAAGGTTCAACAAAGGCAGGAGGGATACCCAGCTATGAAATGGATTATTACGTGACTTCACGACCCACAAAGTCCTAGCCTGGCAGCTGGGTGGGTACAGTAACTTCCAGCTGTAGGACTCCAAAGCGCAGGGATATGACACTGAGATCGTATCTGCCAATTCTTTGCTGACTCAGGACAGAAAGACTCATACACCTGCACTAGTCCTGAAGGCCTCTCTTGAACAAGGTAACTCTCCTTTGCACAATTTCTGCAATTTTTGGGCATTTATTTTTCTCCTGCCTGGGAGATTTGTTATCCTAGTGCCAGTCTTATGAAGAAGTCCCTGTAAAGTTACTTTACAGCAAGATACTGCAGCTGCAGATCCACTTAACACAGTCCTAAAAAATAGGGGCTAATGGTTTTAAACAAAACTGAGCATATCTTCCTTTTCTTCTGTCTCACTTCCTTTTTTTTTTCAATTTTCCATCTCTGCACATCTCCTCATATTTGGCTTTCTCCTCTGTTTTCTTCTGAGTTCTGCAAAAGTACTGTCATCTGAGGGAGAAACTGACCACAGGGCATTTTTTTGTACACAAATAATATTTTACCATGGCAACCCTAATTTTTTTCATTATGCAGTCCTCTGGACAATGATGTTGCTTGTGAACAGCTGGGCATTCCCCTGCTTCTTCTGCAGCTGGTATCTCAAAGAAAGCTTAAAAACAGATTGTTATAGGCACAGAACCAATAAGGAAAAGGAACATCATCCACAGATGCAATTTTCAGTGGTTTTTGGTTTGTTCGTGCCTACAAGTAAGAGTTACTTATTTATAAATGATCAGTGATATTATTTTACTGTTAGTAGGCCTAATTCTGTGTACTTTTACACCTATAACATAGCATATGTTACAAATTAGCTGAGAATGCTATCCACAGTGTTTTCTTCTTTCTGGATTGTCACAAAACGTTTTACGATATTTTCTCTTACCTGATTCATTCTGTAATGCTCAAAGATGACAATGGCATTTGAATATTGTTTAAACAAAGAAATACTTACTATTTTCAGCGATAAAATGTATAGCGGAATACAGGTAGTCCTTAACTGGGAAAACCAGTTTACTTTTTCAATTATGTATTGCTCTAGGACTACATGGTGGCACTCAGTTAACTAACCTAGCCCCTACACATAAAACCTGTCTTTCCTTGCAGGAGACAAGACCAGTTCCTGATTCCAGATGTGCACTAAGCTATAGCCCTGGCCTCAGCCCAGATTTCATGACAGGTCTCTGGACTGAGCAGGATGTTGCAAGCATTTCAGCTCTGAAGTCTTTGACTTCCCTAACCCTAAACCCAATACTAACAATACTCTTGCAGAGTTGATGATAAACGTCTCCAATTCAAAATGTACAATGACCTGCCTCTCCATTTTGAGCCCACTTTCATCTCTCTCTGGATAGAGTGTGACTTCAATGTTACTCCAACCCTGGGGATCCTTGCTTCCCGAGTTCTAACCATAACGCTATACTTCACTAGTGTGGATATCAAACCCATCTAGTTGGAAATGGGGGATGAAACCATCATAATCCCTATTTCCCATCCTAAACCAAAACCTCATCCTAACTGTGGGCTGACCAGGACTTTGTTGGACTTCATTCTTCATGGATAAAATTAGCCTTTTACTCAGTACAGTTATACTGTCAGTCGTTATATACATGCCTGGTCCAGCACGTCTTGTTTCAGTGTACTTTAAATCCACTTTATACTAGAAATGTGCTTGTGCTGAAATTAATATTTAGACTATATTTTTTGAAGTAGTCTCTATTTGAAATTTGTATATATCGAAACTAATGTATGGCAGCAAGGTTGTTTGTTTTTTGTTTGGTTGTTTTATTTTTATCTAGATATAAATAACTTTCAGTAATTGGGCACTTACAGGAAGGCTTTAATTAAAGCATTTATTGCTGTCCTCACCTGAGTAGCTGAAATATTCAGTAAAACACCTGAACCTTAAGATAATTCTGTGATTTTGTCCAAGAACCACAATTTCATTGAATACTGAGCCCAAAAGACCAAAATATGGAATATTAGTATTTGCTGCTTCTTCTCTCCAGGTTAATTTCATAACTATACATCTTTAGCAGAGCATCTGGGAAGTTCCACCGCAGGCCTCCACTTTGTCTTGTGAAGCCAGGTCTTCTCTTATGATGGCTTCTGTCTCTTGATGGTGAAGCACAGGTGAGGTAACTTGGATTTACAAAAGGAAACTCCTTTACATGAATGCGCGTAGGAAGGCTGGTTTTTAGCAGGATCACGTGCAGTCACCATGACAGAGAGGTTGCTCATCTCACCTTGAGCTTTGGCTCTCCTGCTCTGTAAAGGATGGTGCTGCTGTGGCTGCTACCAACTGGCTTCCTTTTCTCCACAAGCGGGTGATCAGCCCATGTCATGAAGATAGAGAAAGGACTCTTGTACACCTGCTTTCTCTACCATGGATCAAGCATGGGTATTGTCTTCAGACCCCTTCGCTTGATGATTCATACCAACTGCAAAATTACTGTGACTGTGAGTTATGTTGCAAGACTCTTGCCTGAATTTTGACTAAAACTGTTTTCTCTGTCACAATTTGGCTTGCCTAAGCTTTCAGCAAATCTGTATAATCCTCCTCCATTTCCTGTAAATTAATCTGAAAATCTAAATTACACTTCAAAAATCATATGCCCTAATCACTGGTCTCATTATTTTTAATATTTTTTCAAATGTCTTCGCAAACCCTGCACCTATTGCATTTCCCATTACCTTTCAAATATTAGCCGCTATTTATTTCTGCTCACCTTTTCCCTTTTCCCTTCAGAACATCTCATTCACACACATCTCTGACATGACATACCTTTCCTGTTGGCTTCTGAGAGGTTACAGAAACCTAGAGTTACCAGTTTAATAACCAGTTTAACACACTGGGCTATAAACTTTGGTGTCTGAGGAGCTGCTGCATGTGCAGCTCAGCCATCCCTGCTAAGAGCTGCAACATCTGGTTGACCACTAAGGACAGCAGCCACTTCAGCTGTTCTTGGTGAGTGTGTATATTGGTGAATCACCAGTATCAGTTGGCTATCTGGGCCATCAGCAATTCAAAAGTGGTGTATACTGTATAATGCACTATATTCCATTCTGTGTGCGTATATTGTACAAAAAATGGTCATTTTTTCAAAGCTGCTGGAGATACTTAGCTTATGATCTGCTTTGGTATTGAAATCAATTCATTTCAGGTGCACATATCTGGCTTCAGAATGTTTGGGTAAAAGACTCGCCAAGAGTTTGTTGCTCTTTGAAACAGGAATAAATCCATTTATTCTAAAAGATTAAGTAAAGATATTAGTCATCCAGTGGTCAAAAATGCTTCACAGCAGATAGCTCCTGAAATGAGATCATTCAAGTCTCTGAGGATTTTAGCTATGAGAGTTTGGAGTAGAAGAGAAGCCTAAATCATAAGTGTGTATGGGTTTGAACTGATAAATCCTAGGTAAAGTCTTCATACTGAGGAGGTGAAAGAATGCTTTTAAAATGAAAGTATGTAGTTTAAAGGTTATTGTGTGCCACAAGTCAGATCTGGCAAGTATCCTATGTCTGCAGACTGGATATACAACTAACGCAGAATTTCAGTATTTGCAATGTAACAAATGAAGTGATACTGATTTCTTTGTTATTTCTTACTGTTTGTGTTGCCATAGCAATTAGGAACCAAAGTATTTTTATTAAACTGGGCCCCGTGCAGAAACAAAAATAAAAGTAATCCTTGTCTCTCCCAAAACTTTTCTGCCTAAGAAAAGGGACAGTGGATAAAAAGAGCCAGCCAGACAGTAAACATAATTAAACAAGCCTGCATGACTTACGTTGGACACAGCACAACAGTTTCTATGTTGTTATCAATCTTTTATAGGTCTCCCAGGAGAAAAAAAACAAACCCACAAACACGCACACAAAGATACCCCCTTTTAAAATGAAGTAGAACAAGGAAGAAACCATATGGTGAGCAAGCTTCTTCTTATACGTGAGGTCAGAGAGTGTAGAAACGGATGTCAGGGTGTAGAAGCTTGTCAGTGCTGAGGAAAAGCCAGTCAAAGAGTTGGAGGTTGTGAAAGTCTTTGAAAGTGAAAGCAAGCAGCTTGTTTAACAGGATGAGGGAGGAGATGAAATGGAGAGATGGGAAGAGAGATGTGTAATAGTCAAAGCTAGGGAACTGATCTTCTTCATAGCACTTGGAGTGGATATACCTGAGAGAAGAATATATGCTTAGTCTTAACTGACCAATTAGTATTAAAGGAATCTTGTAGCAACAGTATGATGGAACAAGGGAAGAATAAAATAATAAGAATAGTTTAGGAGAAGGTGAAGTATTTCCTTTAGATTCTCTTACTTCAAGTCTGGAGGTTCTGTGTACATCACTCCAAGAGGTATTTTCGATCTGTCACTGCATTATAAGAAAACATAATGGAATGCAGTGTGTCAGGTGTTGTTTGTTTCTTCTTCAGCAATAGGAGTCTACTTTGGTCATCTCAAGTGAAACATGATCATTGTGCAACTGTCAGCCATACCAGAGAATAAAAATCTAAAAAGACTAAAGCAACATGATGCTTCTGTCAAAAAGAGAAAAAAAAGAAGTCTTTAGCTGATGTTTGGATTTGCCATATGTCTCAGCAAGCAACCATTTTAATGTAGTTCAACCTGTGTGACTCTGGAGAAGGTTCTGATGAGAACCCATTTAGAAAAAAAATTATGTGCTTTATTCAATTTATTTTTTAAAAATCTATCACCTCCTTGGCTTCAAAATTGTGTATTTGTGTTGGATTTGCTCACATTACAACAAGACAGGAAGGCAGGGCAAAAAAGGGGACAGCTGTAGAAGTTGAGTGAAGATGCTACACGGACACTGTTTCGACTTTTGTGGAGGTAATTTACTGCAAAAGCTGGCAGCTTCAAGCCTATCTCTATCTGTACTCCTGTGCAGACAAACAATCTAATTTACAGAAAGCTGAAGGCATGTGTCTATAAGGTTTTTTTGCAACCTACCAGGATCTTTTGTCTGGAATATCAGGAATAAACTAAACTAAGGTGTAGAAATGGGAGCAGGTAGAAGCTACAGGAAAGGGGATACTCCCTGAAAACACAGACAAATGTGCTTAACTGTGCACGCATGAGAGAGACCTGCTAAAAAGGGAAAGCTGACCTTATTTCTGAAGAAGCTGGTTCTGAAGCACTTAATGTCTCTAACAGGTTATGATATTCTTCACATTGTAAAAAACTGGATTAAGGGAATGCTGTGTTTTCAGATAGAGAATGAAAAAGAATATAAAAGATGCTTGAAGTTTATGAACAGCCTGTGGCTGAAGAGGCAGTTTTGCATTTTGGGATTAGTCAAATCCCTGAGAAGAGACTAGCTCATGGCTGGGGTCTGATGCAGACCACTCTGCAAGAAACTATCCAAGGAGATGTGATGCATAAAGACAAAGCTGAACATATAAAACTTGTAGTAAAAGCAGGGCATAAATTGAACTGAAAGTGAATGAAATTCTGGATCTCATTAGGGCAGCATAATCCTTGAAGGAGGAGATGGAATAGGGCACCTTGGCAGTAGGGGAAGATTTTGAGAACTTTATCAAGGAGGTAAAGCAGCTTTTGACAGAGTTCAGAGCAGATAGATGTGTGGGAGCCCTCTCATCTGGGATGCTTATACTCTTGAACAGGGATGCCATCTCTTCTGGGATGCTCTTCCACTTACCCTTGACCAGAAACTAGAAGCGCTAGCAGGCTCCTTGTTCTGGAAATCACAGGTCAACCTAAAAAAAAAAAAAATCCCAACAATAATGAGGCTACCTGTGCTGGTCAAGACCACAGGTAGGTAGTTGTACAGAGCAGTAAGGTCTCCCCTCAGCCTCCTTTTCTCCAGGCTAAGCAATCCCAGTTCCCTCAGCCGCTCCTCATAAGACTTGTGCTCTAGACCTTTTGCCAGCTTCTTTGCCTTTCTTTGGACATGCTCCAGCACCAAAATGTCCTTCTTGAAGGGTGGGGCCCAAAACTGAATGCAGTATTTGAGGTGTGGCCTCACCAGTGCTGAGTGCAGAGGTATGATCAATTCCCTAGGCCTGCTGTCCACACTATATCTGTTATAGGCCAGGACACTGTTGGCCTTCTTGACCACCTGAGCACACTGCTGGCTAATTTCAGGCAGCTGTTGACCAGAACACTCAGGTTCTTTGCTGATAGGCATCTTTCCAGCCACTCCTCCCCACGCCTGGAGCATTTCATGAGGTAGTTGTCACCTAAGTGCAGGACCAGCACTTGACCTTGTTGGACCTCATACCACTGGCCTCTGACCATTGATCCAGCCTTTCCAGATCCCTCTGTAGAGCCTTCCTACACTCAAGCAGATTCACGCTCCCACCTAACTAATCTGGGACCTCACTGGTTAGCCAGGACTGCTGATAAATCATGGGAAGTGGCTTGGTGAGCACTTCCACCAGGTCCCTCAGTACCTTTGGGCAGATCCCATCTGGACCCATAGACCTGTGCATGTCTAAGTGGTATAGCAGGTCACTGACCTTTTCTTCTAGGATTATGGGAGATTTATGCTGCTCCCTGTTTTCCAGCTCAGGGGACTGGGAACACAGAGGACAACTGGTCTTACAATTGAAAACTGAGGCAAAGAGGTCATGAAGTACCTCAACACTTTCCTCATCATTGGTCACTATATTTTCCCTGCATCCAATAGAGGATGAAGATTCTCCATAGTCCTCCTTTTGCTGTCAATGTATTTATAGAAAAAAAAAATTATGCCTTTTATAGCAGTAGACATACTAAATTCTAGTTTTGCTTTGGCCTAATTTCTCCCTTCATAGCCTCATGAAATCCCTGTAATCTTTGAGAGTGGTCTGCCCCTTCTTCCATAGCTCTAGACTTTCCTTTCCTTCCTGAGCTCCAGCCAAAGGTCTCTCTTCAACCCAGCCAGCCTTCTTCTCCACTGGCTTGTCTTACAGCACACCAGCACGGCCTGCTCCTGTGCCTTAAAGATTTCCCTCTTGAGGAATGTCCAGCCTTCCTGGACTCCTTTGTCTTTCAGGACAGCCTCCCAAGGGATTCTGTCAACCAGTCTCCTAAACCGGCAATGTTTGCCTTCTGGAAGCAGTTCTGGTAGCAGTTCTACTGACCCCTTCCTTACTTCACCAAGAAGTGAAAACACTGTAATTTAATGATCACTGTGCCCAAGATGGCCTCCAACCTTCACATCATCCACAGGTCCTCCGCTGTTCATGAAGAGCAGGTCCAGCAGGAAGCCTTCCCCAGTTGTCTCACTCACCAGCTGTGTCAGGAAGTTGTCTTCCACACACTCCAGGAGCCTCTTGGACTGCTTCCTCTCTTCTGTATTATATTTCCAGCAGAGATCTCAAGTCAAAGTCTCCCATGAGAACAAGTGGCAGTGATTGTGCAACTTCTCCTGGATGATTATAGAATATTTTGTCTGCTTCTTGGTCTTGTCTGGGTGGCCTACAGTAGACTCCCACTATGATGACAGCCTTGTCAGCCTTCCTCCTGATTCTTGACCATAAACATTGTCATCACTATCATCTGGGGCCCCTCAGAAAGGAAACAGGAGAACTCGTGGCAAGTGATGCTGAGAAGGCTGAGGTCCTCAATGACTTCTTTTTGTCAGTCTTCATTGGCAAGGGCTCCAGCCACACCCCCAGAGTCACAGAAGATGATGGCAGGGGTTGGATGAAAGAACTGCCCATTGCAAGTGAAGGTCAGGTTCATGACCATCTGATGAACCTGAAAGTGCACAAGTCCATGAGACCCAACGGGATACACCCACGGGTGCTGAGGGAACTGGTGGATGAGTTTGCTAAACCACTCTCTATTATATTCCAAAAGTCATGGCAGCCCGGTGAAGTCCCCACTGACTGGAAAAGGGGAAATATAACCCCCATTTTCAAAAAGGGAAAGGTGGATGAACCAGGGAACTATAGGCGAGTCAGTCTCACTTCTGTGCCTGGTAAGAGTAGAGTGCATAGAGTGCATCCTCCTTGAGGCACTACTGAGGCAGATGAATAATGATGAAGTGATTTGCTACAACCAATATGGCTTCACCAAGGGCAAATCATGCCTGACTAACCTGGTGGTGTTCTATGAGAAGGTCACAACATCAGTAGACAGGGGAACTGACATCAACTGACATCATTTACCTGGATCTGAGCAAAGCCTTTAACACTGTCCTGCATGACACTCTGGTCTCCAAGCTGGTGATGGATTTGATGGATGGACAATTCAGTGGATAAAGAACTGGCTTGATGGCCACTCCCAAAGAGTCTGTATCCAAGTGGAGACCAGCAACAAGTTGAGTCCCCCAAGGATCAGTACTGGGACCAGTCTTGTTTAACATTTTTGTCAGCGACATGGACAGTGGCATTGAGTGCACCCTCAGCAAGTTTGCTGATGACACCAAGCTGTGTGGGGAGGCTGACACGCTGGAGGGAAGGGATGCCATCCAGAGGGACCCTGACAGGCTGGAGAGGTGGGCCCATACCAACCTCATGAAGTTCAACGAGGCCAAATGCAAGGTCCTCCATCTGGCTCGGAGCAATCCCAAGCACTGATATAGGCTGGGCAGTGACTGGATTGAGAGCAGCCCTGAAGAAAAGGACTTGGGAGTGCTGGTGGATGAGAAGCTCAACATGAGCCATCAGTGTGCTCTTGCAGCCCAGAAAGCAAATCATATCCTGGGCTGCATCAAGAGAAGTGTGGCCGGCAGGTCGAAGGAGGTGATTCTTCCCCTCTACTCCACTCTTGTGAGACCTCACCTGGAGTACTGCATCCAGTTCTGGAACCCCTATTACGGGAAGGATATCGATGTGCTGGAATGTGTCCAGAGAAGGGCCACGAGGATGATCAGGGGCTGGAGCACCTCTCCTATGAAGACAGACCGTTAGAGTTGGGGTTGTTCAGTCTGGAGAAGAGAAGGTTCAGGGGAGACCTTATTGTGGCCTTCCAGTATCTGAAGGGGGCCTACAGGAAAGCTGGGGAGGGACTTTTTAGGCTGTTGGACAGTGATAGGATTGGAGGGAATGGATTAAGACTAGAGCTAGGTGGATTCAGGTTAGACATAGGGAAGAATTTCTTCACCATGAGGGTGGTGAGACACTGGAACAGGTTGCCCAGAGAAGTGGTGGAAGCCCCGTCCTTGGAAGTTTTTGTGACCAGGCTGGATGGGGCTCTGAGCAACCTGATCTAGTGGGAGACATCCCTGTCCATGGCAGGGGGCTTGGAACTAGATGATCTTTAAGGTCCCTTCCAACCCTGACAATTCTATGATTCTAATTCTGTGGTTATGCTCAAGACAATCCAAGCACCCCTTAACACACAGGGCCACTCCACCGCCTCTCCTTTGTGGCCTATCCCTTCTGAAGTGTTTATGTCCATCCAATGCAGCACTCCAGTTGTGTGAATCATCCCACCACGTTTCTCTGATGGCAGCAACATCACAGTCTTCCTGCTGTGCTATGGCTTATAGCTCTTCCTGTGCACTGATGTAGATGCACTTCAGCTGGGCTGTTGATCCTGTCACCTTTTGGGGGGCAGAAGGCCTAATTCCTACCTGAACATTCCCAGGTGCTTCTGTGATTTTCAGACCATCCGTATTACTTCTGGCTTTGCTATCACGTGGCTCTGCCCACTGCCTCCACTCAGATGACAGACTTAAGGACCTTGCTTGCGTGACATGCCACAAACATCGATGTGCCACCCCCAGTTTATCTCCAGCAAGGCAGATTTATCCCTGTCCCCCTCCAAATCTAGTGTAAAGCTCTTTCAGTGAGTCCTGCCAACTCCTGTGCAAAAATCCGCTTCCCGCTCTGAGACGTGTGCCTCGTCTGTCACCAGCAGCCCTGGTGCTGTGTAAACTGGCCCATGATTTAAAAAACTGCAATTCTGTTGGCGACACCAGGCTGGGAGCCGGGAATTGATCTGAGGGGTCTTCCTGTTTCTTCGCTCATCATTCACTTCAACTGGAGGGACAGAGGAGAACACTGTCTGCTCCTGATCCTTCGACCCGTTGTCCCAAGACCCTGAAGTCTCTCT
>JANVCC010010406.1:23613118-23764127 GCA_025345505.1 Todiramphus chloris collaris | reverse complement strand
CTGTCTCCTCGCCGCGCACGGTAAGCGGCGGCCGGGAACGCGTCGCGCCGCCCCCCGCCCGCCTGGGGAGCCGGGTGGGCGCTGCTCCGGGGTCGGCGGCGGCCCGCGGCCTCCGGGCCGGCCGAGCCGTGACCGGGGCTCGCTTTGTCCTTGCAGCTCTGCGGCTCGCCGGGGCGGCCTTGCTCTCCCCCGGGTCGTGCGCCTTTGAGGACAGCGCCTGCGGCTACGAGTGGGACTATGCGCATCTGCCCTGGGCGCTGCACGGGGAAGGTAAGAGAGCCGCTGCCCTCCGGGAGCACAGCCCAGCCTCGGGCGCTGCTGACCCGTCACAGCGGGATGCCGGGTGCCGGTGCCGCGCTGCTCAGCTTTTCCGCGGGAACAGCCGCCGTCGGATCCCTGTCGTGCGCACAGTGCGTTTCTGGGTGTCAGCCTCCTGACAGGTGACCCGCAGTGCAGCGGGGAGGTGTCCGATCCCCCTCGGGCACGGCTCTCTCCGCAGGTTTCTGCAGGACACCTCGGAAACCTCCCTGTTTCTTTTGCCTTCTGCTGGGAAACGGTGTCTTTTATGAAATCCGCTGTAGGTAACTCACCCTCTTCTAAGAGAACACACATCTGTCAGATTCCTATTAAGCTGCGTTATTGTTTTTTTCTAAGTATAATCTGGGTTCTACTCTAGAAGTGGATACCATTTTCGGGGCATGAGATAACCTTCGTGAAGAATAAATACAGCGTGTTCACCTGCGACTTTTCTCCATTTTAAGTTACCTACAGTTCAAGAGGAAAAAGATAAGCATTAGTCTTACAGTAAGTTGTAGTAGACTTTACTATCTGCCATTGAGTGAACAAAATCCAGTCCCTGTACAGTTTCCAATCAACTGTAACTCTTACTTAGTAAATTCTTCCTGCAGGCTCCTATTTTTGACAGAATTAATAAAAACAAAACAAAGACTAAACAGAAGTAAGCATAGCATGGTTTTAAGTGGGTAATAAAATAGTTTAATTTTGTTTGTTTTGGCCGCAGTGTCATTCATAAGATGAAAGTTGTGCTTACACAGTAAAAAGGACTACGGGTTTTCAAAGTTCTTAAGCTCTGAAACGGATATCAAGAACAATGCAGAGTACAGTTATAGAGAGGTAGACACCCTTCATTACCTCTCATCAGTGCTCCACTCAAAACTGGCTGGGTGGTCTTGTTTTGTCATTCCACTTGTTACTCAACTGATAATGAAGGTGTGTTTGTTTGTTTGATTTGTACCCAGTTCTCACATATGCCAAGTCAGTCACCTTAATTGTTAATTTTTATCTGAATCTTCATGTATGAAGTGTGCCAACTTAGAAAAGGCTGTAAGGTTGTCATGATGAAAATAATTGCTTTTACGTTGTGTTTTGGTTTGTTTGTTTGTTGTTGGTTTTTTGTTGGTTTTTTTTATTATTATTTTTTTTTACTCTAAATATACATATATTTTCCGGTATTTTTGAAGATACTGGTGGAAATTTAGTAACCGTCTACTTTTCTAGCTACACCTCTTCATGCCCTCTTAAGCTGCCACTCTTGGAAGCAGCACTTTCTCCACGTCATGAATGGGGAACCACATGGTAGTGGTATTGATTCAGCTCCAAGGGACTGTGAGATGCTGGGGGTAATGCCTGCAGAATAGGATGTGCATCATGTGCTACAGTGCTTCAAGAAACAGGGTAATTTGACCAGAGATTTGAATCAACAGCAGCCTACTTATTTTTGGCCCACAGAACACTATTTTGGTTGTTGTAGCTTGATTTTCTGTGAGACCATTAAGCATACCAGTGGCTAAGCAGCTCCTGTCATTGTAGATCTTGTTTTTCGATGACACATAATGAACTGTTATACTCTGGGATGATATGTGGTGTACCAGATCTTCTAATAGGCATAGTTTTGTCAGCATTTCCATTATGAACCCTTTTTTTCTGCAATCTGTAATTTAATCATACAGAGTAAGCTGTTCCGTGCAAATGTTTGGCACACAAGGTATTAGCCTCTTCAGAAATACATTCATAGAATTGTAACTACATCTATTTGAAAGTAGTTCATCCAAACCTATGTAGCATGCGTGCAAAACCAGTGTTTCTTAGATGTGTTTTTACTCTTTCATCTAGTAAAGCCATGTTCCTTTTGGCAGCACTGGGCCGTGGATTTTTGCAGGTCAGTGTGTGCACGTGTAGTAAGTTACTGGGACAAAAGAGGAAGTTAGGGATGGGAGTGGCAGCTTAGCTATGAATTGTTGAACTTCTTGCATTGCTTCAGAATTGCTTTGTGATGTTAAAATATTATTTGTAATATAGAATCGTGTACAGCAAATCTCTTATAGGGATTATCTGACCTGCAGTGCATGTTCTTTCGTCTTATAAATCTCTCAAATAATGTGATCTTGTGCCAGACTGTCACGATGATGTAAATAAAAGTAGAATCCTGCCCAGAAATTTCCACTCCATAGTTGTAAGTTTTTTGCCGGGTTGCCAAGGAAGCTGATATCTTCTAAAGGGCTGGGCACAGAAAGGAAACGTGAGGCTAAATTTTGCTTTTGTTTACAGCTCTGCATTTCCACTTAATCCAATCTTTTTCTAAGGTTCAGCTGCTTTTTTGAAATGTCTCTGGCTTCTATTGTGTATTCTGGTAGTTCTGGGTTAAGAGATTTTATTGTGTTAAATTTTAGAATTGTAATAATTGAAAAAAAAAATTATATATATATTTTTAGCTGAATTTTTTATATCATAGAATACCAGGTTGGAAGAATAAAGAATCATCTAGTACAACCTTTTGAGATGGCCCAGCATCCTGTCAAGATGAGTCTTAAAACTGTCCAGTGTAGGGGAATCCACCACTTCCCTTGGGAGATTATTCCAGAGTCTAGTTGTTTTAGTGATGAAATACTTCCTTCTGGAGTCCAACTGGACTGTCATTTTGGGGTCCATTTTAGTCAAGTGCAAAAGAAAAATCAAACCAAAAGAGGCAATGCTAAACCAGATAGCTGTTTCACTCTTTACTGCTTTACTCAAGATTGGCAAATCAAGCCCTAATGAAGTGGGTGTTTGTAGGATACCAGCTACATGAGGAACAAATGAGGTGCTTTACCATAATAACTGTCCAGTGGACCTGTGCTCCCATTAACTTCTGCTTCTCTGAAATCATCTGTAAGCCTCCAGCTCTCTTACATGGCTCTAAATTCATAAATAGGACCTTCAAGTATAAACATCACAGTGCTCTTTTTAACTAGTAGCTTTTTGAGTCAGTCATCTGCTAACTTGGTGTTTGCATTTTAGATTTTATTATGATTTTTAGCAGACAAAGAAAAATGTAAAATATGAAACAGGTGAGGATATACATATCTTGTGATCTTAGCTATGGCTGAGAAGCACATCAGATGAAGTTGTGGCCTAGGCTGGGTCAATACAGCATCATGCTTGAGGCGGCATGTTTCCTGATATGCCTGTTCAGTTTTCATGGTAAACGGGGAAATTGCACGCAAGTGTGATGTGCTTCATGAAGTGAGTGTTTGTAGGACACCAGCTACACAAGAAAATGCTGTAGTACTGGTGCTCAGGAAAAAGGCATCACCATATAACCCTACTTCTGAAATCTGATGAGCAACAGATGAATTTGTGTGTGATCAATGGACCAGTGATAAGATCTGCAAGTTTTAAGTGATTGGCTAGGGCACCTAAACCAAGGCGTCAATGATCCATTTTAATTTCAGAGGTGTAGGCATGTCCCCATAAATATTTTTGCACTCATGATGCCTCTGAAAGGATAATTTATTTTTAAAAATCCAGGTACAGAATATAAGAAAAAGATCAAACTCCTTGGACCCAACTATGATGAACGAGAAATTTAGAAAGCGGATCTGTATTCATAGTGTGGTATTTAGTGATAGTTGAGGAGCTTGAATACCAAGTTGATTACTGCTAACACCTACAGGTATATTTAGCATGAGTTCATGTCCAGTTATGTTGGGGCATAAATGTTTGCAGCTGCATGGTGGCTGGTTTCCATGGGAATTTACTTCTGTGTCAGCACTATATGTGTTGCAAGAGAAAGACTTGGTTAACTCTAATACATATGGTCAAACTTCATGTGACAGGATTTCACCAAACCAGAGTTTGTTTAGCCAAACTGCATTTCCTTCAGAGGACACATGTGATTGTAAGTGTAAAAACCCTTTAAAATGAAGATGATGTGTGTAGTAGGCAGTAATCCTGAGTAGAGCAATAAATAAAGCCAAGTAGACCCACTTGAAATGACAGTACCAAACACAGCCTTATGTCAGTAGCAGCTGTTCTGGAGAGCTGAGTTTTGGCATTCGTTGCTTTCCTACCAGCCCTATCCAGCAGAGAGCCAGCTATTACCTGACTGTAAGAACATCCTGGTCATAGCATTATTATAGATAAGTTTCATCAGACACAGTAATGCTGGCATGTCTTTTCTGTGATGGTGGACAATGTTTACATTTTTGCCAAGATTATCTGTACAGCATTTTGTGTGCCTGTGTCTGTGGGCATGTTTTGTCCCCAGTCTCCCTTCATTTTAACAGAGACCGGTTTAATGGAACTACAAATAATGTGTATTTGAGCTGTCAGCTCAAATTTTCACTAACGGAGCTTGCTGTGCTGCATCTGCTTGCCTGGTGTAAGCATTAGTAAGAAATTTCTCTATTACCACTGCAAGCTATGGGGAAGAGCGGTTGTTTGTATCAGCAATGTACTCCAAAAAGGAAGTGATTACTGTTAAATGTGCACATGCACTGCCAGTTGCACTGGACTGCGAACCATTTTAGTAATAGTGGCAACAGGTTTGGTACAGTTGTCTTCTTACCACCTTTTCTCTTCTGTGGAGTGTTGTCAAGCAACTTTCCATGTTAATCTTCTATAACAAGCTATGTGTCACTGAACTGCTAAAGCTGTAACTGGTAGTTGATACAGCCATATGCATCTCTCTCTCACTGTCAGCTTTAAATGCATGGTTTTTTGTGTGTTGCTTTCCTTCTAAAATTGTGTAAGTGTACACTACTTCAAATATCATGTGTCGAAGTATGTATTTTAATAGCATGCATTTCAGAGGTTTTAATAACATTTTCTCTTTCTGCAATATTCCAAAGGAGGCTTGCCTTTAAAAAGAAGCAGATTTCATTCAGAAAAGTGATGTAATAAGTTACAATATATATATAATAGCCTGATTCTCTTATCCTTAAATCATGCATACTTCATGCTACATTAGTTCAAGAATCTGTTTCTGTAATACACTTCTCATCGGATAACAGTTTATGGCAAGCAGGTAAGCAAGCAACCTCATTAATAACAGTGTCATAAAAGTGAAGTTTGTCTTTTGGACTTACTTATCCTATACCTATGCTTCAAAATGGCTCTAAGATGGAAACTAATTTCAAGAGACAGGACAGCCTTCCCAGGCCACCAGATAAGTCAGGCATGAGAGCAGCAGCATAAGGAATCTCAAATCTAAACATGGCCTGCATACCATTTGAATAGCTTGTATTTACAGCTGTGCCATATGACTTAAAACTGACCTTCTTTGACCTAAGCTCTCTCATCTTGAATGCCACATCATTTGGTTGTAATATGCAGAGTAATGAAACAGGTAATCACTGGTGAGCCTAGATTTCATTGCGCAGCGAGCGCACTTTGTATCTCATGTGTGCTGTGTCGTGCTCAGTTACGAACCTACCAGCAGATAGACTGGCACATCTGCAGTCTCTTTTTGTCTTTCCATCCATCTGCGGTACTTTCCTGTATGTAGGATAGTTAGCGGTTTGAAAATGTAAAAAAGATGCAACACTGCTGGCTTTGTACAACCCTAAGATGAGAGAAATGGAGTCACATGTTTGTGATAACTGTGTAATTCAGAGCAAAGTAGAAAGTAATTCATACCTAGCAGCAGCAAAACCAGGCTAGCATACCACAGTGCTTGCTTGCTGGGAAGCTTTTCAGCTGATAAATCCACCCTGCCATGGGAACTTACTGCTCTGGGTCTCCCAGACCTGTAGCTCAGGCAGGTCTGCACCAAATGCCATTTGATGGAGTGGAGAAGCGTCAGAACTGGTAGATGGAATGTTTTGTTTTGACCTGATAATTAAAATGTTTGTCTTCCAGGCTGAAATAATTGCATTTCAAGTGACAGCTGTCCTCCCTAGTCACTCTTTGGGGGGGGAGAAAAAAAAAAAGGAAAAAAAAAAGACTCACATACTTCTGTTACACTTAGACTCTCTTGCTCTTAATTTTCCTTACCCTCTGGTGCCACTGTACACTCCAGTTTGACCACTTGGCCCCTACTTGTATGGTAGCAACACGTTTCTTTGTGCTGTTTTCTTGTTCAGTCTGTCACTGGCACCTTAATAGTACCACGTGTGAGTAGCATTCAGCCTTACTGTAGCCTCTCCTTTGACTTGCTGATACCAGTAGGAAATCTGACATTTAGCTTGCCCAGGTATAACTTCTGTCCCAGGCTGCTAGGCAATAGCATTTTTATTGAACTATGCCCAAATTACAGTTGTTGGCATACTCTTTGAGCATCTTCAGAGACAGGACTTGTGAAAAAAAAAGATGTCTGAGAACCCTTTCATGGAGGGCTTCACCAGCAACTGCTTGTGTGTCACACTTCTGGCAAGTTTTGGCTTTCCTTTTGCAGCAGGAGAACAAACGAATCCTAAATTGTTATCGATGAGTCACTGCATAAGAGATGAGTTTCAAAGCATTCCTCTCCTCCACAGGATAGTAATGTTCACATACAGCTGTTAGTGATTCAGTGCTTATAGACTCAACAAACTTATTTTAGTGCATTTTACACTGAGCTGTGAAGGCTGGACACAAGAGAAGGAGGGTAGCTGTTATAAAATTCATGTTTACTGAATATAACTGCAACTCCCGACAATGGGCTGGGCTTTGGTTTGCATCAAAACAACAAAAAATACATATTTTACTACTACAATTTGAAAGCTAATTAAAAAAAAAAAACAAACTGTAGGAGGGCAGAAGAGTGTTTGGGAGTGGTGATGGAGGCCAGATCATCTCAATCAAACAAGTAACTTGTATGTAACCCCAGTGGAAAACTGATTCCCTCCAGGTGACAAGGTTTGTTAATCATTAGTAGGGTGGAGCAACTCGTATGATTCTCTACCACTCATACAGCACTCTAAGACATACTCAGTAAACATTATATTGCAGCTTCTCTCAAAATGCTGCTTGTTTACATGAAAACCTAGATGAACATCTGTGTAGCAGCCACTAAGTATGAGCCTTCAGCTCATAGACATAACCTGGGCTACCTTCAGTTTACAATGCAACTGTGTGAGTTGGTTGCACAGCCCACCCAGGGAGGCTATGGTCACACCGCTGCAGCTTGTACCTGTACACAAAGTGACTGTACCCAGAGTTTGCTTGAAAGGCTGAAGGTATATGGGCATGTCTCGGAGGTACGGCTTCCTGTCTGAAATCACAGCTGCTGTGGCTGGCTCTGGTGGAGATGGATAGGGCGCAGAATTATGGAATCAGTCTAGCTTTGTACTGTTCCACTTTAATAGGAAGTTAAATAATATGTCTTCATCTTCTGTTATAAACACAATGGATACTGATCTTGCAAATGTTGTTGAAGTCTGCTACAGGTGCAAACCTGCAAAGTTGCTTGATGGAAAGAACTAGAAATATTTCCAGTTTTCTGAAAAAATGTGAGTCTCAAATGAATAGAACTAAAGTTTCATGTTAGAAATTTTCTGGGTGCATGCATGGCATGAGTTTTTATATCAGTAAAAATGCTGACAGGCAGTACTTTGTGGTCATTGTGCTTATTATGTACTCTACATATGTAATCATCTTGAAAATGAAAAGGAGAGCCAATCATTTGCCAGTTAATTTTTCTGGAGGGGAGGGAAGCACTGTCAACATTCAGTATAAATTTTGGTCAAGATGTAATGTGTGCCAGAATCTGTAGTGATGAAAAATAAGCTTGCATTTGTGCTGAAGGGTGACCACAGATATCTCGGAACTGTTTCTACTTGTAAAAAAGACTTGTTCTCCTTGCATATGGTACACTGTTCAGAGTTGTAATAGAATCAGTCTGAAAATGCCCTAATAATCTTATTATATAGGATGTTATCAAGTGGAATCATTGAAAGCTTGCTGAAAAGAAGAATCAGTTACAACTAGTTGTCTTGTGTTTCCTTTTTTCTGTAGTTCTCCCGCTATATTCAGCTTCTAGAATTTTCCATCCCAAGCCACTGTGTGCAAGAGCAGCACAGACAATGCTAATAATTAGTTGACTAATTAAACTTATCAAATGGGGTCATATCTACTGTTACATCTGAAGAAAATATGCTTAAAAAAAAAAAAAAGAAAAGAAAGATAAATTTTCCTTTAATGTTTCAGTTTTTTACTTTGTAGCAGAAATGCTACAGGAAGGGCAGATAAAAGGCTAGTGAGTCATCCATGTAGTGTCATACAATGCTTTGATTGCTTAGAAGTCTTTACATCATTTGAACATACTTTATTACTCTCATTTAAAAGAATAAGCATCTTTTACCCTGTCCTTCCCAGTGGTTCTAGGCAGCCAAAGATTCAAGTCTGATTAGCATAGTCCTCCTTCATATGATAACCAAGCCAAAGATTCCTACAAGTTTACATAAGTAAGTGAAAAGCACATTTAAGAATGTTTCTTCTACACTGTATGGCTGTTCCTCCAACACATTCTTTTTGGAAAACATGGCTTAAGATCAGTGTATTGGATAACTCTAGTAGTTTGAGTAATTGTGTTGGTGTACTTGGAATGTTGTTTTAAACAGATGTATTCTCTGATAAAGTATGAGCTACATGTTACAAACACTTTGCTCTGTTCTGAAAGCCTTGCAAGTTCTTGTATGAAAATATCCATGAATTATGGTAATTAGATTTCCATTTGAAATATCAGCCAGAGTGTTTTAGGAAACAAAGCCTTCACAGTTTTCAATTAATGAACCATTAAAATACTTGAAGAGGCTTTGCCGTGACTTGAGTTTCTTCAGATTTGCTGGACTACATACCATTTCATGAGAAAAAAGAAGGAAGAGCTACAGAAATGGAAGAGCAGATTACAGCTGTTGTATACAAGACCATAGTTAGATGCACAAATATTGAAGGAAGTGATTCTACCATCTTGTGGATACTGGTTTTTGTTCGGTTGTTTTGGTGTTACATCATAACAGTCAATCAATACTGTAAGACTGTTGCCTTGTCTAGCACTCATGACTGAATGAAGGTTGAAGCGTGCTTCTGTGTGACAGTGATGGCAGGGAAATATTGTAGCATTCAACTTTGGAGCTGATCCATTTGTGGCAAACAGGCATGCCTTGTGGGTAAGGAAGCCAGACAATCTTACCAGCTCTGCGAATAAACAGTTTTCCCTGTTTTCTGATAATAATATTAAAGGTCATGCTTTAATGCACTGTATCTAAGAACAAAGTCTAGATTAACTGTGGAAACACTTTTCAATAAAGCTCTAAGTGCTCCACAAAGCCCTTTCTCTTTGCAGTAGAAATCCCCATCCGATGTATAGATGGGTAAACTAAAATGTCCAGGCTTTTCATTGCATAAGCTAGGGAGATGATATGTCTGAGAAATACAGTGGAAAGGACAAGTGGGCAATAGATACATTTCTGTGTCCATGTGGCTATTGGGCCATACCATTAAACCACTCAGGAGTCAGCAGTCCCACCCTCAGGAGAATGCATCGGAGCCTTTCAGAGTTAAAACCCATGAGTTCTGCCTTAATTTTTCTTCTTTATTTTTTTTTCCATAATGATGACAGTTTGGTTTGTGGTGTATTTTCTTTGGAAATCAGTAATGCTGACTTTCTTGGGGCGTTATAGATAACACTCTTGACTTTTCCCTGACTCTTTATTTCCTGTTGTGGATGTTCACAAGTCTTAGATGGCACAGCTTTATTCCAGTGACTGGGCATAGTAACATCCCATTCAGAAAATTTTGGATAGTATCTGTTTTTTTGGGTTGCCTCCAGTATGCTTTCTGTGTTCAGAAAACACTTGGTTTGCTTAAGTTCATATACATACTGGGAAGCAAATTCATAAATACAGTGTTGAATGTTAAGGACTTCATCTAGAAAATATGAATGGAGGATAATAAAATAGGGAAAAAAAGGGAAAATCTGGTTTATTTTCCTTTAAAGAAAGGGCCCTGTCCCCTCTTTATAAGAGGAAATTAGAACTAATAACCTTAACCAATGTGTTCTGTATTTTAAAATACTTCTGAGGCAACAGTGATTATATATTACTATTATTTTGTTTTATTACTATTGATATTTGCAATACTATATTCTTTGAGGTGGTGTTGCTCTGGTAAGACAAGGCAACTGATGTTGCTGATGAGGAAGGCAACAGGAGTTGCAGCCAAGGTGGAGGTGATAAAAAATAGAGCTGTCCTGTGGCATGGCTGCTCTCTCATTGCATGGGTGCTGCAGATGGACAGCAGAAATGTCCCCATAAGCATACTTGAAAGCTGTTGTCAAAGGGAAAGAAATTATTTGTGGTTTTGCCTCTTCGGTATATAAATGTATTTTGTCTGAGATTAATTTAGAAATAAAAAGTCTGGGCTTCTCGTGGTGGAGAACTAATTGGAAACTTAGCTGCTGAGGCTGTAGCATAAGCAATGAGAAGCTGAAGAAAAGAAGAGAGAGCTTCCAGTCTTAATTTGAAACTTTTTCAATACTTTTAGCACCTACTTGGTTTCACATATCTGGAAGTTCTCTTTGTTTACTTTTGTTTGACTTTCTATACCTGTTACATCCTCACCGAGAAGGTGATGAAGTATGGGCTGGATGAGAAGAGGTGAGGACTGAAAACTGTCTGAATGGTTGGGCCCAGTCCAAAGGGTGGTGGTCACTGGAGCAAAGTCTAGTTGAAGGCTAGTCAGTAATGGTGCACCCTGGGGGTCCATGCTGGGTCTAATCCTGCTCAACAACCTCATTAATGACCTGAATGATGGGGTAGTGTATACACTCAGCAAGTCTGATGAGGATACAAAACTGAGAGCAGTGACTGATGCATGTGAGGGTCATCCAGAAGTACCTCAACAGGCTGGAGAAACAGGCTGACAGGAACCTCATGAAGTTCAACAAGGAGAATTGCAAAGTGCTACACCTGGGGAAGAATAGACCCATGCCAGAACATATGCTGGGGACTGCCTAGTCAGAAAGCAGCTTGGCAGAAAAGAACCTGAGTGTCCTGGTGGGTAGCAAGTTGAACATGATCCAGAAATGTGCCTTTGTGGCAAAGGTGGATAATGGTGTTCTGGGCTGCACGAGGCGGGGAGTGTTGCCAGCTGGTCAAGAGATGTGATCCTTTCCCTCTGTTCAGCACTGATGAAACCGTACCTGGAGTTCTGTGTCCAGTTCTGGCCTCCCCAGTATGAGAGATATTAACACACTGGAGGTCAAGAAGATGATGAAGAGACTGGAGCATGTCTCCTGTGTGGAAAGGCTGCAAGAGCTGGGACTGTTCAGTGTGGAGAAAAAAAGGCTTCAGGGGGATCTTTCTGTAAATAAATATAAATACCTGAAGGGAGCGTGCAAAGAGGACAGAGCCAGTCTCTTTTCAGTGATGCTCAGTGACAAGACCAGAGGCAATGGGTACAAACTGAAATGTGGGAGGTTCCATCTGAACATCAGGAAATGCATTTTTACTGTGAGGCTGGCTAGGAGGTGGTTGAGTCTCCGTCCTTGGAGCTACTCAGAAGCCATCTGGGAATGGTCCTGGGCAACTGGATCTAGGTGTCTGTGCTTGTCTGGGGAGGTGTTTGGACAAGATGACCTCCAGAGGTACCTTCCAACCTCAACCATTCTGTGATTCCCTGGTATCTTCATGTTTTTGACTGAAAGCTAAGACAAGCCCTATGGCAGAGGTCTTTCAGAGACATCTCCACTCACAATGAAGAACATGAGAATTTCTGTTACTTTTTTATGGTAAGAATTAAACAACATAGTCACGTGTATGTGTACATGTCTGAGTCCATTTATGTGTATGTATATAAAAAATCTTTGCACCCTTATTCAAGAAAAGAGATGAGAGTTTGTTGTAGGTCCCCTGTTAGATGACAGATCTCTTAATTGTTGTTGCATTTTGCGAAAGGGTCTGTTTTTTGTAATTTGCTACTTTTTTAGTAATTTTTGCTGGTTTACACATTGTTGTTATCCCGAGGAAGCTTTAGCAAAATAGTTCTGCTCCATCTCATCACTCTTGGCAGATCATTCTGCAAATGAACCTTCTTGACTGAAAATACTGTCTCGCAGCTGTTTAGCCAGAGTGAGTTGGGTTCATTTAAGGCCATACAACAGAGTCAACAGTAATTGGCATCATTGTTTAGTGGAGTCAGCAGAGAGACAGACAAATGAATGGATGTGGACTCTGAGTTGCTCTCAGCTTATCAGAATAAGTTCAGGCAGGTGATAAAACAGATATAGATGTCTACGCTGTCTGCCTTGCATCTGGTTGGGAATAGAGGCCTTAATTCTCCCAAAGCAAGTATGCCCAAGCTGACCTGCAGTTCATTATCTGTATTTATTACTGTTGTCTTCTCTTAGCAAATCCATTCTTCTCTCCTTCCCCCAAGTGCCATGTGCCTAGCCTACAGAGAAGTGTATTCCCTGCCTTAAATATGTACACATTGATTAGAGACTTGGAAACACATTTCCACATGTTCACACCATGCTTAACAATCTTACCAAGACCCTTTTCATCAAAGGAACATCATATCCGAGTACCCAAGTGTCAGGTGATAGCCAGTTTTGTCCTGTATGATTATGGCAGAACAACAGTGAGAATCTGTAGCAGAGCTGGGACAATGCCATTGTTTTTCTGTCTTGACTCCACAGTGAATAATTGTCTATTATAGAGCTCTACTGTTTAGTGTCATCCTTAAGGGTTCAATAGAAAATTTACTCCATGCAGGCAGCAAGAAAATGAGGAGCTTTTACTACTGCTCAGGCTTTGAGCCAAAGGTTAAGCAGCAGTATACTCCCATAGCGGTGAACAAATTTGGAGTCTTCTCAGTCAGCAGAAGATCAATGATTATGGTTTTCCTAATCGTAAACTAATTTGTGATTGATTAAATTCATAAGTTCTTGTAAGGGGAAGAAAAGGCTGCCTTGAGTGCTAGCGTACATATGCATACAAAAATGAAAACTGCAAATACAAGCGTCCTGGTACCTGGATTTTTAAAGTGTACCCAGTAGAGCAGTAATAAATATCTTTAAAAAACCTGGATTTACTTTTTTTTTTTTTTTTTTTTTCCCTCCCTTAGAGATATGCCTTGGAGACTTGATAATGTCCAGAGCACAGACAATGATAACATCTGCCAGTATGTGGAATAAAATTCTGTTTACAAGTCTGTGTCAGTGTACTAGTTCGCTTAGCATCTATATCTGCAGTTGGATATTCAGCTGCACAGTACTTAATGTTGGCAAATCATTTAACACCATCATATATATCCTTGAAACCTTCTGTGTAGCTATGTGAATTCTTCATTTTAATCTGCTGCTTATAGCATTTCAAGTAGGGTAACTTGTAACTTTTTAAGTATACCCACATATAGCCAGACAATGATAATCTAAGCTGTTGCTTTGTATCAGATCAGCTGAAGTTTAGTAACAAGCAGGAGGACTTCAAACACATGCATCTTTACCAGTTCCTATACAGTCATTGCTTTGCATTTTAATTCTTACAAGGCCTTTCTCAGAGGAATTTCTTTCCTGGCCAAGAATATTCTTGTGTGCTTAAGTGGAAACATAAGAGGGTTTATACCAATTCCAGCTTGTTCTCTAAATATAGCCACTTCCAATGCTTATTTTAAACTAAGTGTCAAACTGAGGAGTTACTAGGGCAGTAACTGCAGTTTGTTTGAAAAAGAAGAGAGAACTTGCACGGTGAAGTTGTCATATATGGAAATAGGATGAGCGGTATGTGTAGCCTGGACCACCACATGTAGGTAAAAAGAGCTGTAATCAGTGTTTGTTTCTATATGAAAAAGCACTGGTGAATTTGGAGTAGATTTTACAGCTGGTGGGTGCTGCAGCCAAGAATAAGAGTTATGTGATCAGTCGCCCCTTATTAGCAGAGAACTCCAGTAATCTTTTCCTGGGCTGGATCATCTAGATCTTTTTCTGTTAGTTAGACTTTTCAGAATCATTCAGTTTTTGTGCTGTTTCTTTTTTTATAGACAGTTTAGTATGTTCTGTTAGTTATGCATCTGGAAAGGAATTTCACTGCCATGCCTTTAGTCAACCTGCTAGTCCACTGTTCTTAAGAGAAGTAACAGCTGCTTACTGCAGAGCTGCATGTGGCACCCACTTGTCAGCTTAGGTGTCTCTGCTAGTCCAGAGAGAGAGAATGTAAGAGAGAAAGGAAGAACTTCAGCTGAGAGCAGTAGAAATTTCAGTGTAAGTTCACAGTTTGAAAATATTCAGATAATTTTATGAAAAGATGAAAAAATACTTACTCTTTGAAACTTGCTGGAAAATGGAATTGTTGCCTGCTGGACGTCTGCACTATCAGAAACTTCCTTCTTGAAGACTTTTCTGATTTGGTGGTTGTAATATTAAAACTTGTATAGCATAGGTATGGCCTGTATTGTACTGTAGAAAACTCCCTGAGAGGGAGATGGGGCAGTTTGAAAGGTCCTCATAATAATGCATTGCTTTAGCCTGATAGCAGAAGGCAGCCTGTAAGACCTTTTGTAGAGACATGTTTGCAGGTCTGTACATTTTACTGGTGCCTCTACTGACAAGGACTTTTGCTGAGAAAGCTGCATGATGTGCATGGAAAATCTGCTGCAAGGTTTCCATTAGTGCTCCTGTGGTTACTGTTACCCACTGAGCTACCTGAAGGCTACAAGAAATACCCCTGCAAGGGCAGGGGTGAGAGTCTTCAGTGACAGAGATTGTCTCAAATCATGAAGGCAGTAGCTAGACCACAGTAAGTCCGTTGAAAGGGATGTTGAAGGAGTCCTGGTCAAACAGGAATTGATAAGCATCCAGGAATTTTTATACTTAACCTGAAATCATGGCTCTGCTTTTCAACCTCTTTAGCTTTTCCAACATTTTACGGAGTTGAGTTGCCCAAAAAACAAACCTTAAAATTTTCCCAGAAAGCTGAGAGAATTATAAAAATTGTGAGATACTGAGCCCTCTGTCCCAGCTGCTTCGGTGGCCCAACATCTGTACCTGATCATAATAGGCCTCATGTCAGCAACATGTCTGCAAACATTCATAATCCAAGAGCAATAAGCTGTGAAGGAAGATAGACCTGCTCTGTGACAACTTCAGTAAGCATCAGAAACAATCATGAGATGGGTTGTTCAGCTCCAGACTGTTACTCTGAAGGTGAGTACGTTGATTTATCCCCCAGTCAGTATTGACACTGAGGATTGCCCTTACGCAAGTGCAAGACCTTGCACTTGGCCTTGTTGAACCTCTTGAGGTTCACAAGGGCCCACTTCTCAAGCCTGTCCAAGTCCCTCTGGATGCTATCCCATCCCTTTGGCATGTCAACTGTACCACTCAGCTTGGTGTCATCAGCAAACTTGCTGAGAGTGCACTTGATCCCACTGTCTATGTCATTGATAAAGACATAAACAGTGTTGATCCCAGTATGGACCCTTGAGGGACACCACTGATGAATGGTTTTCATTTGGACGTTGAGACATTGACTTTGACAGTAATTCTGTGGTTGTGGGCATCCAACCAATTCCTTATATGCCAAACTGTCCATCCATCAAATCCATATCTCTGTGTATCAATGATTGTTAAAAAATGGCTGCTAGTTTTGAATATAACAATTAATATTTGACTCATCTTGACCAGGGTCCGTATTTTATTGAATCTCATTTTTCTTTTCAGCTATGCTACTATGTTTCCTTCATAGCTGGCACAGAAATATACTACAACAGGTCTGTCTGATGAGTACAGTTTAGTTGCAGTGGAATTTATTCTCTGTTTCTTTACATGATTCATTCTTGGGATTGTATCTGTTTTCATGATCTGTTGCCCAGGTTTCCGTATGTTGCAATTCTATGGCAACACTTGTACTAATACACAATATGACCATGTGCAAACTACAAGAAAAAATTCAGCTCTCCTGGAGCAGGAAGTGTACTTCTTTCAATTAATGTTATTAAAAGGCCACCCTGAGGCTACATTCTAGCACTTAACTCTGAGTTGTTGAAGGGCATTCAGAAAGGTGAGGTGTGATTCTTTTTGAAAATTCAAGCCATGGTGCTACACTGGAAACCTCCTTCATCGCTGCTTCTGCAGAAGAAATAACTACAATGTTAACCGGACACTGTCAAAGTGTGGCTGGTTTGGTTTATCTCACATTTGTTTTGATAGAACCAGGAACTCCCACAAGATGGGTAAGCATCTTTAAAAAGTGACCCACAGTTGCTTTTCAGTAAGAAAGACTTACTAATCTATTTCATTGTCCCATCAAATGTCTATGTACACTTTTTCCCTGAAAATGAAGGATATAAATTTCAGAAGCAAAATGTACCTAGGAGGAAATTTTGATGCTGCAGATTTTGGGTGTCCTGGAGACTCAGCAAATGAGTCAGGAAGGTAATAAGCCTGGCAGGAGACACTGCACTTATGCAGTGTGCAGATGACACCAGCAATAGCAAACCTATATAGTGTGTTCTGTAGGTGAGTGCCTGATGGACAGTGTCCTTGCCAGTTTTAACCATGAGAACCAGTCATTAGGGAATGCTCATGTCTGCCTGAGATCCTGCACTGGAGGACTCCCTTCCTGTCCAAATGAGGCTGCCAACTGCTTCTTGCAACACATTTCCTCCATGCAAAGAACAAACACTAAATGCCAGGAGATCTACACAAAGGTTCAGTGGGTTTTGGCAGCTGTCAGCATTCTGCCTGTCACTGCTGAGCGTATCTGCAAGCCTCTTTGCCATACAGTCATTTCTCATTGTCTGGCAAGCAGCCACAGCTTTTGCTTAATATAAGATACACTTTAGCTTGCACTTTAGCTTATGGTTTCTATCCAGTTGTCCATTGTCAATCCCTTAGGCCATGACTAAACACACTCTTCAGCTGATAACATTTTCTTTCCACTGTTGTATCTGATGCAGAATTTAAGCCCTCATGTACTACTGAATTAATTATGGAAGGAGATATAAAGAAGTAACTCCAGGTTCATTCACTCATGAAATAGCTAATCAGTGGTTGAGCTACCCAGTTAGATCATTTTTCAGTAAGATTCTGTGGGTTTCATTTTCTCTTGACTGGCTTCACATGGCACAGAGATGTAGGTGACAAAAGCAGTTTAAAGATTGTTGTATGCTTCCCATGCTGGAATCTATCTATATTGTCCTGAAACAGCTCGGTTCATGAGTCTGAGAACAGCTGGGAAGCAGAGCCACTTTCTTCCCCAGAGGATTGCACGGACAACCACGGGCATTTCTTGAGGCCAATTTCCTGACTATTAACAGTCCTATACTTTGCCTCAAGAGTCAAAAGCATAACAGAGAAACAATTTCTTTGTTTGCAAAATGTAAAAGATATTGCAGACTTTTATTTCTTTTTCAAAGCAGATTTTTAAGAAGTGAGCATGGAAAAAAAATCCCATGGAAAAGAAAATAAAACAGAGCACTTCTGAATGCAAGGAGAGAACTATGTATATGGCTTGGTTTTCTTTGTGTTGCATGCCATCTCCTGTGCTCTCTAGAGTATTGTGTCTTTTGCTTGTTAAAAATTTACAGAAAATTTAGTTACCCATTGGCATTATGTATTTTCTTGATACCTGCCTTGTTATCATTTTTCTTTTTTAAATGGGAAAAAAATAATCTGTATAGAAAAGTTCTGGTTTGCAGTGATCTTGTGAAATTATATTGTCCTGAATTCTAAATGTGAAGAGTTTTGGCCTTAGATGTTTGTCATATCCTGTGTCTGCTTGGGTTAGCTTCTTGGTAGCTTTAAAAAACAGACTTTTGAAGACTGGTGTGTGATACCTTGTGTTTTCCTCCCTCAGAGCACTGCAGTTATAGGAATATTGGCTCAGTACTTAGAGTTATTTCAGTATCACACATTGAAAAGTTGTCCTTTTTTTCCCCAAGTTCCCAACAGTTATAAATATTTCCCTTGTTTTCCAAGATCAAAGTTGGCAAGCAGCTACTCTGGTGTCCTAGTTTACTCTCAGCTTTTGAGGAGAAGGAGAAGCAGCAGCTCTGGGAGTTCTGCCTGCTATGCTGTGGAAATGGGTCTTTCTCCTGCTCCACAGTAAAGGGGGAGGCTGGGGACCAAGTCAGAAAGTTGCACTGGTAACACTGGCTTAAGTCTCTTGCGTGTGAGTGGCGGAGCAGCTGTCAGTGCTGTTTGAGTTTATAGCTTGGAGAAGAGGCTGGAAAAGGCAATCACACACCTTCACTTTTAGGCAGCATAGATGTGACATTTGAACTGAAAATAAAGGTTGTGGAGATAGACAAGTCACTTACTAACATTTAGTAAGGAGTTAATTGCCTTTGTAATCCCAGAGATGTCCATTGATATTTCTTGGGCAAGCACAACTAAAAATTTCTTAAGTAAACAATGAGCTTTCTCTGCAGGCAGCAAAAATTTCGGACTTGGAACGATAACAGGCTAAACTGGTGGGATCAGATGCCGGGACAGTTTGAGATTTGAAAATCTGTTTCTTGACACCAGAAACAAAGTGGTGAGTCATTTCCAGTGGCCAGCCAGGCACGCCAAGATGCCAGCCGGCACCATCAGGTGTGGAGAGTGGCATATGGGAGCGCTCACAAGTGCCCAGCACTTGCTCCTGCTCCCCATTTCCCCCTGAAGGCTGCATGTTTGCACAAAATACTTTTCCAGCAGAGAATGCACTGTTCCTGGGGAAACTAAACATACAGAAAATGTGTCTGGGACCAGTGGTGAATGTGTTCATCAAAACTGTATGAACTTTAGTAACACCTTCAAGCATGCCAGCATTTGCTTTGTCTCAAATAATTTCTGAACTATACTTTATGGCAAATATGACACTAAAAGGCTTTCTCAGAAAAACTGGGCTACAGACTGTTTTTAGAAAGACCACACAAAGCTTGGCAGATAGAGCAAAGTTATTTCTGCAGGGTTTATTTTCTGCGTAGTTTCTTTTTATTTAGGACACACAGGAGTCACACACATGCTGCTCAGCTGGGCTCATCTGTGGGTACAGTTGGTACCACAACCAGCTCAGGCAGTCCTCCATGCTGAAACATGGCAGCAAGGACTGGAAGGGCACAGGGGGTAGTATCTCAATGTTTCAGACTTAATTCTTCCCTGAGCATCTGTCTGTGACCTCTGTTGGGTTCCAACAGCCAGTGTGGAGTCTGCGGGATTGGATCTCCTGCAGCCTTTTGGGGCCCTTTGATTACATTCTGAGCAATAAACTGCGGTCTGCATTTGCCAGGGAACCGCTCCCTGTGGGTCACAGTGTTAAGTGCCTGGTGAGATTTGGCAGCCCAAGTACACTAAGGTGAGTTAATCTAAATGGTGTTTTGTGGGTTAACCTAAACTTCATTAATGCCTGTGTGATCACCCTAGAATATTTAGGATTTAAAGTAAGGTAGAATGAGGCCTAATAGGTGTAATAATCTGTCGGGGGGGAAACAGTCTAATGAAGGCTCATTCACGCTAATACTTTGGACAGTTTTGACAAGCTTTTACTTACTTTGTCAGTAAAATGAGAGTCAGTGAGGATATCCTGAAGGAAATAGTGTCATGAACTGGCAGGGTCAGGCTGATAGATTTTTTCCGATGACCAGTTTATATCTCAAGTGCTATTTCTGTCTTGATAGATGTGTCTTACAGCTCAACCAGGCTATGCTGAATGCCCTTGTAAGCAAACGCCTGAGGATAAAACTGGATATTCATTGCAATGACATTGCTGTACGTGCTAAGATTTGCCAAAACTTTCATTAGCTTTTCACTTTCAAAGTTATCTAGAAAAAAATTTGAAATATTTGGATTATATGTTAAGAATAAAGTCCGAGCATCTGTGATGACAAGTGTCCCTGGGCAGCTGGGGAGCGTGTGAAGGGGCTGCCTGAAGGAATTTGTTTGTTGACCATTGCCTAGTGAGGGGAAGCGGAGAGGCCACCATGACATGACAGACACGTAAAGAGTGGATGGAGTTAGACAGATGGTAGAGCCCTGTGTGTATTCTGGGTGACATCCAATGGCCTGAAATGAATTCAGGTGTGTAAGGTGGTTCACGGACTTGGATTCAGTCCAGAAGACTTTGACTGCCTGTTTTAAATTGAACACAAAGCCCAGGGAAATTACAGCGTATCAAACTCTGTTGGTTATGGTCAGCAATTAGATACCTTGTGGAAAGCAAAATACTGGTTCCTAAATCTCAATGTCTAAGAATTCGTAACATTCTTTTGCATCCATTTGTTCCTGTTCCTTTAGACAGGATTTTGCACAAGGTGCTGTCTCTTGCTTTCAATACCAAATGGTCCTTACTAACATAATTCTGGGTAGTCCAGATGTCTTGCTCAGAGGCAAAGCTCCACGTCTGAATCTACTCCCAGTTGTACTGGCAACTGCAACTACCGAGGCAGAGGGGAGGGAGCTATAGAGCATCAGCCCCTTCCCGCAGAGGCCCACAGCATCCTGTAGAATACTTCAGATTCTTCTGAACTTTGACACCAGCAGTAAATTTATCAATGTGCAATTTTCTATAACCCCTGTAAAAACAAGAAAGTCATTCTGGGGTTAATAAGTTAATTAAAATTTTGGAAAAAAAAAGCCAAACCAGGAAGCTTTCCTTCCTGGCTTTTGATATGTAGCATTTCATATTTTTAAAATTATCCACTCAACAAAAAGGGATAGACAGTAATACTTGAAGAATGAAAAAACAAAGATCAGAGTAGCCTTGATAGGTTGAATTCCAGGCTTCCTGGTCTGTGACATTATCCTCTGATTTTGCCAGTTTTAACAGTTTCTCTTTAAGGGTACTCAGCTAGAAGTCAGCATTGATACTTGTTGAAAGGAACTCCCTTGCAGGAGTATTGTTATGACCAGTGTCCCAGTACTCAGCTTCTGATGGATGTACTTTACCCTGGAGCATGGATATGTATCATTTGAAGTGTACTTTTCTGCTTGAAGAGGCAGGAAGCTGGACTCTTTATACTTGAATAAAAAATCCTTTGTCAATCATCTCTGGACGTAGAGGATTTGATACATAATGAATATGATGGTACAACAGGCTATACTTAGAGCTCAAATAGGAAATGTAGATTTCGGGATTAAATGTACAACTACTTTCCATTCCCCTAAAATGTGCATGAGTTGTTTTAGAGATTACAGTTATCTAACCTGGGACTATTTTGATAAACCCTTGAAAAAACCCATTCTCCAGTTTTGTAGATGTTGGCTCAGTCTGTCTATGCACTCACACACACACACACATCCTCGGTTGCTACCAGCCATCTGCCAGGCAGGAATGAGGTACAGGACTGCAAGCCTAAAAGTATCCCTGGTAAATGAAGCCTCCAGTATTGATCCTTGAAGTGGCTACCTTCCTGACACAGTTTTGCAGAGCTCCAGGGAATACCAGCCATTGTCCTGTCCTGGTGGTTGTGATGTTCAACATCAATAGACGTGTTGCTTGGCAGCAGGCTTTGTGGTTGCTGAATCATCAGTATTCCATGTTCCCTGCCCAGGATGAATCTTACTGTGGCAGAAGATTAATCACTGTCAGCTGCTTCCTTGCTTAGAGTGGATTACTTGCGAGTGGCCATTGAGTAAACACAGCAACAGCTAAGGGGCTGCCACAGCAGCAGCCAGTGATTAGCTAGTTTACGAGACAGTGACATCCAACAGCTTTTGGAAACTGATGGTGTGCCTAGGCTGATTCCTTCAGGTGACCTTCTACCAGGTTACTGATAGTACCTGTCAGGATCTGATTAGCTCATCTGTAAGTACTTTCTGTAGCCAGCTATTTCAGGACATGGATATAAATCTGTACTGTTAGCAGTCTGTTTATATTTTGTGCTGTGAGATCACTGATCATCCCACCAAGAGCCTGACAGTCATCCTAACGATCCTGGTATAAATAAAAGAGTAGAAAGCCACCAAGCCTACTGAAAGCAGGAAACTGAACTCAGAGGAGTTCAACCTTTGAAGCTAGTGAAACCAAATAAATATTTCACATCATTTTTCAATCTATGTAGGACCTTGGGCCCAGGTAAGTATGAGAGTAAATGTAATTTATGTATGCCAAGCACACGTATAACTTCCCTTGGAGGGACAAATCTTGTGGAGAAAGGTTATATTTTATTAGCTGTGTTGATGTATCTGGGACAGACAGACAAAGATTTAGGCAGATGAGCTGGTTTGGGGGGTAATGCAGTAGATCAAGTGTTCTGGCAAATGCAGAGAGAGCAGATCCACGAAGTAGAACAGTTTTGCTCTTGTAACTGGGTGTGTCCCTATGGTTTGAAGTTGCACTCCAGAAGGCTACTGGTTGAGGGTTTTTTCTCTCCCCAGGGGTAGCGTTGCAGCCTGGCCCAGGACCCCCCTGCATGCTGTAAACTTGCTCCTTTGTGCACCCAAGTCAAGTGATGCTGGGCAGACTTCTGTTCCTGCTTGCCCCAGCTCCAAGGCTTGCTTGTTGTCTTCCTCCCAGGGTTCTATTTGCTGTGACTGGAGTCTTCCCACTTCCCTGGCTGAGTGCAGGTTTGCTTCAGAGTTTTGCATATATAGTAAGTGCCATGGCCTTTTAGTGTAACCCCTCTGGAGCATACCAAGGAAGTTTCTCAATTAAGAACTCTTTGCTTTTGCAGCACAAAAGCATGATCTTCCAGATTATTGCAAATCCTGACATGCGGCAACCCAATCAGGGTTGGTTGGGTTGGTATTATCTCTTTCTTCTCTCTCTCAAACTCTTATTCCCTGTGGCTGTGCTTGTCACTCTGATCACAGGAGAAGTGTGGCCCCAGAAATCCCCTCTCTTAAAGCACAGTGAGAAGTCCCCTGTCTCATGGTCTGGCTCAAAAAATTCTTCATGTCGGCTCCCCTATGGGGTGTTGGCCAACAGGTTGGCCTGGGTTGCAAATCTGATGGATTTTTCCTCAAAAATGTGCCAAAGCCTTGTGGCCTGTGGATGGGTAGGTTTGCCTTGGGCAAGCCGAGACGTGCTCAGCACATAACATAAAGCAAAGCTCATAATTCATTACAGGCATACTCCACCACATCACACCATGTGCATCTGTATAAATAAATGAAAAGAGCAATGAAGAAAGTAAATAGACAATATAATGAAAGGGAATACTATAGGAGTGAAATGTCATATTCTTTTGCTGGAGGAAGGCAGCCCTGTGATGTACTCCACCAGGACAAGCAGCTGTTCTGGAAGAGCTATCACAGTGCTTTCCCCTGTGTGCTTCATCCTGGTGGAAACATGATTTAGCACAGGGATAGAGCTAGTAATGAAAGAGATAAGGACTCTGAACAAATGGATGCCTGATGATTTCCACTTTATCTGGTTTTTATCTTTAATATTCCCTGTGCTCTGGGGACAGTGGAAACTGATTTAAGAAGCCAAAGATTAAAGAAAAGGCTTTTCTGCATTATTTTCAATTCAGAAATTCACAGCAGAGAATCATGTGTCTCCAAACCTTACCTACAACATGCTCAAATAGAGCAGCTGATAGAAATCACAGGGATGGCTTTTTGAAAGAGCTGTTGCAAGGAAAACAAGATAGAATGCAGAAGAACCTGAAAGCTTTTGTGTCAGCAGGTAAAAAGTTGTCAAAACTGTGATGAACAGTGTGAAAAGGAGAACTGAGGGGGCTGGATAGCAGCTCACTGGTATTGATGGATCGGCTGGAACAAGCAGAAAGAAAACTTTTTTAAAGTGTATAAAAATCAGTGAGGTCATTGCGAAAGAAAGCAAACACACATGCTTGTGTTTGGAACAAACAGAAGATCTGGTGTAATTGGTGGATGATGTAAGGATCTTGGGACTTCAAGAGGGAGAGCAAGGAGACGACCCAGCTGTTGCCTAAAGGCTCTTATTAGCTGAAGTGTCGCCAGTGCAGCGGAGCAGCTCATCTAAATCAGAAACAGAAAACGGCAGCGCAATCTGGACCTTCGCCAGGCTTTCACAGGCCATTGAATCAAGGCTGGAAGGCATTGCCAGTGCGGTAGTAGCTGCAACCAGATGCTGCAGTCACAAAGAGTTTCAGGACTAATTGCGTTACTTTTATGGTTTCTGACAGGCCTTTAGCTGTTAG
Source organism: Todiramphus chloris collaris (assembly GCA_025345505.1). Classification (NCBI taxonomy): domain Eukaryota; kingdom Metazoa; phylum Chordata; class Aves; order Coraciiformes; family Alcedinidae; genus Todiramphus; species Todiramphus chloris. The sequence continues at coordinate 23,739,821 of JANVCC010010406.1, read as the reverse complement.
CACAGCTGTGTTTCTGAACTTTCTGGGGGAGCAAAGGACAGGACAGGAGGTGGGGCTAGTAGTTAATTGAAGCCCTCAGCTGGGAAAAGAACCTTTGGAGATTCATCCCCAGGGCTGGGAAGCATGAGCGTCCTGGCCCGGTTTTGTGTCCACGGCAAAGGGAGAATCAGTTTGCCAAGTCAGGTGAGCTGAGGAGAAGGCTGCTGATGGAGCTCCTGCTGTCAGGGCTGTCCATCCAGCTGGAGGAAGGTGCATGGCTGCCTGGGTGAACTGCCTGTGTGTTCATTGCCTGAGGCTGTGCTTTTCTACAAAATGCTTTTGTTTTCAATAAATACTACTCAGCTTTGTGAAAGTTTCCTGGAAACCGCATTCTTCCCCCTGAAGAATCTGAGTAGTACAGGCACAGATTTAGTGGGGTCCTCAGGTGCCCTTCCTGCTTGAGCAGTCAGGGTGGCTTCTGGCAGCAGCCAGGCAGGACCACGGGCTGTTGTTGCGGAAAGGTGACAGCTTTAGGTCTAAGGTGCCCCTCTAGACACACGAGAGGAGCAGAAGCCTTGACAGTAGCAGTGCATGTCAGTCACTGCAGAAAACAAAAACCAACCACCTCCTGCTTCTCCATCCCTCAGCTGTTTTCACAGAGCTGCTTTTAAGAAACCATGGAGAAGACAAGGAGGTTTAAAGACTGAACATTTTTTTCCTGTGATGACAATGTTAGCTGGTCCCAGTGTATACCATGCAGTTCTTCTAGTGTGGATTTGATGGCTTACCACAAATAAAGTCATCTGTGGCTTGATGGAAATGAACATACCAGCTATGCCCTTGGGGTCAAGTAGCTTTAATCATGCCACCGCCCTGGATGTTTTGGAACTGAGCCTCTATGTTCATTAATGTGGGCCAGGCTGTTCTGTTCAGCCCTGTATGTGTCATGCGTGCATCTCTCTGTCTGGGGGAGAAATGGCTGATGCGTATCTCACAATGGCCAAGGGCAAGTGCTTAAACACTGACTCTCACAGGAGTGGACCACTGTTGCCACACTTCCCTGTCAGACAGATCAGGCTGGGAAGAAGGGTGTGGGGCAGACCTCCCAGGGGTGTGGGTGGTGGATGGACCTCCTCCTCAGGTCCAGCAGCAATGGTGGGAATTGATTCTTTCTCCATCTGCCTAGGATGCACTGCTGCTACCAGGAGACCTTGCTCACACGAGAGGTCTTGGTGTCTCTTGATGTGTGTCAGGTTTGGTGACATTGTGGACAAGGCTGCCTAGAGGGGACCAACCTGCCCTGTGTCAGGCAGATGAAAGCAGCAAGGGAGGCTGCGGCCAGCTGGGAGCTGGCACCAGCACCCTGCTGGAGCTGCACCACAGCATCTCTCACAGGAACCTGGGGTGAGGGCTCAGTGCCCTGTAGACCCATGTTGCCTGGTTTTTAAGGCTGCACAGACCAAAACTTGCTGCAAAGACCTTCAGCTCTAATAACTGCCTGCTGCCTGTGCATCAAAAGTTATTCGAGTATTCCTAATTGCATTTGTGTGACTTCTTATTAAAAAATGCCTTAGTAGTTGCAGTTTAAGTAGCTATAATTTTGAATTCCAGCGTCATATTTTGGGCTCATCTGAAATATTTGTGCAGGCTTTTGTGTGTTTGTTTGATTGATTTGGGGATTTCTTTTACTTTCTTCATGGCATTGTAGGGGAAAACCTTTTCCTCCAATTGAAAAGTCACTTGCTGATGCAATTTTTTTTGCTTTCCCAAATCACTTCCTAAAATAATTTGAAAAAAACCTGACCACACCCTCCACCTCTTTCCTCCAAAAAGCCTTAGCAAAATCATGGTGATTGTTGCTGGTTAGAGGAAGAGTATTCTTCAGAAAACCTCCAGTCTTCATAGATAGGACAGATGTAGTATAGATCCACACAATTCTATTTTTCAAGACAAATTGTCAGCAAAAAATGTCCACTTTAGTTGAAAATTTTGCTTTCTCCTGAAAATAAATTGAATAAAAGGTCCTAAAAAAGTAACTGCTTTGCTGCCTTTTTTTTTTTTTTTTTCCCCTGAGCAGTAGAATATTAAAAAAAAAAACCCAACACCTAAAGCCATGGCCTAAATTTCAGACACTGAGATTCCAGAGAAAGTATCAGTAAAATCAGTTTTTGGCCTAAGAAATCCTGGAAATATTTATTCTTTCCAGTTTCTGTATGGGAAATACGGAGAAAATCCAGATGTGACTGGCAACTTTTAAGATGCATGTTTCAAGTTTTCTGTATAAATGAGTGCCTAATCAAAGGTAAATTCCCAGCCTTTTATTGCTTCATATTTCCTCAATACTGTTTCTCTTGGAGCTCACTGCATATATGCAGGTTTTTTTTGTAAAGCTGCACTGTTGCTGAACTAAATGAACAGTCATGTCAGATATAAACCCCAGAAAACCTAGCATGTCTGTGCTTACCCTTCCAAATTTTTATAGAGGAAATATATCATTGAAAAGCTAACTGGTAGTTTTAGTTGTCCCACTTGTTGGGGTTTTTTTCATTTTGTCAATGGAATTTGGTTTAGTTTATTAGCCAGTGTCTGGCATTTTTTCTTGTTTATGTCACTATAGAGAAATCTATCAGTGTAGTTTATTCACTGTTCTGGGGAAAAAAAAGTAGTATTGCTGGTCTTAAACCCCTTCTTCTAAGCCATTGATATAGTCATTGATGACTGATATATTGATGCCTATTTGGCAAGTAAATTAAAAAAAAAGAAATCTGGAAAAAATTGGTGAATGACTCAGATTTCATGTATCACAAACTGTTATTGAGAGAGACTCTGTAGGGAACTGCTTATTAGAACAGCAAGATGAAAGAGATACATACAGAAGAATTTTAAAGGTCTTGTTTTGAGAGGCTAAAAAGGGCAAGAAAGGAAGACCCTGGTAATTACAAACCAGTCAGCCTCACATCCATCCCTGCAGAGGTAATGGAGCAGCTCATTGTGGAGATCGTATCTCAGCACATGGAAGAAATGTAAGTTATCAAGAGTAGCCAGCATGGAGTTACTAAAGGGAGTTCATGTCTGACTAATCTGAGAGCCTTCTATGATGGTGTGAGTGAATGGGTAGATGCAGGGAGAGCAGCGTATGTTTTCTACCTTGACTTTAGCAAGGCTTTTGACACTGTCTCCCATAACATCCTCGTGGGTAAGCTCAGGAAGTGTGGGTTGGAAGAGTGGACAGTGAGATGGAGTGAGAACTGTCTGAACAATAGAGCTCAGAGGTTTGTGATCAGTGGTGCAGAGTCCAGCTGGCGACCTGTAAGTAGTGGTGTTCCCCAGGGGTCATTTCTGTGTCCAGTCTTATTCAACATCTTCATCAATGACCTGGATGAAGGGGTGCAGTGTACCCTCAGCAAGTTTGCTGATGATGCTAGACTGGGAGGAGTGCCTATGCTGCCATCCAGTGAGATCTGGACAGGTTGGAAAGATGGGCAGAGGCAAACCTAATGAAGTTCAACAAGGATAAGTGTAGAGTCCTACACCTGGGGAGGAACAACACCATGTACTGGTACAGGTTAAGGATACCCTGCTGGAAAGCAGCTCCATGGAGACGGACCTTGGCATCCTGGTGGACAATAAGTTAGCCATGGGACAGCATTGTGCCCTCCTGGCAAGGAAGGCCAGTGGTATCTTGGGGTGCATAAAGAAAAGTGTGTCCAGGGAGGTTCTACGCTGCACTAACAAGATCACATCTGGAGTATTGTGTCCAGTTCTGGTCTCCCCAGTTCAAGAGGGACAGGGAAATACTAGAAAGAGTCCAACAGAGAGCTACAAAGATGATGAAGGGACTGGAACATCTTTCTTGTGAGGAAAGGCTGAGAGCCCTGGGGCTGTTTAGCCTGGAGAAGAGAAGACTGAGAGGGGATCTTATGAATGTTTACAAATATCTGAAGGGTGGGTGTCAAGTAGAAGGAGCCAGTCTTTTTTCATTTGTGCCCTGTGATAGGATGAGAGGTAATGGTGGCAAGGTGAAACACAGGAAGTTCCTTCTCAACATGAGGAAAAACTTCTTCATTGTGAGAGTGACAGAGCCCTGGAACAGGCTGCCCAGAGAGGTTGTGGAGTCTCCTTCTCTGGAGACTTTCAAAAGCCACCTAGACCTGTTCCTGTGTGGCCTGCCCTAGGTGTTCCTGTGCTGACAGGGGGGTTGGACTTGATGATCTCCAGAGGTCCTTTCCAACCTCTACCATTCTATTATTCTATGAGGCTTACTGCTGCAATGCATTGTTGCACTGAGAAAGGATAGATTTGAAACAGTGGGTCCTAATCCCCCTGGGGTTAATATTTTGCTGGGACATGGAGGAATGTGAAATGAACACATACTTAGTCCTGTACGGTTTGATTTATCTGTCAAGGAGAAGACAGTGAAGTTAAACAGTAGGTAAAAAGTCATTATATTATGGGCAAAAAGTGCATTCGTCTCCTCTCTGAGTAGCGAGTGGAACATATCTGAGAGTCCTCTTCCTCCCATCTCTTTTTGTGGCTTTAGGTGTTTGCCTTCACCAGGGAACTGCTAGCTCTTAGCATTCAAAAGGAACTACCTTTGACTGCTACCATTGGTTCCTGGCTTTTGTTGTCTGTGAAGAAGCTTGTATGGTGTCTTCACCATAATGGCAAAACCTCATGCTGTTCTCCAAAAACTGAAAGAAAGTGCAGCTTGCCTTACACTTCCCCTTACACTGCGTGGGGCTGCATCTACCCCCTGAGCAAGTAATGGCCAGAACTTGTACTCTTGTTTCTGTGTCATCAGGCTTTGCTCTGCATTTTGTGACTATCTCTCTTTTGATTTCCTGTGATTTTGAACAGTAACCATCTCTTGGTAACTCCTGAATGGCTACTATAAATTAAGTGCTATGGGCATTTGGAGGGAAGGATTTTGAGGAAAAAAAAATTGTGTGGCATGCTGCAAAATGAAGCTGCATATTACATTTTCAATGAGAGATTGCACTCTACAGCACTGTGCATTCATGAAATTCTCCATACACTGCTAAATATCCTTCTGTTACTTCTCACAAACAAGTTGTGGAAAGTTGTCTGCTTCTGTACTACAAGGAACCCTCTCTGCACATTGATTTTTGCTCACAATTGCTCTGTTTCAGTCCTTGAGGCCTGCATTGTGAGACCTGCCTTTCTGCAGCAATGGCTCATGTTGTTGCTATTACTGAAGTACAGTTTAGTATAAAGGCCATTTAGTCAGTGCCAGCATTCATTTGGAAGAAGCTTAAAATTAGCATTTTATGTGCTTGATACTGGAAAGTGCCAGGCTCCCTGATCCTTATTAGCAAAGCATTGAGACTTGCATATAAAGCTCTCTCTCAGTGCTCCCATTGATTTCCATGGTGTCAATCACACATTGAAACTTCCAGATGCTAAAATGATTAGCAGGTTGGGGATGAGAACACTCCATTTCTGGAGACTTAATGAATAGATCAAATTAATCTTTTTTTAAAAAGCAATAAAAAAAAAACCCCTCCTGATTAAAAAGGGAGTTCATGATCACTGCTGTCATATCAGTGGGGATATGAGAGCAACAGTACAGCAAGCAGAACTGAGAGTCAAGTTTATAGTGACAGAATCATCCTGACTGGAAACTCAAAGAGGTTTTCTTTCTCTTTTAAATCACTGTTTTTTGTAGAAGAACCTAGTCTACTTGTAATTAAGTCTTGAAGCTAGGCAGCCATTTAAGCCTCATAGCTGGTAATTTGAGGTCTTAGTGAATGTGTTGACAGTTGACAGTAATTTAATTCTGGGGGGAAAATAAAAAAAAAAAGATGACTATTATAAGAAGGTTTTGTTTCCTATGGGGTTTCTCATGAAGTACTGACAAAAATAGGGCTGAAATCTAAACTGAAATGACCAGGTATGGATTCTGAATGGTAGGTTTCTTTCTAAGCAAAATGATCCAAATTCAGACTAGCCTAAAAGCACAGGTTCTTCATCACTTCTTATTGCCACTTACATAAATTAAAAACAAATGTGTGAGAAGCATTTGACTTTTGATGGAGCCGTGGTTATTTCCCTATATGCATATGAAAAAACACGAATACCTTGGACTAGCACAGGCCAGCAAATAAATGCTGTACATACTAACTCTTCGTAACTTAGCGGCTATCTGTGTGCAAGTGGATGTTTTGTGTGCTCACATTGTAGTGGCAGATAAGTATTTGGCAGAACACATTAGGTGCCTATTTTTAAATATTTATTCCTGTGTTTATTTTTCTTTCATATGCTGCTGCAGTAACAAGTAACTCATACTTAACCAGTGTTTTTGTATATTCCTCCAAGAGCCTAAAGCCAGACACAGTTGATATAAAAAGAAATTCCCTTCCCTAAAAAGAAATCTTCAAAAAGCAGCTTTTCTGTATTTACACAACGCCTTATACTGGTTGGGGCTGCACCTACCCCCTAACTAGGTAGCAATCATTTATTTTACCTCTGTTAAACAAAAATGTACAGTACAAATGGGTTCCTGTGCACAGTGTCTGCAGGTGAGACATGGAGCAGATGCAGAGGGATGCTGTAACATGCACTGCCCAAGGAATCGGGTCTTGTCAGAGATGGTGTCTGCTCCTGGCATCTTCCTTGGGGTGTATGGGAGATGACTTTGTCACCTTTGTAGACCAGATGTGTACCTGCTCTTTGCCTTGAGGGAGCAGGTACTTTCCATATGGATGACTTTTTTTTAACATCAGAGAGAATACTTTTGAAAAGGTAATAGGAGAGCTCCTAGGAAGCAACACCAGAATGGCTTAGCAGAGTTGGAGAGTTCAGGCAGGATTTGGGAGGCGAGGGTGTGCCTTAAAGGCAAGCAGTATATTTAACTGACTGCCTAAGTGTCCCAGTTAAGCAAGTGCTTACATATGTGCAGAAACTGAGAGGAGTGATGAGATGAAGTGACAGGATTAAAGAAGGAGAAATAGGAGATGCTGTGGGGAGTCTAAAGAAGATAGGTGTGATGTGCTGTTGGGTGAAGAGCTAACTTGACACAGTCCCTAACAGCTCTTACAACGCTTGGTTGCAGCCTGGCTGATGAGAATTAATACCAAGCACAGGATTTGTCTGATACACATTGCCACTAAGTTAGGAGGATCACTTTCCAGATTGCCTATGGGATCCTGCTTCAGACATGGATGTCCTGGCTTATTTTGTTGTTCTTAATATTTTTTGTCTCCCTCTGTGTTTCACTTCTTTATGTCATTGTATTCCTGGTTTATGTGACTTACGCATCACGTTTTACTCTCCTGATGTTGTGTTTGATGTGTTAGTAAAGCCTCCAGCACCAGGCTTCTGTTTCACTGCGATTCATTTACCGTTGCCTCCTCTTTCTACATCTTGTTTATTTTGCATTTTTTTGGCCTCTTTGTGCATTTTCAGCTTGTCATTGCATCCTTGCTTTTGTTTTTATAGAGGTGCTTATGTTTTAGGCCCTGCCCCTAAAATACCATCTATAGAGTAATTTTGAAATAACCCCATTGAGACTGCTGATGTGTTTACATGGTGCTGTACATTTAGCACTTCCTGAATCAGCAGATTTGTACATGTTAGTTGCACTACTTAAGAGTGTCTTTCTAGTTTTCTTCTTTGGAACCAGAAATGCTTTAGAAGTTTTTGGCTGCAATATGTTTGTTTATGTATTGTTTTAAAATCTAAATTATAAAAATTAAGTTTAAAAGTTTTGATCTATAAAACAAAAAAATATTCCTGCAGCAAATTCCTGCCTGTGTAAATTATCTTGTCATTGAAATCATCTGTCTACAGCTACAGCATCTGTCTACAGAGGACAATACTTACTTAATAATCTGCTTTACACTGGAATAATGTCTTTCTCAAAAGATTCTCAGTAATTTAAAAATTATGATTAAAAATGCTGTGAGACACATGATTTGTGTGGGCATACTGGGTTATTGAAAGGTTAAATGAGTGGTGGTCTCAATCTCCTGACCTAGCCCTAGAACAACCATTCTTGATTTTAAATAAGTACTTTTGTCCAGGGATGCAAAAGCAAAGGCTCTGACATTTATTATTCCGATGCGTGTCTGTTCCCAGGACATTACATTTCTGTGGATACATCTCATGAGGGTGAGAAAGCTGTGCTGTTCAGCCCTGAGCTGTACTCCGAGGAGTGGAGCTGTGTCAGACTGATTTATCAGATAGCAACTACTCCAGAGACTTCACCTGATCCTGCCAGGCTCAACCTGTACCTGAGGAAGGAAGGAGAGAGCTTTGATCATTTGCTGTGGTCAGCCAAGGAGCCTTCAGATAGCTGGCTCATAGCTAGCTTAGATGTAACAAACAGCACAAAGAAGTACAAGGTAAGCCACAGGCTTTCTGGTGCACTAGTTGGGGTGTACGGACTGCTTCTCAAACATACCCACTCTGGGCCCTGTTCTTTGCTTTCGCCTCTAGCAGTGCGTGAGTTGCCCCTCTGTCCCTAAAATCAGCAAGCAGAGCTGTCTGGGGTCAGCAGCCGCTGCTCTTCCCAGCACGCGGGCAGGACGGCACAGCTGGCTCAGCGGTGCGGCGAGGATGCCTCACCTCGTACCAGCTGCTGGAGTCCTGTACCAGATACGGGTCCTCCCAGGTCTTGGGTCCACAGCTGTGCTCACTCCTTCCTGTGCTCTGTGCGCTTCTGGGAGGAGGCAGAGGCTGGAAGGAGAGTATTTCTACCCAAAACCTGTCCCATCCCACCTCTCACAATACCACCCTGTACAGCCACAGCTGAGGAATCTGGAGCCCCATACAAGTGTCGTATCTTTTGGCCTTGTCTCATTGTCCTTCTGTGTGCCTTCTGTCCTTGAGGAAGAGCACTGATTTCTGTCTGTAATGCTCTTCCAGCAAAAGCACCTTTCCTGACTGTAAGAATGATGAGTCCCCCACATATATTTAATTTGTTCTCTCGCTTATCGTGTTTAAATATCCAGGCTGATAATGGAAATACCAAAACCCTAAAATTTACAGTTTGGTTTATATTGCACAGATTGTACTAGAAGGTGAAATGGGACAAGACAAATCCGCCAGTATAGCAGTTTTTGAAATTAAAATAACTCCTGGATATTGTATTGGTAAGTATGGTCTGCTCAGCTTACATATTCTCTGCACAGGAAGAAACACCTCGTTGGCAGTTTTAAAACTGAATTAAACATGGGAGTTTAGAAAAAAAGACAATGTCTTTTTTGTTATTGAAAAGTAGACTGCCATACTCTATATAGAGTATATCTATATATATCTATATAGATATTTTTTAAGGGTTGCGCACACTAGTGTGTGTTTTTATTCACTCATCTCTGTAATATATATATAGATATTTCACATACAATAGTTAATTATAAAGCTATTTATTGTTCAAGCAGGAACACGTGTTATATCTTCACAAAACTATAGTCTGCCGCAAATATTAGACATAACGTCTGTGGTGTTGTTTCTGCTGCCTGCCTGCTCATGCTTCATTACAGTGGCATCATGCAGGCTGCAGAATCAAAACTCTGTTGATATTTACACTTACTGCTATTTCTTCATAACATCTGCCAGAAACCACTAATGAAGTTCAGAAATTACAGTGGCTAAGACCCTGGGAGACCTTTGCATTTCTGGGGAAATCTGGTGGAGTCCAACCAAATTGTCACAAATTCTTTGGCTCTGTGAAGGAAACAAAGCAGTCTCATTAGTGCTATGAAATACTAGTTCTGCTCTCCTTCTAGACATTTCTGACTTACAAGTGGAACTTCTGCTCTATTTAATACAATGGAATCTACTTTATTTGACTTTATATTGCCAAGTATTGAAAAGATAGATCAGACTGAACAGGATCGAAATGAGAATTTTATCCAATCTCGATTAAAAACTGTGCCGATGTTTGCTTCCATGTATTACAAGCTGTTAAGTGCTGTGCCCAGTTTTATAAGTAAAGGTGTTACCTGCATTGCCATGTGTAAAATGAAGCCAGTGCTTAGCCATACCTCTCTTCTGGTTTCTGTAATGAAAGTGTGTGCACTCAGCTGGTGATGTGACTTTGCAGAATGTGACTTTGAAGAAAATCATCTTTGTGGCTTCGTGAACCGCTGGAACCCCAATGTCAACTGGTTTGTTGGTGGAGGGAACATTCGTAATTCTCAGTCTATCCTGCCCAAAGACCACACACTTAACAGTGAACTGGGTAAGAACAAATGTAAACCAGAATTATAGTGGAAAATCTGAGTCTGTGATCCACATATGACTCTTACAGTGCAAATTATTATGTGAGCTCTTTTTTTTCTCCTTGCATTGGGTGGGGTAAGAATGACTTATTTGAAAAAAAAGGGATTAGAAAAAGATGGGGGGAATTTGCAGAAGTTCATACAAAGTCTCCTGTAAACTTTGTAATAAGTTTGTTATGATCTTTGCTGGGCTTCAAAACTGCTCAAAATAAAGACAAAATTTTGGACAGAGAGGAGGAAAATTCATATTTCTGTGCATTCTAAAAGTATGGGCCACGGTAAGATTTAAAATCTTTTACCACTGCTTTGTACATCTGCAGGGCTTTTCTTTCCAGTGGCTATTGAGAAAGATGAATAGGAAAGGTAGGGGATTGAAACTTGTTTGCAGAATCTTGGGTTAAATTGCACAGTTTAGGAGCTTTGTTTCTTTCAGTCAAATCTCGTGCTGTTAATGCAGTCTGTTGGAGGCAGAATGCTGTAAAGACTTAAAGGATTTTCATCCCAGTATGAAATACTTGTCCCAGCCACCTTGTTGAGAGGAAAATGTTTTACATCGTCATACAGAAGGACTGAGGGACATCTTAGCCTTTGGTGTAGTGTTGCATGAGGTACCACAGCAGGTGATGGTCAGGAGATCAGATGGTCAGCGTGCTGTTGCAGCACACTCTGTCCCAGGTAATGTGACACTCATGATGGCATAAGGAATCACATCATGAAAAGCAAGGTTGATCCTCTTTCCTTAACTCATGCCGCTGTGCCTTTTTATTTCTTTCACAATTGTGTGAGTTGAGTACAGAGTGTCCGTCCCGCCATGCATCACCTTGTGGCACCTAAATGCTGGTAAAATTTTGATGGAATTTTAACTTACCAGAATTTTCACAGCAGACAGTGGTTCTACCTATTAAATAAAGTACTGTATGTGATAGAAAACACCACCAACCAGGAGGAATACGTTTTCTTGTAGCCACGGTGTCTCTTTCTCACACCAAACCCTCACTGCTGGCCATCAGCTGAGAAGAGCCCAGGAAGCCAACAGGCACAGAAGAGCCTTCTTTTTTCAAGAATTGTGCTACAAAGGTCTGTCAGCCAGGAAGATCACAATTAAGCTATGAAATGTGGTAAAACTGCAGAGCAAAAATGAAGCCCAAAACTTCTCATGAAAGTGCTGCTGAAATGTTACCAGTCCTCTGATGGTGGGCAGACTGGAGAAGACCCACAGCCAAAGTCTTTTCCGGTCCTTCCACTGGAGTGAAGTGAGAAGTGACATCTCCATGTCTGAAAACACTATAGCTAATTAACATAGTGGTGTAGATACAAACCTAATGTCACCATTGGCAGTGTCTGTGCTGAAGTACCCTGTCAGTTTGACACTTTACTCTCCTCTAAGCTTTCTACTTGTGAAGCAACATCACCTGATGCTGTTTGATGCTGTGTTTCTGGGAGTGCAGAAGAAGGAAAACTACAGATGCACAGCATATCTGAGTGCATGGATGTGCCCTGTTTAAATTGAGATAGCTCACCCAAAATCAAAGTCTAAGAATGTGTAGGCTTTAAAAATGCTGCAGGTCATATTGGCCATTGTGGAGGAGAAAGTCTACTCACCTGTAATGCATTTTTCTGTTTATTAACATTGGAAAAAGACAAAATATGGTACTGAGCTGTTAAGAGGCAGGGAATTATATATAATTTTATATATATATTTATATATAAATATATTATATATATATTTAATTTTTTATATATTTTATATATATAATTATATATATTATATATATAGTTATAACACATTTTTCCATTTACGAATGGCTCCCAAAATTCAGACAGTTTATCACTTTCTTTAATATAAAGGTCTCAAATAAAGACTAAAGAGCGGAGACTGACTATTTTGCCAAGCGTGTCTTAGCCAAACAACTTTGAATTTTACATGGAAGGAGGAAAAAAAAAAATCTCTTAGAATTACTAAAATTGCTTAGGAATCAACTGTCATTGTCCAGGTTCTGGAGATACATGTCTAGTTTCTACCCATCTACCCATGTCCTGATACTTCTTGGAAGCGGTGTCCTTTAAAGAGTGTTCTAACCAACTTTCTTTTATACTTTTAGGTCACTACATGTATGTTGACTCTGTTTACGTCAAACATTTTCAAGAAGTGGCCCAGCTAATCTCACCAAAGACCACAGCCCCAATGTCTGGCTGCTTATCTTTTTATTATCAACTTAAGCAGGAGAGTAGCATTGTTTTTACTGTTTACTTGAGAGACACGAGTGGCTTTTATGAAGAAATCTGGAAAACAGACAGTGCACTGAGTGCAGACTGGGAGCTAGCAGAAGTTGACTTCAATGCGCCATACCCCATGGAGGTAAAGTAATCATTCCTGTACAGTCCAACTATGACTTCCAAGTTGCATCAGCCATCAGTGCCAGCTCAGGCCAAGTTGGGAATATGGTAGTAGCTGTCCAGTTTCTGAAAGATGATTATAAAGATGATGGCAATCAATCGTTTCCTCTGCCCACTGCATAAGGGTCACGGAGGAATCACTTTCTATACTGGCACTTGATTTTCAGCAAAGATGAAGTCAGGTGGTGAAGTGCTTGAACAGAATACCTTAGGAATCTGTAGAGGTCTTTCAGTTCCCACTAAATAATGTCAATGTTCTCTCAGTCCTGTATTTCTGTGACTCAGTGATCTATTTTTGAGGATGCCGAATATCATAAGATAACGCATGCCTCCCGCTGCATAAGAAAGATTTAGAAAAATATTTGAGCCTTACTGCCTCGTCCGCTGCCTTACATGATTCTGCAGTTCAGTCTTTCTGTGCTTTCACAAGAGAGAGTCCAAACCTGCATCCTAATAGTACAGTACTTTCCTTAGGTGTGAAAGCCAGCTCTCTCTCTCTCAGAAGCATCAGAAATAAATTGAATGTTTTATTCCCTGGTGTTCACTAAAAAAACCCCAAACCTTAGAAGATTGGAATAAACATTTTTAATATATATGTATATATGTATGTGTAAATATGTATGTATAACACATGCAAACACACATACACATAAATATGTATAAGGATGTGTGTATGTATATATATGGTTATATACACATACATACATTCTATTTATATATATGTAAAATATATATTCTTATATCTGATACACATACAGATATCTTAGAAGACTGGAATAAATGGTCTATATATTATATATACACATACATAGTTTTTATATATATATATATACACATAAATACTCTCTCCCTATATATGTACTTCTAATACTAGGATTACAAATAGATCAGCTTTCATTCTATTTGTTTTAACTCCACTTAAGTTTTTTGTTAATTAACTGTAAGCCTGAAGATTTTAATAAATTATTAGGGGTAAAGCTAATTTTCATCAGCTGTTATACAGTCCTTTTATACTCCATAAAATCAGTAACCAAGTTGTCCATTTAGATTGTCAGACTTCAAATGGTATGGGAAAGGGGATCAGATCTGATAAGGTCTCATAATACTGAATAGTAAGTGAATTACTTATTCAATAAATGTAATGCAAGGGGAAAAACAGTCCCAGCACTACAGGTGGAAATTAATTCATGATTGCTTAGAGCTTGGCATTACTATGGTTAGTTTTGTGCAAATATCATCTCAGTTCTTAGTGCCATTCAGAAAACCATCCAAAATGTTGGAAACCATCTGTAGTGGAATAAACAGCAAAACAGAAGCTGTTGTACCACAGGATGAATGCACGGAGTACCCCTGTGTTCAGCAGAGTATGCAACTCCAACCTGCTCAGTTAAAAAATATTATTATGCAACTACAAGAGGGAGATGGGGATAATCAAAAGGATGGGGAAGTTACACTAAAGAGGTAACATTTTTCAGCCTGGAAAAAGCATGACTGAAGTAGAATATGGTAGAGGTTAATAAAACCTGTGAATGACACAGAAAAGACTAACTGTTCCCTTTTTCTCTTAATTTATGTTGCTGTTCCAAAATCTTAATCACCAGGTAAAAGTTTTAAAATAAACCAAAGGGTTTGCCCACATCACATAACTGGAGAACTCACTTCCATAGTATACTATGGATACCATTATTCTGATCAGTTCAAAACTAATTAGACAAATTAATGGGGTAGAAAGAATCTATCAGGAATGCAATGTGAGGGAAGAAGAACCGAAAACTTCTCATTGTCTTCAGTTCTTTCTGTAGGTGACCTCTGTTGGAAACCAGACACTGGGCTAGATGGGCCTTTATTCTGCTTGGGGAATTTTTATGTAATCCAACATAGCAATTGTTTTAGATATTATAGAAATAAGACTAAACCTTTCATATCATTTATTCAGTTGCTTCAGGAGTGTCTTCTGCTTTGTTTCATCTGCCTAGAGATAGCCCAGGAGTCTTTCCTAGTTTGGCTCCCCTCCCTAAGCAAGGCATCACAGGCATTGCTTTCACTGGACAGGATCTTACTCTGGAAGCACTTGTCCTTATATCCTTGTTTTATCCCTGGCATTGCCTTGTAATTAAGGCATTTTCTCAAAGTTTTCCTGTAACTCAGAGATTTGGTGCTTAGGAGAAATTTTAAGACACATCCTCAAGAGTTACATACTGTCTTCTATTTATCTGAGGAAATGATGTCCCTTGGGAATGGCTAAATACACACGCTCTTTTGTTTTTGTGGTGAACAAAACACAGGGATAGCTTTTCTGTTTCTTGTCTTAACTAAATTTTTTAAAGGAAATCTTCCCTGCCAGCTGATGCCATGTCATGGGTTTCAGTGTCTGAGGATCTTTACAGAAAATAAAATGTAATATTGTAACAGCAGAGTAATCCATACAGTTTGTTTTTAGCTCTCGATCCAGATATATTCTAGGCAGAGTAATAATTTGTCAGCTTTGGAGTTCTAGTTAATACAGACTGATGACCCCAAATATGTGATTTGTATGGTATCATGGCAGTAGCCTTACTGCATCTTTAAACTGATGTTTCATAAAGCAGAAGAGCTATGTTCCCCTTGATTTTTCCTTGACCTTGAGTGGGAAAAGATCTGGTGCCAGAGTCACACTTTCATTTATATCCCTTATAAGGGGTATAATTTAATTTGTCCCAACACCTGCAGTGCTATCTGAGATGTCCTGGAGTCTGTCTGGGACATCCGATCAGAATTCTGTAATATGAAGAGGTATACCAAATTTATTGTTGTATATATGGTAGATGAATAACTAATGATTATCATTTCCAGGTAATATTTGAAGTGGCTTTCAACAGTGCCAAGGGAGGTTACGTTGCCCTTGATGACATTTCTTTCTCTCCAGTTTACTGCAGCAATCAGACAGGTTTGAGTTCTCATTGCTATTTACATTCCTTGTTTTCTCCCTTTGCTCTGCCCCTCTGAACTGTCTGTCAGTACGTGCAATATATGGTAGTGATATGCAGATACTGCCTTCTCAGCTGGCCAGCACCTTGGTCCCCTCTTCCTCCTGGTGACAAAAGAGAGATAAACACCAATGCCATTCATTTGATCCCAAAATCAATCTTTAATGCTTCCTCTCCAAATACCTCACCTCAGGAATCTGAAATTGGAGCGCTGGACTGAATGCTGTGTTTACACCA
Organism: Todiramphus chloris collaris; assembly: GCA_025345505.1. Classification (NCBI taxonomy): domain Eukaryota; kingdom Metazoa; phylum Chordata; class Aves; order Coraciiformes; family Alcedinidae; genus Todiramphus; species Todiramphus chloris. The sequence goes on along the minus strand of JANVCC010010406.1, from coordinate 23,723,998 downwards.
CATCAGATTTTGAACAAATTACCAGATTTTGATCAAATTACCACTTTCAGGCCCGTTGCATAAAGTGAGGGGGATCTCCCCAAGTGTGGTACGAGGAAGAATCATCATAACTGCTGATGTAGGGAATACCTTCTTCCATGCTGCATGCCCTGAGGTGTCCTTCAGAGACAAAATGGGAGCCTTGCTTTCCTGTCTTCACTCTTCCAGGAGGTATTATTTATCTCAAACAGTGTCTGTCAGGTTTTTATTAGGTTTTCATAGCACCAGCAGTCAGCTGAATTTACGTGACTTCCATTGTCAAGGCACTCAGGATGAAGGACTTCATCATTTGTGAATTCAGCTTCTTGAGTAGCTGTGTACTTGTTACTTGGGTTTTTCTGTAGTGCCAAGCAATAGTCAGCAGTAGATTAGTGGTTTCCCACTGAGGTCATCCATTCTTTTGTTCACAAGTTTGAATTTTTGGCTACTGTTTTGAAGTGATCAAGGAAAAAAGATATTTTTTGGCCTTTTTTAATAAGCTTGGTGTCTCTGCTAGATTTACCTGCACTGCTCAGGTATCAGTAGGGGGTAGATTCCAAATATGTCACTAATCCATAACTCTTGGCTGCATAAGTCTCATTCTTTCATTAACTCCTAAATGCTTGCATTGTTTTTGCTTTGTTCTGCAACAAAAATCCTGAGTTGTATTTGCTATATGCCATAGATTGGAGCTGTGTGCTCATCTGTATGTTCCATCTTAAATTTCAGGTGTCTTATATGTGCTGATGTATGTGATAAATTTTATAGTATATTCTACCCAAACCCCAACGTATTTACACTATCACAGTCCAAGTTCATGACATACTCTGTCTAGTGAATTTGTTAGGTTCAGCTAGATCTTTGCCTGCTAACTGTGACTTTGAAATCTTGGTTTCTTTTTTCTTTTTTTTTTCCTATTTGAGAAATTAATGCCAATTATTTGCTCTGTATTTTGTTGAAATACAACAAAACAGGTTAATCCTTGAGACTTGACCCCTATTTCCATCTTATTTGAGTAGAGTTATTAAAAAGCGGGACATCTCCATTCTCTTTGTGTTCAGCCATATCAGTGTATATAAAAGCATTAAGTTTCTTCCTTATTTTTCAAGGAATCACAGAATCATAGAATGGTTTGGGTTGAAAAGGACCTTTAAATGTCATCTTATCCACCCTTCCTGCAATGAGTAGTGACATCTTCAAATAGATCAGGTAGCTCAGAGCCCTGTCCAACCTGACCATGAATGTTTCCAGGCAGGGGGCATCTACCACCTCTCAGGGCAACCTGTTCCAGTGTTTTACCACCTTCTGTAAAAAAATTTCTTCCTTATATGTCCAATCTAATTCTGCTCTCTTGTCATTGATTTCCTCTTGGACATTGAGCCATTGACCACTACCCTCTGCCTATGGTCATCCAACCAATTTGTTATCCATCAAACAGTCCATCCATCAGATCCATATGTCTCCAATTTAGAGAGAAGGATGTTGTGGGGACTGAGTCAAAGGCTTTACAGAAGTCCAGATAGGTGACATCCAGAGCTCTTACCTTGTCCACTGATGTAGTCACTCCATCATAGAAGGCCATTAGGTTGGTCAGGCAGGATTTGCCCTTGGGAAGCCATGCTGGCTGTCTAAAATCACCTCCCTGTCCTTCATGTGCATAAGCACAGCTTCTAGGAGGATCTGTTCCATGATCTTGCAGGCACAGAGGTAAGACTGACAGGTCAGTAGCATCCAAGCCTTTACTTTCTGCCCTTTTAAAAAATGGGGGTAGTGTGCCTTTTTTCCAGTCACCAGGGTCTTCACTTGACTGACATCACTTTTCAAATATTATGGAGTGTGGCTTGGCAACTACATCAGACAATTCCCTCAGGACTCCCGCATGTATCTCAACAGGTCCCATAGACTTACGTATGTTCAGGTTCTTCAGGTGGTAAGAAACCTGACCTTCTCATGCAATAGGAGGGACTTTAACCCCCTGGTCCACATCTTGTGGTTTCTTAACTCAAGAGGTGTAGGAAGAGGTTGCCAGTGAGGCAAAGACTGAGGCAAAACTGTTGTTGACTTCCTCAGCCTTCTCCTCATCTGCTGTTACCAGCTTGCCAGTATTGCTTATCAGAGCTTCTTTGACCTTTGACGCTTTCTTTGACTTTCCTTTCCTGGACGACATACCTGTAGAAGCCCTTATTATTCTTTACACCCTTTGCCAAGTTCAGCTCCAGCTGCACCTTGGCCTTCCTGACCCCATGCCTACAGAACTGGGCAGCATCCCTATTCTTTTACCAGGATACCCATCCCTGCTTCCACTGCCTGTGCAGTTCCTTCTTGCTCTTTAGTTTGACCAGGAGGTCTCAAAACTCAGACATCCCCATCTCTTGCCTTCCTTGTCTGATTTCTTACACATGGGGACTGAGAACTCTTGCACTCTGTGGAAAGTGTCCTTAAAGATCTGCCAGGTCTGTTCTGCTCCCTTGTCCCTGAGTGCAGTTTCCCAGGGTGCCCTATCGACTAAGTCCTTGGAGAGCTGGAATTTTGCTTTCTGAAAATTCAGGGTCCTGATTTTACCCCTTGCCTGACCCATATCCCTCAGGACTGTGAACTCCACCGGTGTGTGATCACTCCAGCCCAGGCTGCCTCCAATCTTGATGTACCAATTAGCTCACTTGTGTTTGTGACCATCAGGTCCAGTATCACATCATCTCTGGTAAGGCTATCTTATTACCTGGCATAAGAAGTTATCCTTCATGTATTCCAGAAGTCTTCTGGATTGCCTGCAGCTTCCCATACTGCTTTTCCAGCAGATGTTGGGGTGGTCAAAGCTCTCCAGCAGGATGAGAGCCTGTGAGTGTGGAGTGTGAAGCGTCCCAAAGCTGGAGTAAGAATGCTTTGTCAATAGGCTCCCCTTGATTAGGCAGCCTGTAATAGACACCAACCACAAGATTCCCTTTGTTGCTTTGGACTCTAATTATTACCCATAAGCTTTTGACCTGCTCATGGCTGTTCCTCTGGGACAGCTCTAGACACACTCTCCATTTCTTGATATAGAGGGCCATATCTCCACCCCTTATTCCTCACCTGTCCCTTCTGAACATCCTGCAGCCATTGATAGCTACACTTAGTCATGGGACTTGTCCCACCAAGTTTCAGTAATGGCAACGAGGTCGTAGCTTTCTTCTAGGATGGTGGCTTCCAGCTCCTCCTGTTTGTTGCCTGTGCTGCGTGCATTGGTGTAGAGGTGCTTCATCTGGGCTGTTGTCTGTGCCACCTTCTCAGAGGAACTCCCCTTAATATCTTTGAGATATTTTACCATGTTTCCTTTTTGGCACCTATTAAGTGCCTATCAGGAGCCCCTGGCTCATCTCTCTAAGACTTCAAGTATGCTGCAGTGTCCTCAGTATGCCTCGGAGCAACATGCTGAGAGCTCTCACTAGCACCCCATCCCTCTAACCATGGTGTGCCCTTCCACAGCTTGTCACAGGCAAGCCTGATACTACCCCCTCCCCTTTCAAGTCTAGTTTAGAGCACTGACAAGAAGCCCCACAAGCTTCTAAGCAAAGACCCTCTTCCTGTTTTGAGGAAGATGAGTCTCATCTGAAGCCAGCAAGCTTGCTGCCGTGTAGGCCATCCGCTTATCAGAAAACCCAAAACTGTGGTGGTGACACCAGCCACTGAGCCATGTATCAATAGACTGTGTTTGTCCGTTTCTTTCAATGTCCCTGGCCACAGCTGGAAGGAGAGAGGTAAAAATACCTGTGACCCAGATTTCCTCACCAATTGTCCCAAGGCCCTGAAGTCTCTTTTGATTGTTCTTGGACTAAAGGATTCATCTCCACTCACAAGGAAGATTAGTAACAGGTAATAGTGTGAGGGCCATAACAAGCCAGGAAGTTTCCTCGTAATGTCCTTAATTCAGGCTCCAGGGAAGCAGCAGACTTCCCTAAGAGGACGGTCTGTTCTGCAAATTGCATCTTCCATTCCTCTCAGAGGGGAGTCACCTACAACTATAACCTGTCTTTTCTTTCTTGTGAAGGTGGTTGTAATAGGGGGGTTAGGCCTTTCTGACCTTGGTGACACCTCTGGTGTAGATGGACCATCATCCCCATCCTCCATTGACTGGCCTGCCACATCCAGAGCCTCATACCTGTTGTACAGAGGAACCTGATGGCACGAGGTGGGCAAGGAGGGAGTTTGCCTGACACCCTGAGCGTGGACTTGTCTCCATTAACTCCTTTCGTTTAGGCTTCTGCCCTCAGCCCAGTAAGAGGAGGATACAAGGTCCCCTTGATATTGGGTATTTTCTGGTAGGTGCTCCTGTTTCTTTGTCAGGGAGGGCAGATCTCAGCTCCACCTTCCTAGAACTTTTGGTCAACAAAGATCTCAGTGTTAGCCAATGAAGGGAAAAGGTACCAGAATATTAAACTTGCTCAGAAAAGGATGAATCTAAAGATGATTTTAATGCTGCATGGACCTGGTAGTGCTCCAATTAAATTTTCTCTAGCTAGGAAAGCAGAAGGAGGAGGCCAGGGCTACCTCCTTTTTCTCTGTAGGCAGAGGAAGACACACAGGCAATGCTTAGATCTGGATTACTTGAGCCTGAAAAGACCACAGGCTTCCCTCCAAAGCCAAAATTTTTTCCTGTGTCCCTGCCCTTGCCAGGAAGTCCTTCTTAACTTCTGTGCAGGAGAGTCATGCATGCTGCCATAGAGTGATGCTTACAGGGTCCTGGCTCCTGGCCTAGCCAAGATTTGCATGATAGCTTTGGCTTGTGTCCCTCTTTTCCCCAGCACCTGGTAAAAGTGACTAATGAGGCTTTTAAAGAAGTGCTTTAGTTAAAAGCACCCATTCACCAGGGGGATTTTTTTCATACTGAAGTAAATCCTGACCTGTGAATTCCATGTCGCAGGTGAAGAGGGAGACATCAGCAGGGCTGAGAGGCTTAGCTTAGCTTTTAATCAACTTCACTATAAATGGTGCAGCTTTCTGTGCTGCAGTGCTAAAATGCATGAGGCATAGCTCCAGAGGTCAGTAGCCCTGAGGTGGTACATGAATGAAAAGCTGTTTAACTTATGTCCTTATGGCATGCATATGCACACACATTTTACATGTCTACAAAAATCTTTTTTTTAAAGAGAGTTTTTTTAAAAATATATGAACTGTTGATATTATAAAGTTACACCTTGGAAACTGGAAGGAATATATGATCTCCATGCACATATATGCACACATGGACACTTGTTTTGTCCAAATATCTTTTGAATAAGGAGCAGGATGAAAAAAAATGGTCTGAATGACTTTGTCCGTTATGTCCCGAAGGAAGAATCTTCTCTTAATATCTATAGCTTATTTATATTTTATAGGAGCTGTAAAAGAGGTTTCCTCGCAGCTCCAGCAAAAATATAAGAAAGTAACACCTACTTGCAATATATATAAGTGTAACATCTTTGCACATGCTCAGAGTATACTTTGGCATCCTTGTGCTTCATATGTTTCATCTGTGCTCTTCCTAACAGAACACATGCATCTGTCTTTTAGGAACTCCTTTCAATCCTGCGAAGGCAGGCTGCAATTTTGAGGAAGATCTGTGTAATTTTTACCAGGATCACAAAGATGGCCCAGGATGGAGCAGAGTGAAAGTGAAGCGTAACGTGTATAGAGCAGGAGATCACACTACCGGGTTTGGTAAATCAAAACTCCTTTTCACTAAAAGAGTCAAACTGGATATAGAGATTCATGGAATCATAGAAGGGTTTGGATTGAAAGGGACCTTGAAGATCGTCTAGTTCTAACCTCACTGCCCTGGGCAGGGGCAGCTTTCTCTAGACTAGGTTGCTCAAAGCCACATCCAGCCTGGCTTTGAACAATTCCAGGGAGGTTAATCCCTAGGGTAAAGAGGTTAACCTGTTGTATCACAGTTCATTTTGTTAAATAATGTCATCAGCACACTGGTTAGGCTGCCCTGCTGCAACTCCCTGACATTAAAAATCAATGTACACTGCTCTGCCCTAGGTGGGACTCTGTGCCTCCCCACGTGTAAAGGAGGAAGATCACCTATTGAATAGTCATGCAGGGCTGTAAATCAGAGTGTCGTCACTATACTGAGCTGTAGTAACTGAAGGAATGATTCCACAAAAATAGGCAAGCAAATGTAATAGTAGCTTAATGTATTAGTTTTAGTATAGAGGAATGGTGGGCTCTTAGCATTTCCAGGCTTAGGATAGCTGGCATTTTCTAGGGAACACTGTGAAATGTTGTGCAGTGAAGCCACATTGTGAAAATTACTGAAAATCACACATCTATTTGCGTAGAGTATTCATGTACCATTTTAGCTTGAAGTAGCTAGGATGATTTTAGAAAAATTCTTATTTCTTTTCAAAGACAGTGTGACAATCTCTTTCCTGCCAGTAAAAGCTGGTTTTATAACCAAAGTCTGATGCAATAGTGGAAGCTGCTTTAATAATAAATCATCTATGCTAATTGTGTATTAGAAATGCTCAATAATTGTGCTGTTTTGCAGGTTATTACTTGTTGGCAAACACAAAGTTTACATCACAGCCTGGTTACATTGGACGTCTGTATGGCCCAACCCTGCCAGGAAATCTGCAGTTTTGTCTGCGTTTTTATTACGCCTTATATGGTTTTTTCAAAATGAGTGGCACTCTTGCTGTTTATATCTTTGAGGAGAACCATGTCGTTCAAGAGAAAATCTGGTCAGTCTTGGACTCTCCAAAGGGAGTTTGGACTCAAGCTGAAATCTCTTTCAAAAAGCCTATGCCGTGCAAGGTAAGAGCCAACTCTTCAACTGCCAAATTCTGGATGGAGATTTTTCTTGCGTTCTCCTCCCAGGGTTCTTTTTTATCTGGGGATTAATTGTAAGTGAGCTATACCTGCGAAGTGAAACAATTCCCCAGGAACTACAGTGGGTTGCCCATGGAAGCCCTAGTAAAGGGCTTTCATACCAGGAACAGGTCACTGTTGCCCTGTTGTCCTCAACTAGTGCACTGTGACTGCATCACAATATTTGTGGAGATTTCACTTGAGGAGTTCTAACAAGAATGTCTTGGTTTCTCAGCAAGTTCCCCATTCACTCTTTTTTTTTTTGTTTGGGTGGTTCCTATGTGATTATAGATTTTAACTGATCTAAAAAGTCCTTTCTGGCAATTTCTGGTCAAAATGGGGAGCTGATACTACTTTCCTAATCTCAAGCACTGTGTTAAAATATGAAATCAGAAGTCAGTGTAGTTTAGAGCAATGGACTTGAAGTATTTGCAATGTCTGGTTGGAGAGGTCACTTTGTTATATCAGCAAGTTAATAAGAATAACATAATCTTTCACATCACCTTGTGAGTAAGTCCTCAAGCTGTTGTTATTTGTCATCTCCACTCTTTTGGCAAAGACTCACACAAATTTGTGTAGGTGCTACTTCTGCGCTTATCCTGATTTCTGTAATGGGTTTTCGCTATCTGTGAGTCATCTAGAGGAGCACCAGATGGATCACTACATGATAAATCACTACATGATAAATCACTACATGATAAATCACTACACTGAGATAAATTCAGCATTTTTTCAGTGTGATAGTACTTGTCTTGTAACTCAAGTATTTCTAAATTATAGACAAACATCTTAAGCAGTTTTTCCCACTATAATTTTTTAAATGTCAGTAGTACTGAGTTTAACTTTTCTTAAAGAAAAACCCCAACATGTTTTTCTTAGAAATAAATGCACTGTAAAAGAAAAAAGTTCACCAAAGACAGTGTTGTCTAACTAAGTTAAAAGGGAAATTTCCACTGAAAATTTCAGGCCTAATTGTTGGCTACTGTTTTCTCTCAGGTATTTGATAATTGACGTGGGTTTTATCTACATTTTTGTGTGTGTGTGTGTAAAATGTAATAGAAATTCTAATTCCCTTTGAACTGATACAGAAAGAAAAAAAGAATTTTATTACTGCCCACCAACTTAATGATAGAAAGTCTCTCACAGTATCATCCCAAACTATTTTCAGAAAAGTAGTTTTCTCTTTTTTTAAATAATGAAAAGGTATTGGTTAAAAAGGCGAGTTTATAGCATACTATGCCATGTCCTGCTTATGTATTTCTTTATTACATCTAAAAAGTTTTGGTAGCTTGTGTAACATAATACATTGTATGAGTAATGATGACAGCTGAGTATGACTGTTAAAAATGTTTGTAGCCTTGGTGGTGACAGTTGTCTTAGCATCTGATATTTACATGGAAAATCTTTTCCAATATGAGTTTATGAAGAACTATTTTTATGTTTTCCTAGAAATTAGTATGTCTAAAACACTTGCGAAAAAGCTTTCCTGGGATGGAAAGCTTTTAATGAATTGCAGCTTTCATGTCTGTAGCTACCAGTGTGTAGGCAGTAAGAGATGGGGACAGCAGCACAGAGGAGAAAAAGTCAAGAGAATATCCAAATTGCTTCTGGGTCCAAAGGTCTGCAGGAGAGAAGAAACCCTGTGCTCTGCATCAAGAGTGTTTGTGGGCTTCCGGTAATTCTCAAAAGCCTGCAATGGGTCCTTCAGGTCTTGTGACCTGAAAGCCTTCTTTCCCATGGAAACAAGTTGCAAAACATTTCTGTTGAGGAGGCATTCCTCAAATATCACAACAAGTAGAGATTTATTGGGCTTTAGAGAACTCAGCATGTGTTCAGCATATAATTCAGACATCCCCTAGACAAATAACTGTGCATTTGGGGGGGTGGGCATGTGTGAAGTTCTGCCTTAGCCTTGCTTTAAAGTTACCTCACACTGTCTTTTTTCCTGGATTGGAAGAATAAATTAGGTTAAGAGTAGGGATTAAGGTGCAGTTTTGCATATGTAGTAGATGCCATTTGTACATAATAAATCATGCACAAGCTATAATGTGATGAACTTTGTATAGCAGTTCTATGGGTTTTATGATGGCTGTGTATGTATGTACACCATCAGTTTATAACAAGAACCTGATTCTGGCTTTTCCTTGCAATCTTACACCCAGCTCTTCGACCTGAATACTTGAAAAGTCCGTACATGCTTTATTTTGTTTGTTTCTTCTTTTCCAAGCCAACAGTAGAAAATGAAGGAGCACTGTGTGACTTAGGTTAGTTACCTGTAGAGATGTGTCTGTCTAGGACCTATGGAAATAGCTGACACAGAACACTCATTTCAACAACTGTCTTCAATATAGGCCAGCAGTGGCGGTGCATTATAGCATGTTTTGCCTAACAGCAAGGAGTAGTGGGAACCAGCAAGTCAGGCATTACACTTCAGGCTCTGGAAAGAGAGACAGTATAGAGAAACAAGTTCACTGAAACTTTCTCTCTTTTTCTGACTCCTCCAGCCTGTCTTTGCATCTCGCATCTCCTCACTGATGAAACTTTGTCTTATCTATCTTGCTCCATAGACAGCATCCCTCCCATTCCCCACCTTACTCCTGGCTCCTCAGATTTGAACAGTCCCATTTTTTTCCCTCTACACCTTCCCATGTCCTAGTTCTTGCAAATACTAGTTTTTCAAAAACTAATGACTGGACAGAAAGCACAGTTCTGGCACAAAGACCAAACCCTGACACATTTCATGCTCCCCTTCCAAAGCCCAAGTTTTCAAAGAATTTTTTAACCAGGGGCAAAATAAAACCTTTTTTTCCTAGTCTTGTTCTCGGAAATGATGGAACTGTTCTGGCTTAAATCTTCCAAAACAAGCCTGAACCAAGGACTCAGCATGGAAAATCTGAGCTGACATCACTGCATCTTGGCAATTTTACAAGCAACTGAAAAATGGAGTGAGGTGGTCTCAAAATATGAAAGGACTACCACCTTTCTTCTAATGCAGATGTGGTGGCTAATTTGCCTGTTGTATTTTTTTCTGAGATGCATCACGTGTAGACTTGGATGCTAGGAAGTTGTAGGCATGCACAGTAGTTTGGTTGGTCAGTTCTTGGTTACTGGGCATGATTTGTAGATTGGGTCAGCGCCTGTGGAAACAGTAAACAGTCTCCTGGAAGCTCCTTAATGGCCACTAAAGTCAGCAACACAGTCATTGAACTGCTGTGGCCAGGGAGTCCTGAAGGTCATAATGGTTTTGCATCCAGAAAGCAGTTGTTCTAAAATACCTAACTACCTATGTCCTTCATCTTTCTTCTACTATGAATACTAACCCTGAGGCTTTGAAAACAATACAAAATCTGCCTGGTTTGTTTCGATTTTGATAACATATTTTCTTGCATCAGGACAATAAAAAGGCTCAAATTTTCATTTTGTGATTTGTGTAATAGTTTTTGCAAGCTCTTTTTGAATTAGCTAACTGCAGTCTGGCATGGACTGTTGGCTTGGGTTCTGTGAGCAGGAAATGTGAAGCTGGCCAACAGGCTTTAATACGACACTTTGAAACTACCACATTGAAAAGGTTAGGTGGGTATGATTCAGCCAAGACAGTCATAAATGTTTATACATATATATATACGTGTGTGTGTGTGTGTGTGTCTACAAACTGAAAATACATGTGCTGTATAATGCTAGTGAGAAGGCAGGAAATTTTAAATACTGATTTCTCGAGTTGTACTTGAAGCACTCTTTCTTTTAGTCATCTTAAGTACCTATGATCTTATACACATGCAGTATAGTTTTTGTACTCCATAGTGCCCAGGGAATAAATGTGAGAAGAAAGAAGAAAAAAGAAAATCTTAACTTTTATTAAAATATATGAAACCCTTCATGCTTTGTAGTATAAGCCACTGGAAGGGCATCATAAAAATCTGTGTCTGAAATATATAGATTCTTTTGATGTTATTGAATGTGTTGTAACTCATCTTCCAGGTCAGTACATGGTAGGAATATGTCAGAGCTAATTGGAAGAAAAAATCACATATGGCATATGTAGCCTGGAGATGCTCACATGCACCGTGGAACGAGAATCTGCATTTTAGTATCATGTTTGTTTGTATGCATATGGCACCATGGAAAGATATTTATTTTATGCAGCTTCACAACAAAGCTGAAATGCCTAGATTAAAATGAAGGTTTGAGTGCAGTTGGGTCTACTTATGTCAGTTCTGTTAATTTCTGCTAGATATCATAGAATCATAGAATCATAGAATCATAGAATCATTATGGTTGGAAAGGACCTCCAGGGTCATCAAGTCCAACCTTTGTCCTAGCATTTGTCAACCACTACACCATACCCTCAAGCTCCACATCTAATCGTTCTTTAAACACCTCCAGGGATGGTGACTCCACCACCTCCCTGGGCAGCCTGTTCCAGTGCCTAACCACCCTCCCAGTGAAGAATTTCCTCCTAATATCTAATCTAAACTTCCCCTGACGCAACTTTAGTCCATTCCCCCTCGTCCTATCATTACTAATTTGAGAGAAGAGACCAGCACCAGCCTCTCTACAACCTCCTTTTAGGTAGTTGTAGAGGGCAATAAGGTCTCCTCTCAGCCTCCTCTTCTCCAGGCTAAACAAACCCAGTTCCCTCAGCCGCTCCTCACAGGGCATGCTTTCCAGCCCTTTCACCAGCTTTGTTGCCCTCCTCTGCACTCTCTCCAGCACCTCGATGTCCCTCCTGTGCTGTGCTGACCAAAACTGGACACAGTGCTCAAGGTGTGGTCTCACAAGTGCCGAGTATAGGGGTACGATCACCTCCCTACTCCTGCTGGTCACACCGTTTCTGATCCAGGCCAGGATGCCATTGGCCTTCTTGGCCACCTGGGCACACTGCTGGCTCACGTTCAGCCGGCTATTGACCAACACCCCCAGGTCCTTTTCCGCCAGGCAGCTCTCCAGCCACTGCTCCCCAAGCCTGTAGCGTTGCTGGGGGTTGTTGTGACCCAAGTGCATGACCCGGCACTTGGCTTTGTTAAACTCCATACAACTGAGCTCAGCCCATCTCTCCAGCCTGTCCAGATCCCGCTGCAGAGCCTTCCTACCCTCAAGCAGATCGACATTTGTGCTTAATTTTGTGTCATCTGCAAATTTACTGAGGGTACATTCAATTCCCTCATCCAGGCCATTGATGAATATATTAAACAAGATGGGTCCCAAAACTGAGCCCTGAGGGACACCGCTTGTGCCTGGTCGCCAACTGGATTTTACTCCGTTCACCACCACCTCTGGGCTCGGCCATCCAGCCAGTTTCTAACCCAGCGAAGAGTCCTCCTGTCTATGCCATGACCTGCCAGCTTCTCCAGCAGAATGCTGTGGGAAACGGTGTCAAATGCCTTCCGGAAGTCCAGGTAGACAACAGCCACCGCCTTGCCCTCACCCACTAGGCGGGTTCACCATTCTGAAGCTCAGGTTTCAAAAACAAACATCTCATGTTGTTTATCCATTCATGCAAGTTTTTGCAATGTAACCTAGCACTGGGGTGCTCCCATAAGAACAAATCCTCAGAAAGGTAGCTGGCATCATAGCGGTCCACCCTACTTCCATCAGAGTAGCTGCTGCAGCATTTCATTCTTTCTGTGTACTTTTCTGCCTCTCTGACATCTCCTTCCTCGAGTTCATCTGGTTGTTTCCACCCATCCTCTGTAACTAATTTTAGTTGCAGTTGTAAGAAAACAAAATCCAGTGACTGAGTACTGCGCTTCAATATTTGCATGTTTTAAAACAAGCAGAAGGAAGGGCTTTTTTGGGAATGACTGAACACTGAAATCCTTTCCTGCAGGATGCTGTAGAGGCATTTAAAAAGGGATTAGGCAAATTCTCTTCTAAGAAACCCTCACTAGAGTCAAATAAAGGAGCTCTGTGGTAGTGTTCTGACACAACCCTTGATCAGTCTTCCCACCATAAAGTGTGCAACCTAAAGAGGCTGGAATGAGCTGAGACTATCAGTGTCCTGTATACATTTCTGTTCAGGCAGCATTCTCTACTGGACAGTGCAATCTAAGGAATACAGATGTAGTGTCAACAGGCTGGGGCCCTAGGTTGTTCTGTTAGCTTTATATTTCTCTTTCATTGTTTATGCAACTCATTTGCCCTTGGAGAGGAAATATTTTCAAAAATATTTGTTCAAATGTCATAAGCTTATTACTAGTGTTATCCTATTATTCATGTGGAAGCTTTCAAAATCTATTATTTTTCCTGCAGAAGCATATTGTATTGAGCTCTTTTCTCCAAAAGCATATGAGCTTGTTTCTCCAAAAGCAGGTAAACATATGCATATGTTTTAACTCACTTCTACTTGTAGAGATGCAGAATACTAAGGGTGAGTGTGGTGGTTTGACTATGACTTCATGCCCAGTGCCCACCAAGCTGCTCTATAACTCCCCCCCTCCTCTTTCTCTCAACCACACTAGGGGTAAGAAAATAATCTGAAACTCGTGGGCTAAGACAAAGGCAGTTTAATGAGAAGAAAAGCAAGGCCACACACACAGAAGCAAAAGAAAACAAAGATTTATTCTGTACTTCCCATCAGCAGGCAGCGTCTGGCCCCTTTCCCAAGAAGCAGGACTCCAAACGCGTAGTGGCTGCTGCGGAGGACAAGTGAATGTCCCCTCTCCTCCTCCTCCTCCTTTTCCTCACTTTTACTGTTAAGCTGACATCATATGGTACAGAATATCCCTCTGGTCAGTTTGGGCCAGCTGTCCTGCTTGTGTCCCCTCCCAGGACCTTGTTCACCCCATCCCACAGCAGGGGGAATGTTGGAAAACCATCCCTGGTGCTGTGTGAGCCCTGCCCAGCAGCAGCCACAGCACGGGTGCGTTATCAGCACCTTTCCAGCTCTCAGTGCAAGCACAGCGCTGGGAGGGCTGCTGTGGGGAAAACTAACTCCAGATCAGTCACACCCAGATACAATGAGAAGTCCTTCTACCTCACTCAAATGTCTGCAGCACAACCCAACAACATGTCATGGGAGAAGTGAAACCCTGCTTGCTCTACCAGCTGTTCTTATCTGGTGTTGCTCATTACTGATAAAATCTAGGATAAATGCTAAGAACTGATTATTGGTGCTCAGAGGCTGTTGGCCAGAACATTGATTAAGCACTGGAAAATAATCAAACAAGCTTCCAGAAATAGGGGAAATGATTTGGAAGGAAACTAAGGTCCTGGCTGGAATAAAAAGCGACATGAGAGGAAAATACGTTTTATTTTTCAGTAACACAGGCAACAACTGCCTGCGCTTGGTAATGTTTTTAATTTAGCCTTCAAGACAGCATGCAAGTCTAGGAAGATTTGTTACCTAGTTTAAAACAATTAGTATGTTATTCATCTGTCACATTTTATGAAGAAAGTGTGAGCTGAGCACAAAGGTCCCAATCTCTTCTCCAAGGCATGAGATAACTTCATGAAAATTTCTTTTGGAAGAATCGCCTGATAGTTTCATTCAAAGCAATAAAACTGTAAAGCATCATGAGATTAGTCTATCAAGACTGTAGAAAGGATTCAGAGATCTGATGTGGGGTGAAAATGAGTAGCTGAGAAAAATCCAAATTGATACAACAATAGCAGGCAAAGTTCAAATAGTAAAAGATGTCCCTTTGTGACCAAAAAGGACTTTTAGGACAAACAAAGAGTGAATAAATTTAACCTGTGAATAAAAATATGTTCTACCCTGTTCTTAAAACTAAAGAATATAACAAGCCAAGGGCACGATGAACAATTTCAGCACATTTGCTGTAGCTATACTGGAAACTCCATATTCCCAAAGACAAGCTCCCCAACCCCTGTGCAATTACAGGCTGCTCATGGAAGCGTGTCACTCAGCACTGCAAAAAGCAAGTGGAGAATTAGTAACACTAAAGCTACAGGTGACAAAGATGAAAAAGTTTACAAGTGTCACTGAAACAGATCAATCCTTTGATTGTACAAAGGATACTCATTCAGTGGCCTTTGAAAGACCAACAGTTACTGTTACAATGCTTTTGAAATGTAAGTCTTTCTGCAGGATCCAGTGGGTAATTACATACCTTATATGGAACAAATTATTGCAATTTAAGAATAAAGAACTTGATTCCATTCCCAATGATGTCAATAGGAAAACATCACTTACAGCATGATTCCACAGTGTGGAAATGTTGTTTCACAAACGAGGACTGACCTCACCCTCTCATGTGTGGTTTTCTGAAGATTCTTGCCTTTAGAACTATAATATGTCTTTAGTTTATTACAAGTGTTCACCAGAATGCATCTATTAAAAGTCTGGTGAATGACGTCCACCCAACGTCAGTATTTATTTTATTGTTTATTCCCAGAGATGCTACCACTTTCTAATAGATTGCGCCTGTTTCTTGAGAATGAACTTAAAAAGCAGGAAAGAATTTTATCCTTAAGGATAAGAAAGCAGCTCTACAGAAGAAAAAAACCCCAACCAAGCAACCAAACAACCAAAAAAAAACCCCACCTAAACAGAAAAAAAATAAAAACCCAGACAATTTTAGGCCACTATAAACTAAGCAGTTGTCCATGCTGCGCAGGAACACTCCTCAAGCCTACACCTGTAACAGTTTACAAGACAGATAATCCCTATTACCAAGGATGGAATATGTTTTTGAAAATTGTTCCATCCTGGACAGAATAACCCATACATGCTTCAAAGGTTAAAGTGTAGTTTTATCCCAGTCTGTTTTATAAGCAGATGGTTAAATAAATACTATATGGCAAAGCAATCTAGCAAAGTCTGGTATAATGACTATATTGAAGGTGTTGCTGAGCCTGTTAAAAGAGAACATATTAAATAATAGGTGACTTGTAACAGCATTTTTGTAGATGAATGAAACTCGGTTATCATTTAACCTCAAATATCTAACTGAGGTGTTTAGAGTTCCAGATTATTAAACCGTTAGAGGTGACACTCATCCAACTCCCGTCACTAGTTCAGACCTCATCACAAAGGAATTGTTTTGAAAAACTCTTCCTAAATTATGGTCATAATCCCAGTGGTCAGACAGATGGTCGGCGGTAGTTAGGCAAGGAAACCTCCTGGCAGTATTATCACAAAATAAACCTTATTGTATTTTCTGCAATTCAAAGAGATCTGTGTCAACCATGGGAAAAGGGAAGCTTGGAATCTTACAGTTTCTTCACATTTTATTTTGTCATCACATGTATGACTTGTATTCTCCATGGAAGAATTAATGTGTACTCAAATAAAACAACTTGGATGCTATTTTCAATCTTCACAAACCAGGATGAACACTGTGAATGATGCTTAGCATTCCCAGCCACCTGCTCTATGATATCATAGCCTTGTGTCCTTTCTGAATAATCCAAATTTATGCGGTAGTTTTATCTCATCTTTCTTGTTCTTTGTTTTTTTTTCCATGGCCATTTCTCTTGGACATCACTCTGCATTACTCTTTTAAATTTATTTTTGCATGTATAAAGCCTTTTTGTAAGGATAAGAGAGCTGAGGACATTTTAGCTGTTCATGTTGTTTTTTAGGGGGAGAAAAATGACAACAGCCTCAGTGAGTCATGTGTTCTCATACACTAAAGAATACACAGTCTCCTAATGAAATGGAAGCTATGCAGAGATACATCATTTGCCTATGAAAGTGAGAAAACACTTTCTATTGAATGAAAATACTTCCAAAACCCACTGGATTTGAAATTTCAGCCACTGGCAGTATTAATATGCACGAAAACAAAGTGGATTCATTGTTTCTGTTCTGTAAATGTTAAAATTATTACTGCACTTCAAAAAACATAAAATTTCACACTCTTAACAGTTCCAGCTTTTGTTAGATACCTGAAACTTCCTTCATGTATTGCAGGTTGTTTTTGTCAGCTGGTGTAAAAGCTTCTGGGACTGTGGACTTGTGGCATTGGATGATATATCTTTGAGCCTGGGAAGCTGCCAGGCTGCTGGTAAGACCACGGATGTTTGTTGTAGTAAGAGTTCATTGCATACCTTCATTTTTCAAGCCTATCCTACAGCTGACAGGCTAACCCCTCTGAACTCAGCCAAACTCTCTTTCCTGGGGCTTTTTGAGGTTTGACAATGCAATGATTGTACCCTAATTTGGAAACTATTCTCATGAGACAGGCACAATCTATAATCCCATTCTTTGGAATAAAGCTATGTCTCTGACATGGTGATAAGGCTGACCTACCATGCTCTTTATATTCCCAGATAATAAGAACTTTCTAATGACCTCATTTGATTGTATCTCAGGCATTCAGGCAGCTAACCATTACAGAACAGAGAGAAGTCACATGTATAAAACAAGATGCCATTTTTCTAAAGTATTTCTGACAGTTATCTGCTTTGGCTTCCTGTAATTCATAAGTAAACTGAAAAGGAACCAAAGGTGCATAACTGATACTTGGGTCATATGGGGACTTGTCACTGATGGCAGAAAAAAATCCCTGAAAAATGCCCTAGAGTATGTGAGGTGTCAGGATTTCCTCTTCTCCAAAAGGTGAAAGCAGCTCAGAGTGTTTACTCCTAAATTACAAATTCAGACTATAGCAAGAGAGCTGACAGAAGCTTCCTAGTGAGCACCTGAATTGTCAATTTTCTCTGCATCACCACGGGGGTAAGGGACAAAAACAGACTTGACAGAGGTAAGCCTGGGGGGCAGCACACCCATGTTTGAGAGATGGTCTTCTAGTGAGGTGCTTCGGTCTGCCGTCTTAATGGAGTAAGAAGACGGAGATCCCTGTGGCACCAAAGATGCAAGGATTAATGTATTGGAACCCACACAAACCCCTAAGAATGGTCATGCAGGGGTCAGGACTTCTACCCTCCAGAAGGTGGCAGGATCAGTAACCCAGTTGAAGTGCATCTACACCAATGCACACAACATGGGCAACAGGCAGGAGGAGCTGGAAGCCATTGTGCAGGAAGAAAATTATGACATGGTTGCCATTACGGAAACGTGGTGGGATGACTTACAGAACTGGAATGCTGCACTGGATGGCTATAAACACTTCAGAAGGGGTAGGCAAGGAACGAGAGGTAGTGGGGTAGCCCTCTATGTTAGGGAGTGTCTTGACTGTCTAGACTCTCTAGAGGTTAATGATGGTGATGATAGGGTTTGAGTGTTCATGTGTAAGAATCAAGGGGAATGCCAACAAGCCTGACATGGTAGGAGTCTGTTATAGGCCACCCATCCTGGATGAAGAGGTAGATGAAATATTCTACAAGGAGCTGGGAAAAAAATCACTAGCCTTCATTCTCATGGGGGACTGCTGAGAACACAGCTGAGAGGAAACAGTCCAAGAAGTTCCTGGAATGTTTGTAAGACAACTTCCTGACACATCTGGTGAGTGAGCCAACTAGAAAAGGCACCTCACTGGATGTGGTGTTTGTTTGTAAACAGAGGACTTGTGGGTGATGTGATGGTTGGAAGCCATCTTGGGCACAGCGATCACAAAATGACTTGAGTTTGTGATTCTCAGAGAAGTAAGGAGGTGGGTCAGCAGAACAGCTACCTTAGATTTCTGGAGGGCAAATGGCTTATTTAGGAACCTGCCTGACAAAGTCCTTTGGGAGTCAGTCCTCAAGGGTAAAGGAATCCAGGAAGGCTGGAAGTTCTTCAAGAGGGAAATCTTAAAGGTGTAGGTTCAATATGTCCCCATGTGCAAAAAGATGAGCTGACACAGGAGAAGACCAGCCTGACTGAACAGGGAGATTATGCTGGAGCTCAGGTTAAAAAAAGAGTTTATGATCTTTGGAAGAAGGAACAGGCAACTGTGGAAGACTACAAGGATGTTATGAGGTTACGCAGGGAGAAAATTAGAAGGGACAAAGAACAATTAGAACTTAAATTGGCCACTGCTATAAAAAATTAGAAATCTTTTTTATAAATACATTAACAACAAGAGGAGGACTAAGTAGAATCTCCATCCTTTATTGAATTCAGAGGGAAACATGGAGACGAAGGAAAAGGAGGAGGTATTTAAGGCTGAGGTACTTAATGTGTTCTTCAACTCAGTCTTCAGTAGTAAGTCCTGTTGTTACCCAGGTATCCACCCTTCCCACAGAGAATTCAGGTTACAGGGAGAAGGATGAAACTCCCATAATCTTAAAAGTGAAGTGTGACATACTGCTCCACTTAGATTCACACAAGCCTCAGCACCCAAGGGTGCTGAGGGAGTTGTCAGAAGTGCTTACCAAGCCACTTTCCATCATTTATCAGTAGTCCTGGCTAAGCAGGGAGGTCCCAGTGGGCTGGAGTTGGCAAAAGTGATGGCCATCTACAGGAGGGCCAGAGGGAGGATCCAGGGGACTACATGCCTGTCAGCCTGACCTTGGTGTCAGGGAAGGTTACAGGCAGATCATCCTGAGGGCCATCATGTGACTGACACATACAGGACAACCGAGCATTCAGGCCCAGCCAGCATGGGTTTATGAAAGGCAGGTCCTGCTTGACCAACCTCCTTCTGTGACAAGGTGGCCTGTGTAGTGGATGAGGGAGAGGCTGTGGATGTCGTTTATCTGGACTTCAGTAAAGCCTTTGGCACTGTTTCCCACAGCATCCTCCTGGAGAAACTGGCTGCTCATGGCTTGGATGTGTTTGCTCTTTGCTGGGTGAAAAACTAGCTGCATGTCTGGGCCCAAAGAGTGTTGGTGAATGGAGTTACATCCAGTTGGCAGCCAACCACAGGTCACATACACATGCTCAGTACTGGGGCCTGTTCTGATCAATCCCTTTATCAGTGATCTGGATGGGGGGATTGAGGGCAACCTCAGTAAGTTTGCAGGTGGTACGAAGCTGCCTGAGGGTAGGGAGGCTCTTCAAAAGGACCTGGACTGGATGGATTGATGGTTTGAGGCCAGTGGTATGATGTTCAACAAGGCCAAGTGCCGATCCCTGCACATGGGTCACAACAACCCCCTGCAATGCCATAGGCTTGGGGAGGAGTGGCATTGGTTGATAGCCAGCTGAATATGAGCCAGCAGTGTGCCCAGGTGGCCAAGATGGCCAACAGCATCCTGGCATGCATCAGAAATAGTGTGGCCAGCAGGACTAGGGAAGTGATCATGTCCCTGTGCATGGCACTGGTGAAGCTGCATCTTGAATATGATGTTCAGTTTTGGGCCCCTCACACAAAGAAGGACATTATGGTGCTGGAGTGTGTCTAAAGAAGGGCAGCAAAGCTGGTGAAAGGTCTAGAGAACAGGTCCTGTGAGGAGCAGCTGAGGGAGCTGGGGTTGTTTAGCCTGGAGAAAAGGAGGCTGAGGGGAGACCTCATTGCTCTCTGCAACTGTGTGGAAGGCCACATGGGGGTCAGTCTTTTCTCCCAAGTACAAGTGATATGACAAGAGGGAATGGCCTCGAGTTGCTCCAGGGGAGGTTTGGGTTGGATATGAGGAAAAGCTTATTCACTGAAAGGGTTGTGAAGCACTGGAACAGGCTGCCCAGGGAAGTGGTGGAGTCACCGTCCCTGGAGGTATTGAACAGACATGTAGATGAGGTGCTTAGGGACATGGTTCAGTGGTGATCTGGCAGTGCTGAGTTAATGCTTGGACTTGATGATCTTAAAGGTCTTTTCAACCAAAGCGGTTCTGTGATTCTATGTTCTAATATAATTGAAATAGTGAAAGTGCCGTAGTAATTGCAGCTCTCTGGACTGTTGTATGTGGTATTAGAATCTGGTGTCAAGGTGACATAGGAGACGTAAATGTGGTTTTTGATTTCAGATCACAGAAACTCCAATCTTTGTCAAGACTCATTTAATATGCATGTTATACATGCTGGAGCTCATTAACCTGCTTGGGTTGCCACAGTACTGAAGAAAATTACACTATTGGAACCCACTGTAGAATAAGAACTATGATGAGATAATAAACTATACAAGATGTTTAAAGAATATTAGTACATGTTAGTGAGACAGGCTAGGGCACATATTCCAGAAACCTGTGAAGAAAATGAAATTAAATTTTGTACCTCGGTTTGAAGCTAGTTTTTATAAGCTTGTGACTCCTGTTAAGCATGGCTAGGTAGATGCGATTCCAGCGTGTTAGTGAATGCAATACATTGCTTCTGTAATTGTCTCCAGGTATCTGTCTAATGAATTTGCAGTTTTAAACAATGTCCTCTCCTTATAGATATATTATTGCCCAGACCTGGAGAGTGTACTTTTGAAAAAGATGAGTGTGTGTTTACCCAAAAGAAGAGAGGTCGTGGGAGCTGGCACAGGAGGAGGGGTGCAACTCCCACTTCTTACACCGGACCAAAAGGAGACCACACTACTGGGGTAGGTGAGTTAAGCTCCACATTGAACTTTGAGAACAGAGATTGAGAGTTAATCAAAAATACTTTGAAATTATAACCTAGAACCCCATTAGCATGAGTGAGTACACAGAGAACTGCATCAGAATTGCGCCCACACTGGGGGCAGTACCTGGTGGTTTTTGGAAATTATGAACTGCATCACTGTGTTGGTTGCTCCTGTTATGGAGGAAGAGGATCTCAGTAACAATTCCACTAACTTCAGTATAATGGATGAAAATGCCCTATGGATTGTGAGCTTTAATGCTTGCATAGGTTTAAAAAGGCTTTGGGAGCTTTTGGATTTGCCGTCCTTCACAGTGGTTAGCATTCATTCAACAAGATACAAAGTCAGTTGCAGATCAGCTGGCCATCTACCCAGTCTATAAAAAACCTGAGCTGGATTATAAAAGCAGTTGGCCTGCTCAAAAGGCTCACCAAAAGCTATTATTATTCTGTCAACTGTAATTGAGTGTAAACCATGTTAAGCATTATCAAGCATAGTTATTTATAGGTATTTCATCTGTGCATATGAAGTTTCACTTTATGCAAGCTTATTCCAAGTTAGTCTGGAAAACTTTTTATTTCTAGTTAACAAAATAACAAATACTTCTAGTTAATAAAATAACAAATGTTTTGTCTTGTTTCTGATCTCTTTATCTAAAGAGATGGCGTTGTGCACATTCAGCAAAATCTTCCTTCCTTTCCTATCTCCTGGTAAAATTTCTGTAATCGCTGCATCCCGAGTAAGGTATGGAAATTGACTACAGAGATGTAAATTCCTGATGTGTGGAACTGCATGGCCAAAATCCTATGTGTGGAAGTGAGAACGAAGCTTTTTGGCTTGAAATTTCACGGGACTAAGAAATTGAGTTCTTCCACTGTTAACTCTAAACAGTAATGATTCTGGGTAGAAATATCATTAGCCTTCAAAGATAAGTAAGTTTTAAAGCTTAAAACTTCTCCTATGTGTTATGAAATAAAACCAAAAAACCTTACAATTCTGACTGTATACTGATGAGATCTACTGGCTAAGTTTTGTAAGTGGAAAATGTATCTACAAACCAAGACCATTTTCCTATGATACCTTTGTACTGTAGAATGGCTTTCAAAAGGGAATATTGAAATTCTTGTCCCATTTCCATTTAAAAATTAGATGATATTAGAGTGAATTTCCAACAAGTTTATAATATGATTCAGGCCTTGGAGCTAAATTTATTTTATTATACTCTAGTAGGAGCTATAAGTTTTGATTTCTAACTCAAGGAACTTTTAAGCATAGTGAACATGAAAATCTTCACAATGGCTTGCACTAGCTTTGGTACAGCCTTGGGAATTCTCCAACACATCTTTCCTTCACAGGCCTACAGCTGTAAACTTCCTTTTCACACTTTCTCTCTACTGCTGCTCACCCCCAAACTACAACCCAGGTTACAGGAGACATCTGCAGCAGGGGTTTGTGTAGATAATAGGACTCTGAGTATCATGAGAGACACCCCAAGTGGCTACTGGCTGCTCTTGCCTCTCTCAGCTTTTCTCCTGCCTCACCTATCCATAGGTATCCTCTCTCCTGCTGAGGGCACTCTCACCACCCAGGACTTGTGGTAGCAAAAGGGCAGCTTGTTTTCTCCAGCACCACAAAATGGAAGCAATGGGACTGCATGAAGAGCTGCTGCAAAATCTGAGATCACTGCCTGCTGTCAGAGTGTACATCTCAAGACACAGAACAACTGCCATATGCAGCAGATGTGTCTTCAGAGACAGCAGATGTGTCTCAGTCTTCTGACACACCTCAGTTTGCTCCAATTGGAAATAACCTAATGATGGATTGGAGGGTGCGGCAAGATTAATTACTGACTCATTTTTCTACAGGTCAGAGTTCTAGACAATGTCTCATTCATTCATGGATTCTAGAGAGTCTAGATTTCTTCACTTGCATCTTCACATCTTGATCACAAAAAGGAAAATATTATTGATGTCATATGTGATCGAAAAGAGGTAGTTAAATTAGTTTGGTTTGTTAATAGCATCATCTCCATCCGCTGCCTAAACTGTACCCTCGGATGTGCATGAAGCTGTCTCTGAATTCCAATTAATAGACCACTGTCAGAGTGCATTCCTGGTTTAAAAACAGCTGTGATTTTTTTTCTTACTTTTTATTTCTTCGTGTTGCTATGTATTTCATCAGATACAAACAAGTTATTAAGTGTTCTTTTATTAGCAGTCACAAGCATTACCATTATTACACAGCATAATTATTACAATATCACAAATACTACAGTTCACAAATATAGCAGTCCATGGCAGAAAAATCTTAATCAAAACAGTTTCAATCATAGCTTTTTATATCATGAGCCAGTTGAGCGTAACAAACGTGCGGAAAGAATGTACTTTACTTTGCTAATACTTGCTTGTATATCTTTTTAAGGATACTACATGTATATAGAAGCATCTGACATGGTCTATGGACAGCGAGCGTACCTAGTTTCAAGATCACTAAGAGGAACCCCTGGAAAACAGTGCTTGACATTTTTCTATCACATGTATGGAGCTGGGACTGGATTATTGAGTGTTTACCTAAAAAAAGAAGGTGATGAAGAAGATATTCCTTTGTGGAGGAGGACAGGGGAGCAAAGCATCTCATGGCTAAGGGGGGTGATAGAATATGAAAGTGATAGAAACTACCAGGTAAGAAAAAGCAGTCAAAATGGAATATTGAACTGAACTATTCTAGAATCCAAATTTTGGGTTGTATTAAAAATAAATAAATAAATAAATACACACACATGTAGGTAGCTTTGAATGGACACCTGAACCAAGCTGAAGTAAAATGCAATTTCTTAAAAATGAAGGTAGGGAGGGAATTATTAATGACATAAATAGGTTGCAAGAATGAAAATAGTTATTAATTCAAAATTATTTTAAAAGAGTATTTAAATGTTGTTTTCGCATCATTTCTTGTCAGTAGTGGTAGTTTTTATTTAGGTCACTAGTGCATTTTCTTTTCTGTCACCAGTCTACAGCCCTGTCTAGATTGAACTGTGATAAAGTGACTGCTTCTTGCAGGATGGTCTTTCTGAGATGGCACCAAAGGCAAGGAATGATGTAAAGCCGGAGTTCTGCCTTTGATTTCAACAGGGCCACCATTTCAGTATTGCCAGAGACAAAGCCTTTTCCAGTTTCTCTGTCAAAGAGGAAGCTGAAATTGCTACCAACTGAAAGAGCACTGGGCATAAAACTGCACTGATCTCCGTGCAAAGATGTTGTGTAGGTTTTTTTAGTCACTTTGCCTTAAAAGCCTGGAAACTCATTAGAATCAAAAAAAAGAGAAAAAGAAAAAAAAGGAAACCTTTTACTGGAAGGCAAGTTTCAGTAAGAACACTACATAATATTGTTGTGCTTTTCTTGCCCCTCAAGTCTTTCTTGCTTATAGGCAACACACAGTGACACTTTAGGACTGAAAAGCAAGACAGAAATGCAACATCACTAGAGAAAATTAACCAGTGGACTACAGGACACAGCAGTTTTTAAAAAACTGTGAAAACAAATTTGCTTCTTTTGGCATAGAGCACACTCCACTTCTCTGACCAGGGCACTCCGTCCACTGATGGAGCATAGAAATTTCTTTCCAAGAAGCAGGCTTTCAGAATACACTAGACACTTGAATACACTGCATGGGTATTATTTCTTTTAGCCCTTTCTCTTGTGGGATTCATGAAAAGCTGTCTGTTACCTTTACAGATTATTTTTGAGGCGATCCGCGGTGTGTCAATGAGAAGTGACACTGCTGTTGATGATATTCTCTTCCAAGCAGGGCCCTGTTTAGGTAAGTTTAAATGTACTTTGTTTCTCTTAGGAGACAGCTAGCAATTCAGTGTATTTGTGCAATTAGATGATACTTCTTCCCTTGGAATCCCCACTGAACAGATCTGAATTTAATATCATGCTGCTGGGTTAGTGCAGACTTCTTGTTTTCTAATAAGATGCAAGACCATCCTCAGAATCTGGGCTAGTAAAGATGCTCTAACACTTTTTAAATAAAACATGTATGTCAGTCCCATTTAAATCCAGCATGGTAATTACATGCTGTCTCAAGATATCTTATGTATGATAACAGTACAAATAATGACAGTATTTCCCCCTTCTTTGTGTTCTAGAAGTGGAAGAAATTCAGTTCTCATCAGGCTATCCTGACAGCTTAAATGAAATTGAGTACTAAATATATTCTGCTGAAAGGACCGAAGTGCATAGAAGATTTGTATGTGAGAAGCTGCACAAACTGCCTATTTTAAAATATGTTTTGATTAAATACTGGACTGGTTTGAATATGCACCTATGTATAGGAAGAACTCAGAGCACTCATGTTCCTCACCTTTGCAATTAAATTAATGACTCAGGGCTTCTTAGACTTTTCTTTTTTAAAGATTTTTTTTTTCTCTTTTGCATGAGGTATCAGTTATTACATAAAGGCTTCCCCATATTGCACAGGTCATTAGATCATTCATTGTAATGCATTTTTTTCTTTCTTTCTTTTTGTTTTGTTTTTTTTTTGTTTATTTTGTTCGGGTCTTTTTTTTTTTTTGTTTAACCTTTCTGGTATGTAGGTAAAAAAAGGATAAAGGTAAAGGTGCACAATTAAGGTCCAATATTGTGTTATCTTAGCTCTGCATTCAGTGAATGTTTTGTGTTGGGTACAGAATGGATTTTTGTTAAGGAAAATATAAATATTTTGAAATCATAAAGAAAACAGTATTAGCTACTAGTAATAGCCTACAGGTTAAGTGCAATTATTCACGATGACAAATCTCTCTGGGAAACTCTTAACACTCTGCTGGCAATTTTTTTGTGGTTTTGTATTCTTTTGCTATAACAAATGTATGTCGTACTTGCCAATAACAAGTTCACTCTCAGTGCTCCAGTACAATTCAGTGTAAGCTGCTGATACTTCGAACTATATGAAATGAAACCCTTTGAAAACATGGCATGTTTCTGGCATACAAATTTTGGGGATTTTTTTAATAAATCAGTTTGCACACTCACGGAGAATGTACATACACTTTACTCAACCACAGATGCCTTGCATTTTTATTAATAGGAAACTGAATTCACACAACTTCTTAATTTTTGAAGATTTAATGTGTTTGTGTGTAAGGCTTTGTTTTGAAATTACTATAACTTCCTAATAAAATCTAACTTTGAAAATCATCTTATTGCTCTGCTCAAGTTATCAGTGTAATGAGAAAAAAATGGAACCTAATATAGTAGCCTGCATTCAATATTTTGAATATGAAAAGAATTAAACGTGTGGCTCACATCACCTAAGAGCGGACAAAGAGCAGTCTGACCTGCTGCAACAAGTTCCTGCACTGAGCCATAAAATTTACTCTTAAAGCCACCACCTTCAAGCTGTTGCTGCAAGATGCAAGCTCTGAAAATTGGGAATAAAGTTTGCTCCTTTCAGAACCAAGTACTCGCTTTTCCTAACGAGCTACGAGAACCAACAGGACCTGCTGGGACAGTCTGCCCCCTTGCATCTTTACTAAGTTTTCATTCTGATGGCACAAGCAACTGAAAAGATTGTTCAATTGAATACACGTTCAGTACTAATGCGCTTATTTGATCACACAGATTGAAGCAGTTTATTATTTCCTAGAGAAAAGGAAGACCCAAAAGGAACTGACATCTTAACTGTCTGTCCTAGCTACCTACAGTCCCCGTTGGCAGCCGCTTACCAACACGACTTTTGCTGTTACTCTGAAAATGAAACCAGCCAGAAACAATGGACTGTCTCCTAGGAGCCAGTACAGTTTTAGAGTTGTTTTGTAAAGTGTATGCTTTGGTATCAATAGTCAGCTCAAATTATCCAAGCAGAAAACAAGTGAAACTGAAGTGGTCAAAACCATTGGTCATTCTTTATACCTTTGATGAGACTTTTCTGTAAAATGAAATCAAGAACAAAGTATTACTATTGGATTCCAATATCTAGCAATTTATGCAACTCTGCTTCACTCCATTACAGTAATCAGATTTAGGCTGATATTGATGCACTGATTTTGGCCCCTTAGTACAAGGACATGGAGGTGCTGGAGCATGTTCAAAGACAGGCAACAAAGATGGTAAAGGGTCTAGAACAAAAGTGCTGTGAGTAGTAGCTGAGGGACCTGGGGTTGTTTAGTCTGGAGAAAAGGAGGCTGAGGGGAGACCTTATCATTCTCTACAGTTACCTGAAAGGAGGTTGTAGCCATATGGGGGTCTTTCTCTCCTCTCAAGTAACAGGACAAGAGGGAATGGCCTCAAGTTGCACCAAGGAAGATTTAGGTTGGAGATTAGGAAAAATTTTATCACTGAAAGGATTGTGAAGCACTGGAACAGGCCGCCCAGGAAAGTGGTGGAGTCACCATCCCTGGAGGCATTTAAAAGACCTATAGATACAGTGCTTAGGGACATGTTAGTGGTGATCTGGCGGTGCAGGGTTAAGTACTGGGCTTGATGATCTTAAGTCTCTTTGAACCAAAATGATTCTGTGATTCTAAGAATAAGAACATAAGCAAAATACTCTTCTGCTCTCCATTGAGTGTTCTGTAAGGGACGTCACTGGTACAATGATTTTGTCAGTATCACTGAAGTACTTACCCATAGGGTGTGAAACACAGTCGTGACTGCACAAAAGATTCATTTTCCTTTAGTAGGAAGCAACAGCACCCATCCACCCATTTCTGCTGCAGGAGTTAAAGAACAGAGGAAGAATCTGAAAGGTGGCTTTAAATTACATTGGTGCCTGAAGAATATCAGTTTGTAGAATAGGGAGCTCACGTGACTAATAAAAGAATGGCTGCAAAACATCTGAAATCTGCAGGAGTCCCAGTGACAGTGGTGATTGTCCTGCAGTCAAGATGCCAAGGTCCCATGCACAGACAATCCTCGGGGATCATTTCTAAAGAGCATCGATCCTTCCTACAGACTTCCTGATCTATGCAGTAACAGAGGTAAAAAATGTTTAACCCATTGTTTTTAAAAAAATAATAATAATTAAAAAAATATCAAAAAATCCCCCCAAAAATAGTAATAATAAAGCAACCAAGCCCAGTCATCTGCTGGCATATGACCTCAAGAGCTCGCTCGCCCGGAGCCAAGGCCAGTCCCGATGAGGAGAAGGTGCCCACCTCTGAAGCACCGGCCGCCCAACTGCTCGGCTGTGCTGCCCCCTCGTGGGACGGCAGCCGCCGCCACTCCCCCGCGCCGCATCGGGCCGCTCGGCCCGCCGCCGCCGCCGGGGAAAGGCCGCTGGCGCTGCCGTGCGGAGGTAGCAGAGGCGGGGACCTGCAGCGGCGAGGGCTGCCCAGACGCCTGCGGGCACGGGCCTCCGAGAACCGCGCTGCAGGCGGGACCCGCTCGCCGTCTCCTGAAGGGCGAGCCCCAGGGGGCCACCTCCGGGGGCGCGGCGCAGGTACGGACACCTTCCCGGCGCAGGTACGGACACCTTCCCGGGGCAATACCCGCCGGGAAGCTCGGTCCGCCAGGCGCGGAGCGATTCCTCCCGCCGGCCGGGGCGGCTCGGGCTGGTGCCTGAAAATGAAAACGCCACCTTCCTAAACCCGGGTCACCCTTACAGCCCCGCTCTTCTCCAGCCAATGGGCGCCAGCACCGTCTGCTGCAGGCCAATGAAAGGCTCGCCGCGGCTTAGTTCCGCCCTATCAGCTAATGAGCGTGCTCCTCACCTGCCCGCCTTTTTCCGCCCGCCAATGAGAGCGAGGCGCGGGGCGAGTCCTCGCGGCCGGTGTGGGAGGGCGGGCTGAGGGGGGAAAGATGGCGGGGGCGACAACGCGGAAATGGAGCCTGGGCGCCTGTCAGCTCGGCGCCGGCGGCAGCCAGGGGGCCGCGAGGAGCGCTGAAGCTCGCCCCCGCTTCGTCGAGGGCTCCATCGTCAGGATCTTCATGGAGAACTTCCTGTGAGTGAGCGGGTGGGCGCGTTCTCCCCCCAGGTGGCGGCGGCCGTGCGGCCGCCATTGGCGGCGGGGTGCCTGCGGGCGTTGGCGTGCGGGCTCCTTGCCGCCGCAGGGGTCGGTGGCTACCTCGGGCGGCCTCGCCTTCCTCCCTTCTCCCTCGCGTTTTAAAGCGGCCTCGGGGATGGGGAGCTGGCCAAACCCGGAGCAGCAGCGGTCTGGCGAGGCAGGGGCGTGCTCGCTGTGGCCGTGACCCACTGTTGTGCGCGGAGCAGGGAGTCACCCGTGGTTAACGGGGGGCCTTAATAAGGCCTTGGATGCCCAGGTTGAGTTGGGGCTGGAAGTGGGAGTCCGTTAAACGGTTTTTCCTGGGAAGCTGATACGTTGCTCAGGGCGGGGAGGGGACCTGCTCTGTGGGTTAGGAACTCCCTAGGTTCTTGGTGCGGTGTCGCATGCGCGGGGGTGCGTTCCCCAGGGGTTGTCACGTCGGCCTCGCCTCTCCTCTGGTGGACGTTCTTGCCCATGTCGGCCTCTGCATGCTGCTTTTTTTTTTTTCTCTCTCTCTTTTTCTGCTCCCGGTAAGCTGATTATCAAGCAGTCGAAGAGGGAAGAGTGTAGATGTACATAGGGCGACAGGGACAGGCCATGGGAACCATTAGGATAAAGTATCTGTGGTGTTATCTTTTGCACGTGCATTCTGCCGCTTCTGTGTTCTTGGAGTACTATTCTGTTCGGAGCTATTATAGTTACTAGCAGAAGTTTTCAGCTGATAGCTGCATGCCTGCCTTGCAACACAGCTCTGAGTAGCGTAGTTGTGGGTCATGCTACAGATGTCAAATAAATCCTCAAACCATGGTAGTTTAAGCCTCAGCATTAAGGGTTCAAATACTTTCTCTTCCAGAAGTACATGAATTATGTTATTGACTTACCATTAACTGTATTGTGTTTCTTTTTTGGTGTTAGTGTCTAAATTCCTCTCTGTGTGTTTGGTACAGTGCTGGAACAGAACACTGAATGGTGCAGTTCATTATGAATTTGAGATGTTACTGATCATACCAACATTAATGGTTTGTCTTAGATTTGTAGGCTAGGGTTTGGTTTCTTCCTGTAATTGTTACTGCATTAGGCATGTGCGATGCATGTGATGAAGATGTCTAAAAAGTCACCGAAAACAGGATAATATTTTAGGGTCTTGTAACTCAAGAAAGCTACTGCATGATGTATCAATCCACACATGAATTTTAGAGCTTAAGATATAAGTATGTTGTACAAGTTAGATGAGTGCAGTCTCCTGTGAATTCAGCGAAGCAGACAACTGGGATTAAATGTAACAAACTTGACCGAATTCACTCCATTTTCTTCCTGTCCTTTTTTTTTTTTAATATGTAAAAGAATATGCCTTAGTAAAGTCAACAGCAGTTGTTATTATGTGGCTAAATTTCATTTTTTCACTTGTTTTGAAGAAAGTTATTGTAAGTACTCTGGAATGTATTCCACGATGTTTTGTTGTAGTGTTAGTTTTCTCTCTGAGATTTCCTTGAAAAACAATACTAGAGGATTCAGTGATAAAATTATCCATCATATTTAATATATTCATGAAGTGTTTTTAAGCAAGTACTTGGTTTCTTTTTTTTTTTTAAAGGCGACATAGTGTTTATAAGGTTAAAAAAAATTGTTGTTCTTTCCAGAACATACGATGTCTGTGAAGTACGACCAGGACCCAATCTGAATATGATTGTAGGTGCCAATGGAACAGGAAAGTCAAGCATTGTATGTGCCATCTGCCTGGGATTGGCTGGAAAACCTTCTTTTATAGGGCGAGCTGATAAGGTAATTATGAACTTTTGTCATTTTCATATTTAATCTGAATTTCATTAAGAACCCTGTCCAGCAGAGGAGTGGGGAAGAAGCCTGTCTTTGTTGATGTGCTTTATTTTTATAAAAAGTAAGGTGTTTAAATTGCAGGATAACCTGGTACAGAGACAGAGGCTTTTACGGAAGGGGTTTTGTTTTACTTGACTAATTATCTTTACTGAATTATGAAATGGAAATACCTGAACTGTACTGGAACCTGAGTAGACTAGAGGTTATAACTGAAGATGTCTAAGCCTTCACAGTGGCGTAGGAGAATACCGCCTAATGCATAAATGACATTTGACCAGAAATGCCAGCTAAAGGAGAAATGAAAAAAAAAAAGTCTAATTTAAGTCTCCAAATATAGTAGTGACATATCTTTCATGTAATTGCAAATTTATCTAAAACCGTGGAACCACTGATCTTAGACTTAGATGGGAGCTGGATTGTTCTGGGTTGTTCTAGTATTATTTTAATGTTTTGTTCCCAAGAGATCATGTGTTGCCATTATAGTAGGAAGTTTGTACTGTAAAATTTTTAAGTTTTGCTTTCTTGGATGTTCTAGTTGGATGGAATATATTTCAGTATACCTTTGGAGCATTGAATCTGGATACGTAAATGATTGTATGTATTCTCTGCAGCTCAGTCTTGAGCAAATCTAAATATAGAAACTAAGTGCATAGCAGCACTGTGTGTTGGTATTTTTATTGGCTTTTCATGTTTATATATTTTTATACTTGTAAAGTTGGTGGTTATATTTGTACAGGTATTTGACAGTATCTTTCATTTGTATTGCCTTTGCTCCCCAGATTCATGAGAACTACCTCTCTGGATTATAATCTGGTTTATATTTTTTTCAGTTTTGGAGGCTGAAATTGATCAGAATTTGTTAACCTATGGAGGAAATTCCAGTGCTGCTAGTAGATGAGGAAGATAATAGTGTCTTCCTTTATTTGTAGTTAATACACAGCCAAAATAAATTTCAGTTATTAATTGTAAGTTTTCAACAAAATACCTCATTACAGCAACTCTATTGTGCAAATACCTGTTTTTGTAAGACATTACATTTTAATACACTGTTATTTTACAATAATAACATCTGTAATTAATTTTGTAGGTTGGTCTCTTTGTAAAGCAGGGGTGCTTGAAAGGTGTAGTAGAAATTGAACTGTAAGTAATAAAATTTTATTTCCTCATGTATTTTTAATTAGATTGTGTCCTCACATAGTCATTCACAAAGTTGTGGGGAAAAAAAAAAGATCAAAAATTCTGGTGTACAGAGGTCTGTCTTTAATATATTTGGGTTTTGCTTTTTTTTACCCAGACTTCAAAATTTTAACATTTTTCAAGTTTAAAAATTTTTTAAATTTCAAAATGTCATGCAACAAATAATCAGAGATGGATGGACTTGATTTTGCTTTCTGAAGCATTTTACCTTGTCTTCATGTACAAAGAGTAAATAGATAAAGATTGATGTTTGTGGTGTGCTTAGCTTTAGATTACATTTACGGTTCAGATGATTCACATACAGTTGGTACTGTTATCATGACGTAGTGGTTGGAAATTATTTTTAAAGAATAAATAAAGACAAAGTCTAAATTTTAAATCCAGATTAGCCTTTGCTTTCTTATACTGATACTGCTGGTATGAGGAGCTCCTATGTTCTTACTGAAAACATCACACACTGAGACAAAAGAATAAAAAAAAAAAAAAAAAAAAAGGAGTAGATCTGACTAATTATGGCTAATCTGGTCTTCTCAGTAAGCTTTTGTGAAACAGAGGAACTGCAAATTATTTTATTCTGTAAAATTCCATCAGTAACTTGTTACAGGGCTATATTGCATGCTTCCTTTAAGTTTAGTTTAGTTTTGGTTTGTTTTTTGGACAATTAAAGAGAGTATCCTAATAAATGGGTGTGGAGATCTTAATGTGAAGCTGCAAAAGCAGGGATGGTTTTGATAAGTTCTTAATCTGATCTGTTTTCCTGGACTAAATAAATCATAGAGCTAATCAGCTGATTCAGATCCTGAATTGTATAAAAATTGGCTGCCGTGATCAGATTGTGTAAAAAGAAAATCATGTCAAGGAAGAAGGTTATACTGGAACGGGTCTTTGAAAAACCCCCATCCACTTCTGTTCCTGTAGGAGTGATCAAGTGAGACATTCTTTGGAGACAAGCCAGGCAATGTGTCAGGAAGTGGGATGTTTTTCAGGTAGACAGTGTGTTTTAACATAGATATATCTTGATGTTACTTGAAAGTCTGACAAGAGAACTGCAGAATGTGAAGACTTAGCATTTTTACTGTGGTGGTTGCAATGTAGTTCAATCCTTTGTCTAATTGGTAGAAAATACTTATGTGCAACATCTAGGGAAAGAGAGCAATGATCAGAAGATTGCTTTTTGACAGGAATTTTAAAATCTGAATTCTGTAAGCATATACTGTCTTACTTGAATTTGGCCCTTGGATTGTAACTAAGATCAAGAGTTACAGTAGTAAAGATAATTTGATGAGAGAAAGGAGCATGGCTTCATAGGTCTTTTGAAGGAAGTCTGATACATTAAAATAAGGTAGTAGTTACATGTGAAGAAATAATCATGCAGTCTTCCAGAAGTAAGTTTGCAGACAATACCAAGTTAGGTGGGAGTATTAATCTGCTAGAAAGTAGGGAGGCTCTACAGAGAGATCTGGACAGGATGGATCAGTGGTCTGAGGCCAGTGGTATGAGGTTCAACAAGGCCAAGTGCTGACCCCTGCACATGGGTCACAACAACCCCCTGCAATGCCACAGGCTTGGGGAGGAGTGGCACTGGTTGATATCCAGCTGAATATGAGCCAGCAGTGTGCCCAGGTGGCCAAGATGGCCAACAGCATCCTGGCATGCATCAGAAATAGTGTGGCCAGCAGGACTAGGGAAGTGATCATGTCCCTGTGCATGGCACTGGTGAGGCCTCACCTTGTTCAGTTTTGGGCCCCTCACTCCAAGAAGAAAATTTAGGTGCTGGAGCGTGTTCAAAAAAAAGGGCAGCAAAGCTGGTGAAAGGTCTAGAGAACAGGTCCTGTGAGGAGCAGCTGAGGGAGCTGGGGTTGTTTAGCCTGGAGAAAAGGAGGCTGAGGGGAGACCTCATTGCTCTCTGCAACTGGTGGAAGGCCACATGGGGGTCAGTCTTTTCTCCCAAGTACAAGTGATATGACAAGAGGGAATGGCCTCGAGTTGCTCCAGGGGAGGTTTGGGTTGGATATGAGGAAAAGCTTATTCACTGAAAGGGTTGTGAAGCACTGGAACAGGCTGCCCAGGGAAGTGGTGGAGTCACCGTCCCTGGAGGTATTGAACAGACATGTAGATGAGGTGCTTAGGGACATGGTTCAGTGGTGATCTGGCAGTGCTGAGTTAATGCTTGGACTTGATGATCTTAACAGTCTCTTCTATCTAAAACAATTCTACAGTTCTGAGTAGGCTTATATCCCTATGGCACCTACTCCAAACACCAGAAGCTCTTGAATTAACTCGCTTCTACTTTGATCCCTATTCTTATGTCTTCTGAGGTACATGGCCTCCGAACTGTTATGAGCACTTATCCTTCTTCCTAAACCTTACTGCTGACTAAACAGGCATTCTACAATTTCTAGATTGAAATGCTGACCAAAATTTTGAGTTTTATGACTGATTTAATTGCTTATTCATAATTGATGCATCTTAACCAGATAAACTTGTTGAAGTGTTGAGCTAGAGAAACAAATGGACAACTGATGCATCTTTGCTGTTCTTGAAAGGCAAAAAATGAAAACAAATCAGTATTTTTCTTACTGTCTGCTACTATTATTGTTCCCTAATGGAATGTATGTACACAGCTTATTGATGTAGTTCTGTACACTAGTATTTTTATTTTAAAGGTGTAGCAATGGTGTGCACCTTCTGCATAACAGTTTTAAAACTTACTACATGTCATGTAAAAAATTTACTCTTATATAAACTATTCACATCTGTGTCAACTTTAAAATTGTTCATACATTCGGTATGAGTATGTAATTTATATAAATAACTTCCTCCGAGTTAAGATTTATACACATTCTTGAAGGATATTTTCTGAAGTGAAATGTGAATCTGATGCTTTTGTCCACTTAATTTATATTAAATACTTACTCTATCAGAACTTTTAGATATCTAACTCTAGCGTACTTCGGGACTTGGTAACCTTTGTGTATGCTCAAAATTGTAAACACTTCTTTCTGTTAATCAGGTCTAAGACACCTGACAATATCATTATCACACGTGAGATTCAAGTGGTGAACAACACGTCGACATGGTTTATCAACAGAAAGCCAACCACCCTGAAAACTGTAGAAGAGCAGATTGCAGCCCTGAACATTCAGGTCGACAATTTGTGCCAGTTTCTTCCTCAGGTAGGATTGATTTTTGAAAAACAGGGTGTGCAAATGCAGCAATGTGTTTCAAGACTGTTTTGTTGCTTCTTAACTGTTGTAGCACTTCAGTGCTTTAATGGGACAGCACAAAGTATGAGAGGGGTGAGATAGCCATACTGGTGCGTATGGTGAGAGAAAGGAGAAACTGTGTGACATTTACGGCTCACTAATTGGATGGTTTTGTACCTGCTGTCTGTTGACACTGAAAGGAAAGTTCCCGTGTTGGTGTTTGGATTAGCAGTGGTGTCTCTCTGTTTCACTGCTAATTTGCATTAGCAGTGGTAACTCTCTGTCCTGTCCTTTCTGCTGACAGGGTGTTCTTAATCAATGAATCTGCAGAAAAATTTTTATAAGGTCTTGAGATCTAGCACTGGCTTTGTATCTTTACCTACGTGGTTCCTGTAGTTGTGTTTTCCTGACTTTTCCAGTTAATCCCTGCATGCATTTTTCTCTGGCTATATCCAGTCAGTTCCTTGGGATTGGATCTTGTACTTGGTGAGTGAAGTGGAACAGTTGTCTGGATTTCTTTCTCTGTAATACAAACAGAAAGCAGTCCTGTTAAATGACTATCCAGTTGCAACAGAGGCTGGTACGAGATCCTTTTTGGTGTTGCCTGTAGCTCAACAGTTTATAGAGCATACTGTAGGACTTAAAGATACTTAGGATCAAATTATGCAAGAGTAAAATCATCCTGATGGAAAATAGCTCCTGAAGGAGAGACAGGATTAAAGAACACTACAAACACTTTGCATTTATGAATCCATGATCAGGAATGTAAGGAATTCTGTGCAGATAACTGAGTTGCTTCACAATTACACTTTAAATTTACGGCGAGTTTCATCCTAAGACCTTCCCAGTTCATGTGGGTCATCACGGACGATAGTAAAAGGAAACCTTATCAAAGCCTAGCCCACCTAAATCCACTGTGGATTTATTTTTGTTTGTAAGAAGTGCATTCACAGAATCCTAGGGACTGGAGGGGACCTCTGGAGATCATCTAGTCCAAGCCTCTGCCAAGGCAGGTTCACCTGCAGAAGGTCTCACGAGAACATGTCCAGTCAGGTTTTGAGTATCTCCAGAGACAGACTCTAGCACGTCTCTGGGCGACTGTTCCAGTGCTCTGTCACCCTCAAAGTAATGAAGTCCCTCCTCAAGTTTACATAGAACTTCCTATGTTCAAGTTTGTGTCCATTACCTCTTGTCCTGTCACTGGGCACCACTGAAATAAGATTGTTCCCATCTTCTTGACACCCATCCTTTTTAAGTATTTGTAAGCACTGATAAGGTTCCCCCTCGGTCTTCTCATCTCCTGACTAAAAGGACCCAACTCCCTCAGCCTTTCCTTGTAAGAGAAACAGATGTTCTAGTCCCCAGATCATCTTTGTAGCTCGTTGTTGTACCCTGTCTAGCAGTTCCTTATCCTTCTTGAACCAGAGAGTCCAAAACTGGACACAGTACTCAAGATGTGGCCTCATCGTGACAGAATAAGGCGGGAGGATGACCTCCTTCAACCCAACCCTCTTGCCCCTTTCTTCTTAATGCAGCCCAGGACACTTTTGGCCTTCTTGGCCACAGGGGTATATTGCTGGCTCGTGGTCGTCCTGTTGTCCACCAGGACTCCCAGGTTTTTTTCCATAGAGCTGCTTTCCAGCAGGTCAGACCCTAACCTGTACATGGTAACTGGTACATGGGGTTAATTCCTCCCCAGGTGCAGTACCCTACACTTGTTGAATTTCATGAAGTTTTTCTCGGCCCAGCTCTCCAGCCTGTCCAGGTCTCACTGAATGACAGCACAGCCTGTTGGTGTGTCAGCCACTCCTCCCAGGTTTGTATCATTGGTAAACTTGCTGAAAGCACACTCTATCCCTGCATCCAGGTCACTGATGAACATACTGAACAGGACTGGACCCAGTACTGACCCCTGGGGAACACCACTTCTTACAGGCCTCAACTAGACTGTAGCACTGATCACAACCCTCTGAGCTATATCTTCCAACCAGTTCTCAATCCACCCCACTGTCCATTCATCTAACCTACACTGCCTGAGCTTGAAGTCAAAGTAAACAGCCACTGCCCATCCATCCAGTCATGTTCCCCCAGAGGGCTATCAGATTACTCAGGCATGATTTCCCTTTGGTGAATCCATGCTGACTACTCCTGAGAAATCTCTTTTCCTCCACATGCTTTGAAATGATGCCCAGAACAAGCTGTTCCATTATCTTTCCAGATAGACTCTACCTTCTAGAGTCCTAACCCATGGAATTTCTCCAAGCAGTTTCTTGAAGAGGTCAAAGTTAGCCCTCCTGGAGTCCAAGGCTGCAATTCTATTTGTTGTTTTGTGCGTACCACACATGATCCTGAACTCTATCTTAGATCACTACAGCCAAGGCTGCCCCCAACTGTAATGTCTTGCACTGGTCCCTCTTTTGTTTGTCAGTACTAGGTCCAGTAAATACACCTCTCCTTGTTAGCTCCTCCACCACCTGAATCAAAAAGTTATCATCAGTACACTGAAAGAACCTTCTGTACTGTACATGCCCTGTTGCATAGCTAGCAGATACCACAATGGTTGAAGTCCCCCATGAAAATCAAGGCCTGTGATTGTGATGCTACTTTCAGCTGCCTGTGGAAGGTCTTGTCAACTTCCCCACCCTGATCAGATGGCCTGTAATAATCACACACAACAGTGTCTCCCATATTAGCCTGCCCCTTAATCCTTGCCCGCAAGCTCTCTACTAACTCTTCATGTGCAGGGAGAGCTTGATACATTCCAGTCAGTTCTCACATATAGGGCAACTGCACCACCTCGCCTTGCTGACCTATCTTTCCTAAAGAGACCGTAGCCATCCGTGACAGCATGCCGGCCACGTGAGCTGTCCCACCATGTCTCAGTAATTGCAGTGGGATCACAGCCCTGCGACTGCACTCAGATCTCCCATTCCTCCTGTTATTCCCCATGCTGCATGCATTGGTGCATAAGCATTTCAGGGCTGAGTGTGCAGTTTTTGCCCTTGAGGGGTGGTAGGCCTGGTTATCAAAAACGCTAGCATGCAGCCCCACAAGTGCTGAGCTACTACACCTAGGGGACTCTCTAGGAAGCCTGGTTACGTCTGTTCCCCTTCAAATCTAGTTTAAAACTCTCTCAGTGAATCTTGCTAACTCTTTTCCTAGAATCCTTTTCCCTCGGTGAACATCCACGTGGTGGACTTTTACAACTAATTTGTCTATCTGGGCGGCAATGTCTTGCCACAGTGTGGTAGCCCAGATGGGTTTACCTCTGCACTTGCAGTTACTCCACTTCCACTGTTTTAACAAGACCCATAAGGCATTTGCTGCCATCCATGAGTCAGTGTAGAGCTAGAGCACTGGCCACTTTTCTCACTCAGTAATATCTAAAGCCAGCTGGATGGCTTTCATCTCTGCAAGCTGTCTCAATTCACCTTCTCCTTTAGCTGCTTATGTGACTCGTCTTGTGTGACTCCGCATAGCAGCTTTCTGTCTCCAGTGGTTTCCTACAATATGGCAAGATCCATTAGTAAACAGAGCATATCATTTATCATTATTTGATAACTGACTATATGGTGGGGCTTCTTCAGCATGTGTCACCACCTCTTCTGGTGGCATTCCAAAGTCTTGACCTTCTGGCCAATCCATGATCACTTCTAAGATTGCTGGATGATTAGGATTTCCTGTTTGAGCTCTCTGTGATTCATGCAGCCAGTTTACTACCCATAGCACTGGTGGCATGATGAGTGGAAGGAAACTTACCCTGCAACATCCAGCCTAGGACTGGTAACTGTGGAGCCAGGAGGAGCTGTGCTTCAGTAATAATCACTCCCAAAGCAGCTCAAACTCCTTCATATGCTGCCAGGATCTCTTTTTCAGTTGGGAGTATAGGTGTCCTCGGACCCTTTGTATCCTCAACTCCAAAATCCATGGGGTTGACCTCAAGCCTTGCCCTGGTGCTTTCTGCCTGAGGCTCCCGCCTGCAGTATAGAGCACATTTTTAATG
Source organism: Todiramphus chloris collaris (assembly GCA_025345505.1). Classification (NCBI taxonomy): domain Eukaryota; kingdom Metazoa; phylum Chordata; class Aves; order Coraciiformes; family Alcedinidae; genus Todiramphus; species Todiramphus chloris. Next base: position 23,684,596 of record JANVCC010010406.1, on the reverse strand, counting down.
TCCTGTACTGTTTGGACTGGCCCAAGGGCTGCAGCATGAACAATGTCTCATCTGATCTGTTCAAAGGCCTGTTTTGTTTAGGACCCCATTTAAAATTGTTTTTCTTCTAAGTCACTTCATAGAGAGGTTTTTACAGTCTGACTGTAACCAGGAATGTGCATTCTCCAGAAACCCACAGCACCCAAGAAGGTCTGTGTTTATTTTCTGTTATTTGGTGGGTACATCTCTGTTATTTTATTAACCGTGTCCATTGGTACCTGGTGATGCCCATCCTGTCATTTGATTCCCAGAAACTGGATCTCTCCTGCAGGTCCTTTGACCTTGCTTTTCCTTTTCCTTTTTTTTTTTTTTAATGGCAAAACCAGCATCTAAAAGAATTTCAATTATTTTCTTACCTTTCTCAAAAACTTCTATGTTACCCCATATGATGATGTCGTCAATGTACTGCAGGTGTTCTGGAGCTCCACCTTTCCCCAGTGCAGTATGGATCAGTCCATGGCAAATGGTAGGGCCGTGTTTCCAACCCCTGAGACTGTCCATTCCAGCTGTACTGGACACCCCTCGAGGTGAAAGCAAACTGTGGCCTGCACTCTGGTGCTACAGGAATAGGGAAAAAAGCCTTATCAGTGTCAATGGTAGCATACCACATAGCTGCCTTTTGTGCCGGAGTTCTCACATGTCCGGCACAGCAGCACTCACCATTGTCATAACTTCACTCAGGCCATGATAGTCGCCTGTTCATCTCCTTTCCCCATTAGATTTTCACACTGTCCATACAGGGCTGTTAAAGGGTGAGTGAGTTTTGCTAACCATGCTTCGACCCTCTAGTTGATGGATCAGCTTCTGGACAGGAACCGTGGAGTCTTGTTTGGTACAATATGGTCATCGATGAAGTGTTGTAGTAGCAACTGGCACCTTTTGATCTTCAGCTCTCATCTGCCCCACAGCAGCAGACTCCTCAAAAGTTTAGGCAAGATACAACTGTTCCATGTCCTCAGTCTCTACAGCTGCTGTACCAAAGACCCATTTTGGGTCCTTACAATACCCTTTCCTGAGGAAGTCTATGCCAAGGATGCGTGGGGCATCTGGACCAGTCACCACAGACGATCTTTCCCACTTAATCCCAGTTAGGCTCACTTTGGCCTCCAATACAATCAGTTCTTGAGATCCTCCTGTTACTCCATTAGTAGTACAGATTCTGTCCCTTTATGATTCGATGGCAGTAGGGTGCAGTGTGCATCAGTGTCTACCAGGGGTCCATACGTCTGTGGTTCTGATTTGCCAGGCCATCAAATCTACACAGTCCAATAAACTCTTTTGTCCCTCTCCTCCACCTGGCTGATGACAGGGCCCCTCTAATTCTGAGGATGGTACCCGCTGTTGACTGTCAGGTTTGTGCAGGTTTCCTCATTCCTATGGTTTACCTGATTCACAAGGTTTGCATAGTTCATGGGATTTATGTGCTTTATGGGATTTGTATGGACTACAGGCATTACATTTTCATTCCCCCTACTTACATTTGGATCTGAGACCCATGTACTCCAACTAGAGAACTGCTCACAGTAGACTGGAGTAGTCTCCCTTCTGGAAGTGTTCTCTCTTCTCTTTGTTTTGTCTTGTAAGTAGACTGCCTGTAGGGCAGAAGTAGGTTTTCTATCTCATCTACTCATTTCCTCTCCAAACTCAAGCAGGAGAGACCAGAGGGTAAGTTGTGAGATGTACTGGTCTTGTTTATCTCGTCTTGTAGGAGAGTGTGTTCTCCTTACAGCTTCAACATGGGTCCATTCAGGGGAAGAATACAATATGTTTTCCCTTCTGTCTAGTTTTTCAAGAAGTTTTTCAACTATCTCTTGGTTTCCTTAGCCATTTTCTTCAGCGCTGATACACAGACATGTAGGGGACCAGAGGCGCTGTCTTCACACACTGTAGTACTCTTTTAGCCACTTTGGTCACAGTTGGTTGGTGACTCACCATCATTTCCACAGATCGTTGTGGACAATGTGTGGTAATACACTGATGGTGCACTCTGCACAAAAATATCTGCAACATGGGTCACTGGCATGAGAGTGCATTGGGGTCTGTTACTCACTTGTCACCAGGACGTGCTCTTTGATCATCTTACCCTTGGTGACCTGTTGAAGGACCTTCTCCATCATACCTGACCACACTGGGTGATCTAGTTTTGTTAGATGTTTCTTTCCAGTTGCAGGGGAGGTCAGCCTTCACATCTGATTCTGACCCCAACTCTTGACGTTTCTGATTAAGATGGACCTAGTCCCTGATTTGTCTGTCACTGGGCATGGCTGTTTTGTTCCTTTCTTTCTTCTCAAAGGGTGTCCTGGTTTGTGTGAGGACAGAACTAATTCTGTTCAATGATTTTTTTCATCTCAGTCTCTTCTAACTTCACTTTCTGAAGTTAACAGCATATTTTTTAAGACAGCATCTCCTTCTAGCAGTGATAACACCCCATGTTTGCAGTTACTACCAAGGATTGGTGTGCAGACCAAGGCCACTGCTGGGTCTTGTGTACCACATTGGGGGGAGCAGAAAGTGAAAGGCTGCACCTGCAGGGAGGTGTGGACAGGACAGGTGACCCTGAACTGACCAACAAGGGATTCCATCCCCTGTGTGGTATATTCGGTATAAAGCTGAGGGATCATGAAGGTCACGCTCTTCTTCAGTGTCCAGCATCCAAGGAGGACTCTCTCTATTCTGCCTTTGATCCCATTCCGTGTGTTTCTGAATCCAGTTCCAGAATCCAGCTCCTGAATCTGATTCACATCTGTTGCTGAGTCCAGTCTCCCCAGTGCCTGCTTTTCAGCATCAGTGGTGTCAGTGATGTAATTACCATCAGGGGGGTTGGGTTCAATACTGGGTTTGTGTATATTTGTATATATTCCCTTTTATTATTATTCTTGTCATTAAAGCTGTTCTGTCTTTTTTTTTTCTAATGGCTAAGTCTCTCTCCCTTATTCCCTCTCTCTTCCCCTCTGGGGAGGGAGGAGGAGGTTAACAGAGAGCGTCTGTCATAGGTCTAGTGTGTTGCCCTGACCCTAAACCTTGTCACAGGGGCAAATTATTGGGGTGCAGATTTGAGTGTGAGTGGCCACAGTGTCTGTCTGTGTATCCGCAGTGTCCGTTGTGAGGGGTGGAGCAGCAGCAGTGCTCGCCTCGAGGGGGAGGGGCTCGTGGAGTCTGAGTAACTGCGTAACTGTGGTGCCTGTTGCAAGGGTTCATAGAGTGTGAATAGTTCCAGTGCATATCCTGCACGTCATAAAATCCTGCGGAGTCTAGATAGCTGCAGAGCATGTCATTAAGCCTCGCAGAGTCTGCGTAACTGCAGTGCCTGTTGCTGAAGCGGCACACACTCTACAAGTTGAGCTGGCTGTCTGACACTTGCACTGATGTCTAATCTGACACGACAAATAAATAGAATAAAAAATAAATGATAGTGATAGTAACGTAATATTTTGTTTGTAATAACCATATCCACAAACCTCACGATTTAATGGAAAACCAATGTCTATTGGAGTGAGATTAGCCTACTGGGCAGAAGTATAACTTGCCAAGGTAGAACTTCATAGTACAGAGGCACACTTGCTGCCCAATTCAGCACAATGTAAATCAGTGATAAACACCAGAACAGAGTGGTGGCTTTTGCCCAGGAACAAACTGTAAAAAAAACACAAAATAATACTGCTCTCAGAAATTACATCGTTTAAGCCATATCTTTTAATTTACAATCCTTAAAGACTTGGGGGAAAAAAAAAGCTTGGTACTCTCTCTTAGTTCTGTTCTAACTCAAACCAGGACATAATCTTAAAAATGTTTATCAGTTTTTGGCTGCTACTCTGTGAGGTGGTCATACTGTGCTTAGCTTAACCAAGTTATCTGGCATAGAACTGTAATTCAGGTGATGTTCATGAGAATTAAGTTGTGGTATTTAAATACAGTATTACTGTATTGGACTGTTCTAATACTGTATTTTTGTAACTTGTTTTTCTATTTTCCAGGACAGAGTTGGAGAATTTGCAAAACTGAGTAAGATTGAGTTACTTGAAGCCACTGAAAAATCTGTTGGTCCTCCAGAAATGTACCAGTTTCACTGTGAACTGAAAAACTTCAGAGAAAAGGAAAGAGAACTGGAGGTAAACATGCATATTAGAGAGACAGAGAGCAGTGACTGTAGGGGAATTAGCATAATAAAATTTGACATAAGATGTTACAGAATTAAAAGGTGGTATTCATTTACGAAGTTGTTTTTATCACATCATGCTCATCTCTCAGAATTCATTCACTTTTAACACTCATTGTCCTTGTAAGCATGAAGACACGTGCGCTTGTCTGGGCACACAGGACAAGGGATGCATTTTGTCAAGCACTCATCACTTCTGTGGGATCCTTGACTGGCAACAACTTTTCTGGACAGATCCATAAACTATGGAGAAGATTGTTGCCTGATACCTGTTTTTCCTTGTTTAGAATATTGACAGACACCAAAGAGGAAAAGGGATTGTAAGCAATAAGCTGCAACCTTGCTGCCATTCTGGTTCTAGGACATGGTGCCTTTCCATGACAGTTACTTGTACTGTGATCTTAGCAGAGTGCTGTCCTAGTGGTCTTTGCAGAAGTAACGTGTTCCTTGGCGTTACTGCTGAATGATGTCTTGGGAACAGTGTTTCTCATTAGCCCTACAGGCCATTCCTTTAACGTTTTGTTCTGCTGCTTCTTGTGCTTGTGCACACACAGGCATTTTCACTCATACATGCTGTGTTCACATTGCAACCTTAATGTTTCTGTTAAAAATTTCTATAAGGTCTTTCACAAATATTCTTGCTTCTTATATTTGTCAAAACCCAATATGGTGGTTTAGAAATGTCTTGTTTAATGGAGGCTTGAGTTGTAGGGAGTAACTTCTTGAGAAATTAAAAAACCAAAAACGCTAAAATGTTTTATTCAGATTAAGATTTCTGTTTAGATTAGATTTGTTTTCACAGAAAGTATGTGATCAACATACTTGAAAAAGCTGGACAACTATCCCGAGCTGGTTTGTTCACCTCTACTGCTGTACTAAAGTGTCCTCTGTAGTGTTAAATTTCTGCTTTACTGTACAGGTCAGGTGTGGACTATTTCTGAAAAGTGTTTCCACAAAGTAGATACTGCAAAACATGAAAATGTATATCCTTACAGAACTTGTGCAGAGACAAAACTAACTCTTTGGAGAAAATGAGACAGAGGATTGAACGATACAAACAGGATGTTGATAGATACCATGAGCGCAAGCGCCACCTGGACTTAATTGAGATGCTTGAGAGGAAAAGGCCTTGGGTGGTAAGTATTTTATTTTCTTTTCAGTGTTTTTCCTATCTAACCCATTTTTCCTAATATTGCAATATTAGAAATGTGCCAGTAGCTTCTCTAAAAGAAACCTGACCAGAGTAACTTGAACATCATTACATCTGCTTGGTGCAAGCAGGACAGGACAGATCTTGCAATATCTTTTTGGCCTAGTATTGATCAGAGATTTGCTTGCATATGGCATATGTAGCTGCAACTGAAGAAGTTGCTGAAGTATTAACTTAAGTAGTAACTGCCCATTTAGGAAAGCGAGCAGTGTTGGGCCAAGAGCAGTACTCCTTGTTTTCCTTTGTAGACAAACTGGCTTAGGTTATGTGCCAGCCAAGTTCCACTTGCTTCTCTCATCCCCTCTTTTTTTTTTTTTTTTTTTTTTTTTGGTTTGGTTTCGTTTGGTTTTTTTGGTGTTTTTTTCTTTTTTGTTTGTTTTTTTCACATGTTGTCTTACCCCTTTGCTAATTTTAATTTATTACCTGGGGTTTGCAGTGCATGACTTAAATCATGGTGAATATATGTTGCCAGTCTCAAAAATGCTGGCATTTGGAGAGCTGGAAATTTTAAACCAAAGAGCCTAGAATAAAAGATATGTCATATATACAAAGCAAAATAAGTTTTTCTGAACCACACTTTGATGATTGTAGCTTAGTTTAATATCGAATGGTCAGTCAAATTAAATTCCTAATAAAAAGTTTTAACTGATGAGGATTCTGTTGTATTAAAACAATATGCTATTTGTCTTGTTTGCCAGCTTTATAGAATTAATGAAATACAGATACAGAAAACATACATATAATATTTGTAGAGAATACAGAAAACTTTTGTAAGATATGCTCTTGCAGTTTTGCAGATAACAAAGCTTCACATGGGTGTACAAAGAACTTCATGTCCTTTACATCTTGAAGAGCAGCTGGATTCAGGGCATGTACCTTCACTGCCTTCAAACTTCTGTGCTAACAGCACAGAGGGGTATAGAGGCAGTGATTTAAATAGATGGGTAGTGGTAGGTGCTCAGGAGGTGTGTCGTACACTCTGTGCCGTTAGGACTGTAATTCTGCACTTGCTGAATGATCCACATTTTTTCCTATGTATTAGCTGGTCTTAGTTAACAAGGAGAGACAGTTACGTTGATAAGGAGATACATAGGTCTTCTGTAGTTGCTGTAGACTGATAATTGTTATTCTCTAAGACATTTGCAGACACAGATCTCTGAAGGCTGTCTGGAAGCTGGCAGGGGGAATGTTAAGAATCTTATCTGCTGTCAGTTAAATTGCCTTCCATAAGTTTGCTGTTAGTTACATGTTTCATAAGCAAATTTAGACAGATTTCTTCACACCTTATGCTTTCACTGTTGTCTTTTTACTGGCTCCCTTCTGGGAAGGGAGAGGGGTTAATAGAGAGCATCTGTCATTCATTTAGTGGCTAGCCCAGCCTCAAACCAGTGACAACAGGTCAGCTGAACTATGACACTAAATTGTTTCTTGATCCTAGCAGAACAGAGGAAGTCTAGTGCTGAACTTGTTTTACTGTTTGACCACTGTAGAACTGTGTTTTTATTCTGAAGACCCCACTACTGTTCACCTGAAGAGCACTTCTCTAGTCAAGTGTTTTTTATAGTCAGTGCCAGCTGCTGCTTTATGTGGAGAATTACATATCATTTCTGTATAAGTCTGTATCTAATAGGCTTTTGATCATCTGCTTTAAATTCCATAAAACAGACCCTAGGAGTACTCCATTAAAGATGTGGACTCAGGGATTAAGGGGACGGTTTATGTTCTTGTGTGTACCTTAATGGGACTTCACTGAAATGATTGTGTCTTTACGATCAGTGAGCAGATTTAAAGAGCTATGGTCTTTTTGACATTCTTTTGTAGGGCCTTATATAAAAGGTGTCTCTTCCTTTTGCAAACTTAAGCTGAAGGTAGCATAGTGTACTCTAAGATATACTGTTTTAAGGTAGTATAGCAGCAGGAGGTGCTGTTTCTTCTGCTATAAATGTCCTGAAAACACGTAATTCTGAAAATGCGTTTTGACCAGGCTTTGCTCATTCCTCCTCCTCCTCTTCCATGCACAATTGAGAAAAGCTTTCTTACACAGTTTAGATGCAGATATTTCTTGGGAGTGCTGAAATCCATTGGAAGTTCTGCAGATCTTTAGCTAAGTGCGTAATTACAGCATCAAGATTATGTACTTAAAGGTTACAAAAACACAGAAGTCTAGTGAAAGTCAGGTCGTCTTAAAGTGTAAAAGGGATTTGATACATAAAAATCATGTCATGAGAATTCCTAGGGAAACAAATGAGGTGTAATTGTATGTATGTGCATTTGCTTTAACCTAGAAATGTAATACCTTACTTAGAGCAGAGCTAAATTTTAGGCTTATTGTATCAGCTAAGTGGAAGTATAATTGCTCTGTGACTCGGTGGTTAATGGTGGCTAATCATGTAATGGTGGCTACTGATTGTACTCCACATCATAGAATTACAGGAGCTATCTTCACATACTTGTGTCTTTATGAAAGGGATACTATGAAGAAAGGATTTGGATTTAATAGCCTAAGTTGATTTACTTGTGATTAATCATGTGTGTTTACAAGCAAGGTAATTAAATAACCAATGAGGAAAAAGAACTTGCAAGCTATCTTTATTATTTTTTTATGCTCCAAAGCTTGTAATAATCCAGGCATATTCTGTAAACCAGGGCCTTTCTTTTTCCAATTCCAGCCTTCTTGAAGTGGAGGTTCTTGGTCACCACACTGCTTACCATTTCTTTCTTCTCAGGATGCATCTCCGGTTAAACTCCCTGAATAGTAACTTCTCTGGTATTTGTAGCGTATGGGGGAGTTTTTGTTTTCTGAGGTTCTATTCTGCTCTGTCTCTCCCCTTGGTTTATCTCAGGGTTGTGTCTGTTACTGGCTTTGATGATCTGTCTGGCTCATTCCTTCTTTTTTCTCCTGAAGTTTTGTGTGGATTTTTGCTACTTAGGTTGAGGACTTCTCCCTGAGTAGCCCTCAAGCTATGGACTGAAGAGCCTGAAGAATTACTTTCTCCACACCAAAGCTGGTTTGACTTAGAGGAAAGGTAGTTGCAGACAAACTGATTGTTTGTTGTGCTGCTTGAGTTGCATATTAAAGAAACATTAAATGTGTGTGCTTGTTCATTGGGCACTAAAAGATCCCTACATGTCCATAGTCATAGCCACTGGTAACAGGAAGATTACTTAAGTAGTTACTCTAAAACTAGCTTCTGAAAGAGAGTTCTCTCTAAACTTCATGTACAATCAAATAAAATGTTAGAGGTGTATAAAATCCCAGAATAGAACACAAAAGTATTTAATTATTTTACCTTCAACTCCTCCAAGGAATATGAAAATGTTCGTCAGCAACATGAGAAAGTTAAACAAAGCCGAGACCAAGCCAAGGAAGAAGTGAAGAATCTGAAAGAAATGCAGTCCCCAGTGACAAAAAAAATCCAAGAAACTGAAGAATGTTTTAAGAGTCTGGATATGAAAATCAGAGATAAGGTAGGTATTTTAAGTTCTCAATGTACGTAATATTTCAGGTGTTCCGTGTTCAACTTCTGTAAAGTGAAAAGCAATAGCCTCTTTCTAGTGTGCCATAATGATGTGTTTCAGAAGACATTTTTCTGAAGTACTTGTGCCCTTGGTTCTTATGCATTCTCCATGACTTAAAAACGGTAAAACTCATGCAGTACTACGCAGTAAACCTTCAGTAACAACTCTCAAAATCCACTCTCTTGGCATTGTAAGAGTATGCAAATTTTTTAGTCTCTTCCCAGAACCTTCAAAATCTTTAGGGATATAATGTTACAGCTTTCCTGAGTTACGTACTTTGACTGAATTAGTTGCCTCTTTTCATTTGTTCTGTAGTTTGGGTTTGCGTGTTTAATTTAGGCTAAATTACATCTTCTGGCCTATGTTTCTTTAATTTTTAACTTAATAAAATAAGTAGGGTACAGTTTTTTAGCAGACGTGAATCCTCCATCAGTCGAGAATACTTTTAAGCATAAGAGAATTTAATGGTTAACCCACCTATGTCTTAACAGCTCACTGTTTTTTGAATAGCTACTCTCTCTGGGAGTGTGGGAAACTACTATTTTTGTATGACAGTGTATTGGGTGTGACTGATCTGGAGTTAATTTTCCCCAGAACAGCCCTTCCAGCTCTGTGCTTGCACTGAGAGCTGGAAAGGTGCAGATAGCGCACCTGTGCTGTGGCTGCTGCTGGGCAGGGCTCACACAGCACCAGGGATGGTTTTCCAACATTCCCCCTGCAGTGGGATGGGGTGAACAAGGTCCTGGGAGGGGACACAAGCAGAACAGCTGTCCCAAACTGACCAGAGGGGTATTCTGTACCATATGATGTCAGCTTAACAGTAAAAGATAGAAAAAGGAGGAGGAGGAGAGGGGACATTCACTTGTCCTCCGCAGCAGCCACTACGCGTTTGGAGTCCTGCTTCTTGGGAAAGGGGCCAGACATTGCCTGCTGATGGGAAGTATAGAATAAATCTTTGTTTTCTTTTGCTTCTATGTGTGGCCTTGCTTTACTTCTCATTAAACTGCCTTTGTCTTAGCCCACGAGTTTCAGCTTATTTTCTTACCCCAGGTTCAGCTGAGTAGGGGGCAAGTGATCGAGCAATTTGGTGTTCTAGGTCAAACCAAAGGCAAGGTCAAACCAACACAGACAAATAGGAAAGTACTGCAATTCTCTGCAGGGGTTTAATTATCATGTACTGTTAAGGCTGGAGGACTGATTGTATGCATAAGCTGCACAAATTTTAATCAATAACCAAAATTGAATGACAACATAAGAATTTGCTGCAGTGAGTTCTGTTTGAAGCTAACTAATCCGTTCAAAGGACTTGATGTGGATACATGTGTGACACCTGTATAGGACTGCAGTCTTGTAGAGTCTTGTAGAATAAGCATCTGAAACTGCAGTGGCATTTAGTCCCCTATGAGCTAATATAGTGTCAGTGTGCTTTCTTCAGAAAAACCCAAATGAACACCACCACCCCCCAAAGAAAAAACTGAAAAACCAAACCAAAATACAAATCAGAAAGACAAGACAAACAAAAAATGCAGATTGTTGTTTACACCATTTCTGGTTTTGTTGTGATGTAAACTGTACTAGGCAATACTGTTTATACAAGTATATTATTATTAAGAAAGCACTTTGCTAAGTATATCCTTTGAATTTTGTGCTCCACAGCACTGCAGGAGTTTATTGTGCTGTGATCCAAAATACATGAATGTTTAAAAATGTTACAGTTTTATTGAAGTACGCTTTTTTGGATGTGGTTGGGTTGTTGGGTTGGTTTTTGTTGTTGTTGCTTGTGGTTGTCTTTTGGTTTGGTTGGTTGGTTTTGGTGGGTTTTTTGTTTGGTTTGGGGTTTTTTTTTGTTTTTTTTTTTTAATTGTTTTTTTTGCTGCTGCTTAAGAGTAGGTGCACTTCCTTAGAGGAGAGTTAACAGCTGGAAGCTTGAAATTCATTTTCGTAATGCAGTAAGGGCTTTCACGCTTGCGAAGCGCTAAGCTTTGTTTTCACCACTTGATTTTATCCTGCTAGGTTTTCCTCATATCTTCTATTTTAATTCTTATATAGTTTTTCAAACAGGAGAGAATTCTACTGAACTACTGCTACTGCAATTCTTAAAAGTATTGAGCTATGTTAATAGAAAAGTTATCCTTTGTTATGTGAGTTATACTCTGTTTGTATGAGAAACCTAAGACAAACCAGGACAAATCAGTAAGCATTTCAGTTTTAAGTTGCAGGGAGTGTTCTCTGTGTAGGGTAGTTGCTACAGAACTGTGAGAGAATAAAACGGGGAAATATTTTAGCTGATGGACTCATACTCTTGAATCAACCTATTTTTCTGCTCAATCTAAAGTTTTGGATTTAGGCTTTCACACATTAAACATTCACAAGGTTAACTGTGTGCTGAAATGATGTCTAATTTGGGCCCAGAAAATCAATTAGGTGCATTTTGTTCTACAATATCCTAGAAGATAAAAAGATGTAAAGAAGGAAAGATGCTATGTTGGAAATCAGTAATTTATAGCAGACTTACTGCAATATGCTAATAGTGCTTTCTGGTGATTATTTGCCATTATTTTGATCTATAGCTGATTATTTTAATCTATAGCTGATACTATGTTGTATATAATATTACAAGAAGACAATTCCAAACCTGAGTTTTTTTCTGACTTTAAATGACATAGCCAGGTCTAATTTGAATGATTGATATTGCATCTTGAAGAAGCTCCCAGAGACTCCAAAACTGTGAACAAAGAATTAAGAGAATATATTATATACCTGGTTTTGACATGAACCATTTATACGACATCAGACAGGTTGACAAGATGTTAAAGGTGTAGTGCTACTTTTTGAACTTTTGTGACAGTAGCTCTTTTTTTCGGTGCTGAAATTCCCTTCCATCCCACATACCCTTCTTGGCTGGGCTGTGAAAATGAAGGTGTTTTTTTAAAGAAGAATGAATGCTCTTTGCACTGCCAGAAGATAGTTTTGACCTAAGACAAAACCTCAAGGCTTTTAAGTATAATAGGTTAAGTAGTAAAATAGCTTAAGTTGCTGCTACTTCATTTGTTCTTCACTTTTTGTAGATACTTCTTGAATTTATTATACCTTAGAATTTTCTCTTGATAGGTGCAAGAATTTGGTGAGTGTTTCACAAATAATTATGCCATAAGCCAGAGGCATTGATTAATGAATTTTATTATTAAAACAGTATAACTCCATTTTTTGCTCCAAAGTTGTTTATTTCAAGCCCAATTTCAATTTGGTAGTAAGGGAAAGCAATTTAGCATTTTAAGTCCTCTCTATTTTGGACATAGAAACCTGTAGGTAGCATGATTGTCTTCAGGCCTTTTGGTCCAGGCTTATCTCCATTATCAAGTAACTGTAATCCTGACTGCTTCTTGAGATCTTGCGTTTGCGTTGGTGATACATCTGTGAGGGCAGAGATAATCCACCCCTTCATTTTATCTTGCTTGCACTTTGTGGGCAAAAAGCTAGGCACAGTGTTAGAGATTTTGCCTGGGAAGAGCTGCGCTGAAAGTAAAGGGGGAGCTAAATCTGGGGAGATGTTAATGTAGAAAAAGTGTGAACACTGCATGACTATTTCCTTTGTCTCTCTCTGTGTTAAAACACTTTTAAGGATCTCGTTAGTCTAAGAATGCCTAGTAAAGTTTTGTGCTTTGAGTGTGTAGGATGAGTTGATTCTGGAAAACATAAACTGGCCTATTTTGTAGGAAAAGGCTGATAAAATTGTGTGAGAGAAGGCTAGAACAATTTCCACACCAGGCTCTTTAAATGCCTTTAAACAGAGCAGGCTATGCAACACAATTTTTTTTAGCAATATTTGACAATATAAAGTGGTGTGTTGTAGTTGTACCACAAAACCATACCGAAAATTACAGTTGTTAGTTTGTTCTGTAGAATAGTTATATATAAATATATAAGAACTGAAAATGTATTGAGAATCAGAAGATTGAATTCCATGTCCTTACTGGTGTCCTGATTTTAAGAGCCGTTAGAATTGTTTTGTAAATAGCTTTGCATCAGTTTCCTGGGAAAGAGCTTCCTCTGCAGAGTGCCTGACTGAGTTCTTTGGAGAGAGCATCACGGAACCAGTACTGTGGTAGCAGTCAACTGAAAGACCAAGATATATTGTTCCATGTTACCTTGATGCAAACAGGTGCAGAGCCAGGGCCTTAATTTTTTGTACATCTTCCAGGCTGTGGGAGGGAAAAGATTATGCATAGCTTTCTCTGTTCTTGTTGTATCTTTGTGTCATCAGTGTGACTCGGTTTGTAGGAAGACATTTCTTCCAGAGATGGTGCTGTGTGTGTTTGTTTCCAGGTCTGCACTGGAATTTACTTACAGTCCTTCCATCCGTCTGCAGTGTTTCAGTATACTGTTTGCACTGGTTTTAGCCTTGAGGGTTCAGGGAAGGAGGAATTCAGTCTGTAGAAAAAGTGCCGTATGCTTCCATTGTGTTCAGGACTCAGCAGTATGAGTGCTTAGGCAGCCTGACCTGCTTAGAGCAAGCAATTGGACTGTGTGATGCCCAGAAGTCCTCTCCAACCTATATTATTTTACAGTCTGAAATGGCTTAAGAGTAGAAACATGCGTGCCTACACGTGAGCAAGTAAGTTGCCAAGCTCAGCTTTATAGGATACGGCTTTAGCAAAATGCACTTCAGAGGTGGGATGACCTTGACAGTTCTGTTTTGGTTGTGCTGTGCCTAGGAACCAATGTGCTTCTTGCTCCAAGTATAAGCTTTTCTTGATAAACTTGATTTGGAAAAAGAGGGAAGAGCCTTTTATTTGAATGTAATTCTTTTATTGAAATTTGGAATAGAGTTATTTTAATTTCAGATTAGGGTAGGAGGCTTCTTCTGTATGTCACGCCCGAATTTGCAGACCTATAGCTGAATGGTTGCGAAAGGTTTATATGCCATTTTTCAGTTCTTCACAAGTGGCTGAAAATATTTGTGTTACAGATACAAATAAGAATAATAAGAAAGAGGTGAGTAGGACTTTATCAGTAATAAAATGTGGAATAAATGCTTAGTTATGCATATAAAAAGATGTTATTTTTACATATACAGAATGTACTTTTTACAAATATAATTGAATTTATGACTATCTAATTTAAATATCTTACTGCATGCAGGCTGCTGAAATCAAAGAAATTTCTCAAAAATGTAAACAAAAGCAAGATGCGTTGGAGGTGAAAGATAAACAAGTAAGAGTCTTGTTATTTAACTTTTTTTAGTGTTTCTTTGCTAATGTTTTAATTCAGTGCTAGCTATATCATATGGTACATCCAGACAAAATGCTACCAGTTAAATTCCTCAGGAAAACACAGATACAGGGTGGTTTTGTCTGCTCTTACATTAGTGGAGAGGGAAATTTCTCTGAAGATGTGGCAAGTGCTTGCACACTTTACTCCCTCCAGTACAGACTACATCTTTAAAACACCTATTAGTCAAACAGATATTACCGAGAGGCAGATACATGGTACATAAAATCAGTTACCTTGATGCAGCAAACTTAGGAATAGATGGGGTGTGTGTGTATATATACTGTATATCACAGGCTTTCATTGGAAAGGTACAACCTCTCTAGTACTAAATATACTTAGCATTAAACATGCCCTCAAGTATTCTATGTGAGAGAGAAGGGTTATTGCTTCTGATATGTGTATATGTCCAGCATTTTTTAAAAAGAAAAGACAAGGATTTGGTCTACAACCGTTGCAGGACTTCACCTAAACACCCAGTCAAGAAATGTATATATTAAATAAATAAATGCACAGAGTCAATGTTGCACGCTGTGTCTGTGCTGTAGGTGTTATGCAATCTTAGACTAACTTTCAAATGTGTTAAGGAAGATCTTAAGCTTCAAGCTTCTGCTTTTGTAAAAATAAAGAACCTTCAGAAATTTATTTAAACGCTTGATTATATTTTTGTGTAAATATTCCTAAGTCTTAACAAAATCTTGTCAGTTCTTCAGCTGTCATGGGACTACTGGAACTATAGCAGACTCTTACAGTTTTAGTGCATGGTTATATAGTCATTTAATACTGGCTGCATATATATCCTAGTTATTTATTGTAGATTTTGTATAGTAAACTTTAATGTCGGAAATACCCAAAATTCTTAGATTGAAGAAATTCATCAAGCTTTGAGAATGAAAAAAGATGAAGAAATGGACAGACAGAGGAAAATACACAACACTCACAAGATAATAGAGGACTGGAAGAATGAGCTAAATACAATGGCAGTCTGTGAGAATTTTCAGACACAAACTGATGCTGTTAATAATGAGCTGAAAAAATTGCAAGAAGAAAGGGCAAATATTGATAGTGATATCAGTGATCTAACATCAGAGAAAATGAACCAAGCAAGGGAACAGAAAAGTAAGTTACTTCAGTATTTGTTGATTTTTTTGTTTTCTCTTCATTTTTTTAATGACTGCATGGGCTCTACTTGTTCTGCTGTGGTGAAATAATTTGAGACATTCACATCATAACTGTATAGCAGTCCTCTTGTCTGTTACTAGTTTTATTAAAAGCAACAGAAACTGCTTTCAGAACAGAAAGAACAAGAAGATTCAAAAGTGGAAATTGACCTTAAAACTGTCCTATTCATTTCCTCTGATCTCTGGGTAAGGAGACTGCTTTGACAGTTCCATTTTTTTCTGTTATTAAATGAAGATGTGTACAGTTAGAAGGATACAAAAAACCCCAAACCTGAAGCTAATAGCAGTTTTCTTTGAAGATGCCGTGTTTAAACTTGGGTCTTTGGCAGTATATTAGCTACTGATGCTGCTTTTGTCCTTACTAGATGAACTTGAGGCAACCTTAATTCCTTTAAAGTAATCTAGGATTTACAATTAGTTCTTTCTAAGGGGGGAAAAAAAAAAAAAAAAAAGAAAAAAAAAAAGTGAAAATTATAGCTTGGCAGGTACAGAGTGTCGTATATATTCCTCTGTGAGTGCAGTACATTTGCACGTACTTACCTGTCAGTTGTTACAGAATCCAGGAAGAAACTGAGGTATAGAGAGACCAAGTGACTTAGGGAATGAGACACTTCATATTTTACCTTGAGAAGCACAAAAAGTATTCGATCCTGTTTCTCCTGAATAGAAAATGCTTTCACGCACAGTCTGTCGTCACAAATAGTGCTTACTACAGGTGTGAAATAACAGACATTTCACGTTGCTAGTCCTACTAGTCCCTCTTACATCTTGGGGTGTTTTTGTTTTTAAGTACAAAGATAGAGCGAGTTCTGAAAAGAGATATTTTTAGGACTAAAATGCTGTGGTTTTGCTGCGCTGACACATTTCATTATCCTGTGGGTAAGTCTTGATTTTATTAGATTTTAAGCTGTAATAGTTGTTAAGATTTCTTCAGAAAGAGCAGCATCTTGACTGTGGGAAGAGAAACTCTTAACTTCTAATGTCCTAACAACCTTGATGCTGAAGTATCATAATAAATACTGGAAAATGTTAGTTATAGTGTGTATTTGCTGTGGACTCTGTTTAAGATTTGCCTTAAATTACAGGAATAATTGATCGCCTTGAACAACTTAATAATATGATGAATATGAAGGAAGAGAACCTTAAAGGGAGATTCCAAGACACATACTCTGCTCTTATGTGGCTAAGAAAGAACAAAGACAAGTTTAAAAATAAAGTTTGTGAACCTATGATGCTTGAAGTAAGAAAATTTACTTGCACATCACTTTGTCCAGTTTAATGTTAGCCATCTGTGAATCTCTGTCTTTTAGAGCTTCATGATGCTGTATTTGGTGATGTTCACTGTCTCCATATCAAAGGGAACTGCCTATGAATAGTTTGTGGAGTGTGGCATTTTCTACTTTTAATTGCTTGAGTTAATTGTTTCTAAACAATGAGATCCCTTTAGTAGTACTGGAGCAGAGCCCCTAGACGTGACATGGTGTTGGTTGTGATTGTAAGGTTAGGGTGAAGTAGGAAAGGGGGAGGTGGTATGGTGAAGACTGTGATAGCTCCAAGCATGCTGAGAAAGGATACAGATGGCTAAAAGCTAAGCACAAAGACATCTGAGTTACTATAGTTTTTCTCCCAAGAGAACTGGTTGCAAAAAGACAGGGAGTATGTCTTCAAAGACATTAAAGCATTATCTTCATTTTATCAAGCATAGGCTTAGATATTACCTGACTGCTTAAAACTTTGGGGGGAGGGAAGTGTTAAGTCCAATTGTACTAAATGAGTTTCTCGTTACCTTTCTTTATTCAGATCAACATGAAAGACAATAGACATGCTAAATATATTGAAAATCACATTTCTGGCAATGACATGAGGGCTTTCGTTTTTGAGAGTCTAGAAGATATGGAAATGTTTCTTGTGGAGGCAAGTAGACATCAATCTTAAAAATTTATTAAATACTAATGTAGGAGCCCTAAACTTTGGAGTCTACCATGTAAGTGTGTATTTATTAAGTTTTGATTGGCAAGGTCAGCACAATAGCAAAGTATTGAAAGGTTTTCTTCTGAAGTAAGTCTTTGTTTGTACGTTTGTTTGTTTGTTTAAGCCTAGACCACCTGGAGGGGTTCAGGACTATTAAGAAAATACTTTTTTTTAGAAAAAACTTTTGTCTTCTTTGACAAGCAACAGTCACTGTGTACAAGAAGATTACAGGAGCAGGAAACTACAAATTTAGTACCAAGCTTTTCGAGTGCCTCCTGACTAAAAAGGCAAGAGGGCATCTTTTTGTGAGAAGACAATGGTCTAAGCAGCAAAGCAGGCTTGTATTTTCTGAATGCTGCTGTTTCCTGGAGTGATAAGGAGATTGTTCCATTTGAGAGCCAGCCAGATGATGCAGGAGAAAGAAGCCACAAGATGCAGTATTAACTGTCATAATGCTTCCCAACTCTGTCCACAGAATAGTGTGATTAATGGCAAACTGTCCTGCAGTTTCTGAAGACCTACCTGCCCTTCACAGAAGCTAGTCATTTTTATCTACATGATATCTGAGGTTACAGTGGCTTGTCTTGCCACCATGGTTCTGGAACCCAGTGCAAGGCTGCTTTAACCAGCTAAACTGATCTTTCATTTGTATCTTCATTTTTTTTATGCCCTGTTAGGATCAGGATTTTCAGAGCCTCTGTAGTAAGTGGTCTGCCATTGTCTGTGCAAAATAGCTGAAAGAGGGGGCTTCCTTATTTCATGCAGTTGGTTCGTTTAGATTGAGTGCCTGGCTCTGGATTTCTTTAATTGCTTTTGTTTTCTCTGATGCATGGAGATTTCACAGGGAGACATTAACTGAGCTTGGCTTTTAGGGAACTCAGTAATCTGAGCCACAGTGGATTTTTGTGTGTTCTTACAGAGATTGTCCGTTCAAAGTAATTCCAGTTCTGAGAAACAAGAATAAATACTCCAGTCATACAGTGAATTTTTTTCTGCTCTTTTTTCACCAAATAACCCAATGTAATTTATATTTAGATGCGTGATCATCAGAAGTTAAGAGTGAATGCTGTATGTGCACCTGCTCAATCATGTGCTGAAAGCTTACCTTCGAGACCTATTGAAGAATTACAGTATGTAACAGATTATATCAGTGTGACAGGGTTTTAAATACTATGTTTTGGTGTTGTTACATATCAGCTTTTCACCAGTTCAGCTCTGAGTTTGCAGTACTTCTTTCTGACCCTTCAGCTTGCTTACCTGCCAAATTTTATTTCTGATACATGCATTTTTCCCTCCTCTGCAGCCGATATGGATTTTTCTCATATTTACGAGAGTTATTTGATGCTCCTCATCCTGTGATGAGTTATCTTTGCTCCCAGTACCGTGTTCATGATGTCCCCGTGGGAACAGAGAAGACCAGAAACATGATTGAAAGGGTGAGATATCTTCAGCAGCACAAACACACCTGTAGTCTAGAGTTTTATTTCAGAAATTCTTTGTCAAGTTAATGTGGAGAAAGTAAAAAATTGCTTAAGCCTTTTATTTGACCTCTAGAAGTGAGAACAGTTCATTATACACAAACATATTGCAAGACATTTTAACAAATCCAGTCAATCTAATGTGGTACTTCATAGAACGTTAAACATATTTCACCTGCATACTGTTTCAAGTCAGTTGTATGAAGTTGTTTTATTCTAATAATTTCTACTTTAAGTGCCTGAGATATCTGGGGCAAAACTAGTACATGACAATGCTGACTTGTCATGTTTAAACCACAATTAGAAGCTGACCTTTTTTTCTTCTTCTTAAAGTATCAGTTTCTAGCAAATACAGTTGTATAGCTCCAGTCAGAACTATTGTGATAAATAGTATATAAGCCTCTTAGATTCTTAGAAATAGGCTAAGAGCACACAGTAGGAGTAATCTCCCTACCTTAGTCTTTCAGGGGTTCTTGCAAGCTTACAATGGGTAACACAGGTGACAGTTCTCAGTTTAAGTCTCTATTCACTTCTCTGTCTATGCTGAACATCAGTTGTGTATCTTGTACAGAGGGAACTCTTCTTTGGATTCAGAAGACTACTTTGGGTTCTCTGAGAACAGTAAGAGTTCATTTTTTCAGACTCTCAGGGAGCAGGCTCTGTGAATAGAGAACAACTCCTATCTTACTGGGAGAGCTGTTGCTACTTCCCAACTTCTATATTTCTGAGATTCTAAGGATGAGAAAGAGGAAAGTAAAAGTGGAGGGAGTCCTAGATGAAAAGCTTTTCTCTTCATGTGTTTTCTAAGCATTTTCATCTTTAAACTGCAATTCTTCCATCACTTTGTGTTTATCACCCGATGAAGCAGATGACCTATATAGTAGGTCATTGAGTTACGTTTTGTAAACCAGTCAGAATTACTCCTTAGGTACTCTTTTCCAGAGCTCTGTGGGCAGCAAGTGAAAAATCACTGGTCTAGGGGCAAAGATGAGCCTCTATTCTGAGTGTGTTGCACTTGGCACTTCCTTGATTCAGTTGTGTGAATTTTTTTCTTTATTATTTTTGATTGAGAAGTGCATTGTTAGCAACATTTTGTTTGACACATGCCAGAGAAGGTTTTAGTTTAAAAGGAGACCTCTGTCATCGACCTGAGTATGAGAACAGAGGACTAGGATGGAAATGTCATCAGCTGTAAAGTAAAACATGGTTTTCAGTGTCCAGGAACCAATCAGCAGAATATTGCTGGTGCTGTGTACATAAACTGAAGATATCTTTAGCCAAATTTATGCTGTCCTATGGAGGCTTTTTGCTGTTCCTGCTTTGACTGGACACTATATCCCTTTGAAGTGCTATACTACCTTGTGTTATGGTAAATCTCTAAATATTATTTATTATTATAAATAATAACCTTTTTGACAGGAGTAGATTAAAAATAGTAACTCCAGAATTTTATACCTTTTTTTTTTTTTTTTTTTTGGCCTACAGATACTTCACTGAAGTTCATGCATTATAGCTCACCTTACAGTTTCATCTATTAATTTCTTAAGTACTTTTGGTTCTTTGGTACACAAGCTACTTTTGCATGTTAAGCAAGTACAATCCATATTCATGATGCAGTATAAATATTAACTGATTTTTCCAGTATCTGTCTGTAATACCAAAATGATGAGAACCTGTTTAATTGATTGTGGTAACATACTCTCTTTTACAGTATCTTAACAGTTCTCTGATGACCAGCCTGAATTACAAGTATAATGATGCATTAAACTTTGCATTATCTTTTTGCAAAGGCTGGTTAAAAACTCAGAGCCTTGCATAAGCTGAAGTTCTTTACTGTGGATTTTAGCTAGTTTATTCCTTGTTCTGAAAAGTATTGCCTTAAGTAACATACCTGTCAGATGAATATTTTTGTGTGTTTTTTAGGTCATACAAGAAACCAAACTTAAGCAAATATACACAGCAGAAGAAAAATATGTTCTTAAAGTATCAGCTTATACAAACCTAACCCTCTCTACTAACACAGCCCTGAGGGCGGCACAGTTTCTCACTAGTTCAGTGAATACAGATGAAAGAAGACAGCTGGAAAACCAGCAACAGGTAGGAATTTATTTCTGTGCTGTATATGATGTGAACTACAACCCATTGTATTGTGCAGTAAGCATAGCCTACTTGGATGTGTTAATATGTTGTGTTCGTAGTGAGAATGCTAGTCATGTGTGTCCTTTAATTTCAGGACATCATTAACACACTGAAGTCATTGGATGCGCGTTTGACTACATTGTTTGAGAGACAGAAACAACTGGAACACAGAGACAATGAGCTCAGGCAGAAGAAGAAGGAGCTTTTAGAGAGACAAAACAGGAGAAGACAGTTGGAATCAAAAATCGGTGTGAAGTATGATAGGTAGGAAACAAGCTATATTATCTATGAAACATGAACCATTTTAATACACAGGTAGTTCGGCTTCCTCTTACTGCAGTGTCCTTTTACTCTTACAAAGTAACCAATAGTTGAGTGGTAGATACAGGTTAATCAAAGCAAAGAAGATATTTAGAAATGGAAATTAAGACAATATTTGAGAAACCATGTAACCAATGTTCCAAATGGTTTCCTGTAATAAAATCACAGGATTCCAGTGAGACATACTTGCACTAATTTACTCAAATAGTCTTCTGTCTTAGTGGCACATACCTAGATAATACCATAAGGTACATAAATTGCACTGAGTAAACATGTCAGGGATCGAGTTGGACCCTGGTTGTCCACAGTATTGTCTTAATGTATTTTCAGGTTTTGTGGACCTCTGCAATTTGTTCTTCTGTTATTCCTTTGTCATAAGGGAGAACCTCAGTGAAACTCGAGAGAACCTCGCTGAAACTCACACTCCTAGAAGGCAATGTAGATGACACTGCCTCAGGCTTCACGCCCTCCACTCCTGTAGAACAGTCCCAGCAGATCTTGTACCCTCAAATACCTGTATGTTCCTATGCCACACTACTTTTCATTTTCTGAAAGTTGACGCTGGTGCTTGTATGCACAGCTCTTGCATTACAGTGCAGTAAACTGAAAATAGAGCATGGAGGGGAAAAAATAAAAGAAAAACAGGGCCACGGGAATGTTAGATGGACTGGGATCAGCTTCTGTATAGTCACATGTGTCCAGGTTGCTGTGGAAAGAAGCAGCTTTGAACCGTGTGAATGTGATCTTAGCCTCAGTGCCAAGCATTGCTCTCACGTTTCTTGTTAGATTGTCATGGTGTTTTACTAGACTATAGAATGCAATTTAAAGGCAGGAAGTGGACCCGTAACCTAAATAAATATTGATTAAATCCTTCCCTGTGAAAAAATAATTACACTCCCCTAATTTTGAATGCAGGTAAGAATCCTGACACAATGACAGACAAGGCTGCTAGAAATATTCTTGTATAATGTGGGTGTGCAGAGAGAGAAATTATTTAAGTAATCCTTTCAGTGAGTAAAACTATTTTCAGATATTCATGTTTTTGATTGATAAAAGCATCTGAATAAAGCTGGATATAATTTTGAAAGAAATAAACAATGACAGAAACCATTAGGTTGGAAGGGACTTAATTTAGTCTGTAGTCTGGGTGTGTTCTCAAAGCAAGGTCAACGGTGAATTCAGACCAGATTTTCAGGACTTTATCCCACTGCATCTTGAATGTCTCCATGGAGACTGCACAGCCTGTTTGGACATCGTGTTCCACTGCTGGATGTCCTTACAGGGAATAAGTTTCTGCTGACATCCAGTCTGCATCTTTCTTGTTTCAATGTACATCCACTGTATATCATCCTTCTGCTATGCACCTCTTGTACGAGCCTAGTTCCATCCTGTCAGTGGATGATTCCTTCTGGGAAGGATAGTGGGGAGTTGCTATTAGGTGCATCAAAGCTTTCCTTTGCCTAGGGTGAACAAGGTGAACACAGTCATGCTGTCCTTGTTGGGCCTGTGCTGTAGCCCCTGGCCATCTTGGTTGATTTCCAAGTTTGTCCCAGTTTGTTGATGTTTGGGGCAGGGGGCAAAAATGAATGCACTGCTGAACAGAGAGGAAAAATCCTTTTCCTCAGTACTGTGCTTCCATTCATACAGCCAAGGGCACTGGGGGACTTTGTTGCTGCCAGGGTGCACTGCTGGTTTATGCTCAGTTCATTGTCCACCAATACCTCAAGTCTTCCCTGCAGAGCATCTCTGCAGTCTTCTCTTCAGAAGAGGATTACAGCCAGACCCACTCTCTTCCCAGGGGCAGGACTCAGCATCTGTCCTTGATGAATCTTGTGAGCCTTGTGTTGACCCCTTCCTCCATCCTCAGTGGACCCCTCTGAACAGCAGGCCTGTTTGCTACCCCAGGTTTAGTGTCATCCGAAAACTTGACAAGAGTGCCTTCTGTCTGTTCTGTGTCACTGGCAAGGATGTTAAACCAGACAGACTTAAGGACTTAATCCTGCTGTACGCTGCGTGCCAGGCAGAATAAAATGGACTAACCCATGACCCTCTGAGCCTGACCATCCAGCCACTTTCTTTTTAACTTGCCAGTCTTGTACCCCTGTACTCGGCGCTGGTGAGGACACACCTTGAATACTGTGTCCAGTTTTGGGCCCCTCACTACAAGAAGAATGTTGAGGTACTGGAGCGAGTTCAGAGACGGGCAACAAAGCTGTTGAAGGGTCTGGAGAATTTCTCCTATGAGGAGAGGCTGAGGGAGCTGGGATTGTTTAGTCTGGAGAAGAGGAGGCTCGGGGGGGACCTTATTGCTCTCCACAACTACCTGAAGGGAGGTTGTAGGGAGGTGGGGGTCAACCTCTTCTCCCAAATTAAAGATGACAGGACGAGGGGGAATGGCTTCAAGTTGCGCCAATGGAAATTTGGGTTAGATATCAGGAAAAATTTCTTTACAGAGAGGATAGTTAAGCATTGGAATGGGCTGCCCAGGGGGGTGGTGGAATCCCCATCCCTAGAAGTGTTTAAAAACCGTGTGGATGTGGTGCTGAGGGACATGGTTTAGGGACCCTGGCAGTGCAGGGTGAACGGTTGGACTCGATCTTAAAGGTCTCTTCCAACCAGACGATTCTATGATTCTTACATCCACTCAGACTGCAGTCTTCCAGCTTGAGCACCACAATATTGGCTGAGGGAGACAGCACTGAAAAAGTTAGGGGAATGGGTCTAGATCCAGCAACCTGAGAGGAAGGCGGGGTAGATGCAGCTTAATGCTCCCACATGCAGCCAGTAGTGAGACTGAGCCTGTTTTCCCAGTAGACATGTTCGCACAGAGCACATCTAAATGGCATGTACATACATATTTACACACAGCCACGTAGCACAGATAGACACAAAAAGCAACTGGGTGAACATCATCGTATTTCTACCCTGAGTGGCATGGGGCTTGCCTAGTGACACTCCTGCAGGTACATATGGGCAATGTGGATCTCATTGCAGCTGGATCTAGACACTGAGTCTGAATTGTAGCTGCCTCTGGACCTCAGTATCCCCAGTTGCTGGTACTTGGACCTGCAAACCCCTGAAGCTCCTGTTGCCTGTGCAGGCTGCCTTACCCATGTGCACATGTATGCCAAACTGTCTGGGACACCCTGGTTTCACAGAAACAGAGGAACAGAATGGTAGGCATTGGAAGGTGCCTATGGCAGGTCACCTAATCCTACCCTCCTGACAACAGGTTGACCTAGGGCAGGCAGGTTTTGAAGGTCTCCAGAAGAGACTCAACAACCACTCTGGTCAGCCTGTTCCAGTGCTCTGTCACCCTCAAAGAAGTATTTCCTTACGTTTAGATGGAAATTCTTATGTTCTGTTTTGTGCCTGTTTCCCCCCGTCCTATCACTGGGCACCACTGAAAAGAGACTGTTCCCATCCTCTTGACACCAGCCCTTTAGATATTGATAAGCACTGATAAGATTCCCTCTGAGCCTTCTCCTGGCTAAGCAACCCCAGATCTCTCAGCCTTTCCTCATAAGAAAGACACTCTATTCTCTGAATCACCTTTGTAGCTAGCCTTTGGACTTTCTCTAGTAGTTTCCTGTTTCTCTTGAACTGGGGAGCCCAGAACTGGACACAGTACTCCAGATGTGTCCTCACTAGAGCAGAGTGGAGGGGCAGGAGAACCTCCCTCAACCTGCTGGCCACACTCTTCTTAATGCAGCCCAGGAGACCGTTGGCCTTCTTGGCCACAAAGGCACAGTGCTGTCTCATGGGTAACTTGTTGTCCACCAGGGCTCCAAGGTTCTCCCTGGAGCTGTTTTCCAGCAGGTCAGCCCCTAACCTGTACTGGTGCATGGTGGTGTTCCTCCCCAGGTGCAGGACTCTACACTTGCCCATGTTGAACTTCATGAGGTTTACCTCAGCCCAACTCTCCAGCCTGTCCAGGTCTCACTGAATGGCAGCACAGCCTGTTGGTGCCACTCCTCCCACGTTTGTATCATCAGTAGACTTGCTGAAAGCACACTATCCCTGCATCCAGGTCACTGATGAACATACTGAACAGGACTGGACCCAGTACTGACCCCTGGGGAACACCACTAGCAACAGATCTCCAGCCAGACTGCACTAATGATTACAGCCCTCTGAGGTCTATTGTTTAGCCAGTTCTCACTCCACCTCACTGTCCATTCATCTCACCCACACTTCCTGAGCTTACCTATGAGGATGTTACTGGAGACCATGTCAGAAGTCTTCCTGAAGTCAAGGTAGACAACATCCACTGCTCTCCCTTCACCTACCCTGCTAGTCACACCATCATAGAAGGCTATCAGACTGGTCATGCATGATTTCCCTGTGGTGAATCTACGCTGACTACTCCTGATAACCTTCTTTTTTTCCACTTACTTATGGATGACCTCCAGAATGAGCTGTTCCATCACCTTTCCAGGTTTGGAGGTGAGGCTGACTGGTCTATCATTTCCTGTGTCCTCCTCCTTGGTTTTTTTGAAGACTTGAATGACACTGGCCTTCCTGCAGTCCTCAAGCATCTCTCCTGTTCTCCATGACCTTTCATAGATGAGGGAGATGGCTTAGTAACAACATCATCCAGCTTCCTCAGAACTCGTGGATGCATCCCGTCAGGGCTGGGGTGGGTGTCCAGTCTGCCTAAATGACCTCCAACCCCATTCTTCTCAACCAAGAGAGTCTGCCTTCCTCTAGACTTTCTTTCTCTCTTACCTCCCAGTACTAGGATTCCTGAGTAACCAACTTTGTGTTCTGGTTTGTTTCCCAGAAGCCTAACTCTGTGGTCTTGCCCTCAGAGACGCACAGGCATACAAATGTGCAGAGGTAGCCATGACTCCCTTAGTCCACCCCAGTACCCTTGTCATCTTACCCTTAAGTACATATACATGCCAGCAGGTCTCACCCCTGGAGACAGAAGACCTCATGGTCTTTGGCAGCCAGGTTTAACTTCCCAGGCCCTTCCAGTAGGCATTCCTGTGGTCCCATCCTCAGTGACACACACAGCCTCTTGGCTCCCAGTCCACCTGCTTGCCAGCTAGTCTGGCTTGGTTTTATCTAGGGATCAAGCACTCACTTGCACACCTTAACTTGTGCCAGGTGCTGTCACCATGGACACGTGAGCCTCTGACCTGTGGTCCCACTCTAATGTCTGTCACTTCAGTCTACTCACTCCTTTCTCTCCAGCTGCTGCCACCACAGGCGAGCAGTGTCTCTCTGACTTGTGATCTGACTATAGTTGCTTGCACTTAGACTTCCATTAACACACGAGAGCTGAAGACAGAGCCCCTCACCCTGGAAAGGAGTGACAAATGGAATTGAATAAGAGTGTGGCAGCTGGGCATGGCTGAACAAGTACTGACCAGCCAGCTTACATGTAATTGTCCTTTTTATCCCCATATCGCTCTGTTTTCCCACCCTTGTTACACTCCAGCTCATCGAGATCCTTCCCTTTCTCTGCATTTGTTTTCCCCTTTGAATATCCTATTGGAAGCCCTGCACAGTCACAAGATGCCTCTCTACTGCATCCCAAAATGTCTCATGTACCCCTAGGAGACAACACCTCTCAGTCCAGAGGGTGTAATGGACTTAATCTTGTTGAGTTCCACACCTGGACACTGGTGCCAAGGCTGTCCTGGGGCAGGGTGTCACTTCTGAGCCCTTCAGGACTGCTAGGGTGCTGCTGTGCCTCCTCTTGGCTCATGGAGATGGGCTTTTCCTGGGCTTATGGTTCCTGGGACAGGCCTGGGAGTTGCAACCTCGGCGGAAAACCCAAATAATATCCTACCTGCCATTTCCCCTGCCTGCTATTGTCTCTCCTTTTTGGGGGTGTAGGTGAGCTTTTATTGGAAACCTAACAGAAAGCCACTTGATCTCCCATCATCCGGTCGTTTTACAGTTGGGTTCATCAGGTGTGATGTACCCTTGCTAAATGCTTGCTCATTCTTTACTCCTAGAACTGTTTTCTGGGGGGACTTGCTCTACAATTTTCCCAGGGATTAAAGATCAGAATGATTAGTTTGTAGTGTCCCGTGTCATCATCTTGGCCTTTTCGGCTGCTTTTTTGAAGCTTTGTAGCTTACTAAACACCATGATTATTTCATACTAAGTTCTTCATAGTACATGTTCTTGAGGCTTAAAACAAGTGGAAATTCTGGTTTTCTGTATTAACCTGAGGACAGAGTTTTTCTTTTGCCAGTACATCTAACAAGAATTATGCAAATGTCCTGAACTCTCCTATATTGTATTGTTGCAAGGAACTAACAGCAGAAGGAAAATATCATCCTTACACTGATTTCACTGGTTTTTTTGGTTTTTTTTAAATCTGAAGTTTACAGAAGTAAAGGAATATAGTTGCGGAGTGATGCCCTCAATAGCTAAAATCAGAGGTACTTTAATTATTAATTTTTGTCTTTTGAATTTCTTATGTTTAAAGTGTATAGATTGGGAATGCCTCTAATCCGTTTGGAATGTTTAGGTATGGAAATTCTTATTCTTGTTAACTGTTGGTTCATCCATCACCAAGATTAAGAATTTTTGTATTTTTCTACAATTTATTTTTAATCAGGTTTAATCAAATATTGATTCCTCCCATAGTTTAAAACAGCTGGAACAAGATGCTATCGACCTCGAGAAGGAATCTCAACAGGCAAATGCAAAGGTCAAAGAAATAAATATCCAAAAAGCAAGACTTGTCACTGAATTAATGCATCTCATAAAGGTATGTGTTTTTTAACTGGGTATGTGTCCCACTACTATGAAAAGTCCAGTTCTTGTAACCTTGTAACTTAAGTTGGAGGTATGAAACATTTGGATGTGTTACTCTAGAGGTTTACAAGGTAACTTGCTTCAAGATAAACATCTCTGAAGCTTTTATGAAGTTGAACTTGTTTATCTGTCATTAATTCAATTTTTGCATCATTTGCTTGCATTGATTTGACTGTCGTTGTCTTGTAATCCATGTAAGTAGAGGAACTAGAAATAA
Source organism: Todiramphus chloris collaris (assembly GCA_025345505.1). Lineage (NCBI taxonomy): Eukaryota > Metazoa > Chordata > Aves > Coraciiformes > Alcedinidae > Todiramphus > Todiramphus chloris. Next base: position 23,656,314 of record JANVCC010010406.1, on the reverse strand, counting down.
ACTGTGTAACCATTTCAGAATACTGCATAATTCTATGAACTGTTCCTCCCGCCCTAGTTTATAATCTCCTTTTTTTTTGTTGTTTTTATTGAAAGAAAGAGTAGTCATTAGCCATGTGAAAAATTGACCTGATCTATTGATCCATAGTTTTGGAAGAGGTCTTTTGTCGTATTTTATATGTGAGTATATGGTGTAGAGAAAGAGAATGATTTTTTTGGTGTAAAATGGTGTGGTTGCAAGTGATGTGTATATGCTTACAGATTAGAAGTATGGGGGGCTGTACACCTTGAAGAGCTTGTGTCACCAATAAGTCAGCTTTCATTTTTCATTTTATTTGACAAAGACAGCAGTGTTGAAGAGCTGAAGACAATGTAAGATTGTGTGTTATGACTATAAATGGATAGTTTCTAAAGCCTAATAGTGATTATATCAGTTTTGGGTCTCTTGCAGAAAAAAAATGACATTTTCTCTTTTCCTACGTAGAACTGTATATCAATGAACATCCTCAAAGCAGATTTGGTTCTTCAGAGTGCTGTGGTGGCTGCTGAGAAGAACAGACTAGAATCAGAGTATAAAGCAGCAAGTGTACAACTAAAAGCTGCAGAGGTAACTGTTTCTATGAATACTGAGATATCTACTATTAAAACATCTTCTGTGGAAGCCTTTATGAAGTAGGAAAGGGTGCTTCTGTGTTTAGAAATGGGTATTGGTACTGGTAATTATTTAGCCTTGATTTCTGTAGTTTTACTTCAGCCTTTTCAATTAAAGCTGAACAGGAGCTTTGCCTTCCTCGATTAAGACAGCTAAGCTTCAGTGAAAATTTGCTGAAAAGTCATGTCCTGGATCCTTTTATGAGAATGCATAGTCTATGTAAAAAGGCTAGCTGTTATTTGGAAGTATTTTTCTTCTGAGTCTGTTGCAGACAAGTAGTCCCAACTTACTACAGATATGAAAGCTCAAGATGAACCAGAAAGTACTGTACCAGAGCAGAGCAGAGCTGGTTTACCTTTCTTGCATAGCTTATTTCCTCATTCTGTAATTAACTGCACAGAGGTAATTTTTTGTATTTGTGTACAATCTTTCAACTTACTGGGGAAAAAAGTTGAAGTACAGGACGATATGTGTTTTTCCTTATCTTGCAGGAATCAGGTTAACTGTAACCTACTGCTAAAACTCAATTTGATACCCACACACACAAATTAAAAAAAAAAAAAAGCTGTTAAATCGGAAAACATCTTGAGTGGTGATAGTCATTTTTGGGTGGATATGCACTTCCAAAACAAGCAATCTTGGCATGTATTTAGACTTGAGGTTATTGGTATCGTCATTTGCAGAAAATTAGGAAGAGGATAACTTGCTAAGAGAAGCAAAAAGTACCTTGAAGACAGAGACAAATCTAGCATGTTACTTGGCAACTCACTGTTGCATCAATTCACTGACATGATGCAGCTGTTACACATTCAGACTTTATAAAAACCCAGTGCAAATCGTCTCATTTCTGGAGCTCAGTAAGAATGTATTACAAAGCTGTGATCCTCATGTAAGTGTGTATTGTCACTGGGAAATTTATTTCATGTTTTTACTTCTCTCTGTCCCCATCTTCATTGGTTAGAGAGTAACTTGGGCTGGTGCATAAGTAGTTGCCTGGTCAGATCAGTAAATAGGACTTGTTAGGTAAATGTTCTGATAATACTTGGTTAAACAAAAATTGCCTCCTTCCCTAGTGAAGAGGTGTTTGAGTCAGCAGAGATCCCATTAGTCATTGTTACTGGGTTACATTCAACAACATCAACAGAGGAAATCACAGCATAGCAGAGCTTCTGGTTTGGATGGTTGGTTATACGAACATTAGAACAAAAAAAAAAACCCAACAAAACCATCAAACTTAAAATGAGCAATCCCAGTAGAATTTTGAGAAGTTTAACTGCTCTGCAGTTACTCTTCTAAGTATTCAGCTTAAGTTTTCACACATATGGAAATCCAAAGCCACGCATTCCCATATACTTCCTGTTAATTAAGTCTTTGAATTAAGTCTGGCTCTTTTCTTGCTGTTTTTTTTTCTTTTAAAGTTCTCTTTCCTTCATTGCCCTGTGAATGATGTATACATGACAGCATCATAGAATGGTTTGGGTTGGAAGAGACCTAAAAGATCATCTAGTTCCAATCCCTATGCCATGGGCAGGGGCATCTTCCACTAGACCAGGTTGCTCAAAGCCCCATCTCATAGTGAAGAATTTCTTTTTAACTTCTAATCTAAATGCACCTTCTTCCAGTTTGAAGCCTTTAGTCCTCATCCTAGCACTACAAGCCGCTCCCTAGCTTTCTCATAGACCCCTTGTAGGTATGTTGTATACTCTGTGCTTTATTTCTTACTTTCTGCCCTAAAAGATGCACTTTCTTGGGGAAAACTCAGTATTTGTTAGCTTCATCTTCAGTTAAATGTTGTTTGAAATAGTATGGTTAAATTGTCCCTTCCCTTCAACTTTGTAGTGGCTTTGACTGTGGTAATTTTTCTGCAGCAGTAGGTGTTAAGTAGGGTGTTAAGGTAGTCTTGCACCACAGCTGCCCATAAGGGTGCTGTTGCAACACTTTGAGGAAGTCTTGCAAACAGTTGCTGCATGTTTTTATAAAATAAATAAACCTGCAAAAAGGAGGAGGCCAAACAGAAACAAGTATATTGTACAAAAGCTGTGTTGTTAACTAAATTGAAGACTAAACATTGCAATTATGGCACCATTAATAATACTTAATCATCAGATGTATTCGTAGGTCATGTGCTGGTTGTGATGCATTAATTGGAATTGTGGGTATCAGCCAAATAAGCTGTGAAACTGTGTTAGTTCTTAGCACTTGCTCATGGTGATTATCTCCCAAGCAGTCCTGAGTCTTGATAATACCTGAGTAAATATCTGATTAAGATTTTTAAGCAAACACAAATTCCACTTGGTACATCTAAGAGAAGATCACATATGTTCCTTTTGTGAGGTCCTGACACTGGGATACCATGGAGAGAGCAGCATGTTTGTTGCCTCATGGTGTGTTAGTTTTTAACCACTTAGGTAGAAAGGCCAAAAAAGTACATGTTTTTGTACAAGTCAAGTTAGCAACAACAGATTTCTGGGGTTTATATTTTGACATTGCAGTTCAAGTGGGAACCTTAGTGCTATTTTAACAGCTCCTTGTATTTAATTATTTAATGAGCCTAAGAAGAAAATCTGTGTTTGTGACCCATACTGAACATTAGGGAGGCTTCTTAGCCCCATCTGCTCATTAGATAATTGGCACAGTTGCCTGCATGTTTGTAATAGTTGTTTGAAAGAGTCTTGCTAATTGTCTTGCTTTGATAGCTTGTTAATTTTCAGGATCATTTGATGTAAATTTGTTTAAGTAATAGGTATTAATACTCAGTATATACATTGCAGCATTTCCTCCTTAAGTGAAAGAAAAAGCAGATTCTGTTTTTCTGTGTATAAATTTCCAAACTTCAAAAATTAAAGCAAGCATGCATTCAAATGCAAAATACATCAGAAATATTGGCTGTTTTCTTTAGCCAGCTTCTTATTTTGCACAAAACCAGTTTCAATACTGGTGAGCAGAACAGAATACAAATTGCTGGTGCATACAGAATATAACTGGTTTCTGTTTGGTAGATGCCTTTCAGGATGCTGTAATCACAGCCCTCCACTAGTACAGAACTTTCCTGAAATACCCAGATAAAGCTCTGCCCAAGTTGGTTATTAACGCTGTTGACTGAAACAGGCATAAAGGTCTGCTTAGGCTGTGGTTTTTCATGGTATCACCTCTGTACAACACAGTGATTCCTTCTACTTACAAGTTACTTTTTTATCTAGATGGTTTTATTGAGGCACTTTCAGGAAGTCAATTTTGCCATGCACTTTTGCATATATAGAAGGGAGAAGGAAACAAAACTCATGTATTTTTATTTCTTTATATTGATCTAACTTCTATTTAGCATGTGACCATGACAATCAACTGGCAAACCTGAATGAAAATTGAGGCTTACCTTGTTGTTGACAGTCAGTGTGTGTATTCTAGTACATGCTTCATAACCACATAAAAGGCCTGTTGCTTCCCAGACTTCCTGTTGAAAGCTGAGGTTTTGCTTTGCCAAAACATGTATTTTCCTTTTCACACCCTGAAGAAATTTTGCTTGTCTTTGGCTTGGGTCAGGCATATTCAATACTGAATCTGTTTCAGATTTTCAAGGCCTGGAGGTAACTCAAAATCTCATTTCAGTCAGCTCTGAGGAGTTTCAAGTGGGAGTTTTATGTACAATTGAGAGCTGAGGTTCCCCACTTCACATGATTCAGAATCGATTTTGGCTCTGGAAATAGTCACGTACATAAGAATAAAATTGATGTTTCTTGTATAAAAAAGTATGAGTGTGTTGCCTTTCACTGGATCCCTTGCCTTCATTATCATGAGGTCAAACCCATTTCAGATTAAGCCAGTTGGCTTTTAAATTTCTGGGATCCAAAATACAGGCCAGTTTTAATTTAGAACTTTATAAACAGTTCCTAAAAAAGTGTTTATTGAATGTATTACAGGGCATATGCAGATGTACAGGAATATAAGCACTGTAGTGTACAGTTTTATGTGCTGATTGAGAATGACGTAAGATCTCAGCTCTAACTGAAAGGATGGACATCCTCCATTTATTGCTGTTTTAGCCGAGTAGCTCTGCTGTCAGTCTTTCTTGCCCTCCATTCTCTACAGTAGAATTTATGAAGTGGAGGAGGGGGGGGGGGGGGAATTAAAAGGGCCTTTTTTTCCTACCTTTCTGAAGACATCAACACAGTGTAGAAAAAATATCTTTACAGTGTGTTTGTGAAGATTGTGAAATGCTTACCTCTAATGCAAGGTCCATTTCGTAGTGCTTGGTGGAAAGAAGTTAAGACAGTATTTTTGAGTTGATACATTCTGTAGAAAACAGCACCCCTAATTCTCCAGTTACTGCTGTTTCTGTTGTATTTAGTAAATAAAGATTGATTAAATTGCCAGAAAATAACGTGAGTCACTATTAGTGTCTGTGTCCTGTATTTTTAAAACGTGGAGTAAACTTTTATCTAACTGGATAATCTCCAAATGAACACTTTGAATTTTTTTTGCCACTGGAGGGCTCCCATATTAAACAGAAGTACACAACAATAAAAATTGGGAAGATAAATCTCTCCAAGAATAGAAACATAATTGAACTTTTCAAACCGTCAAAAGAAAGTTCTGAAGCAAAATATTGTGCATATTAATTTTAAGTTAGAATTTTATGCCTTTGATAAAAGTGAAACCAGTGTATTCCCATGGTGTAACTGTCTGTTGCAAAGACAGATTGAATGTGTCATCACTGTATAGTAAAATAACCTGGATTAAAAGCTGCAGTAGCTTGTTATATACTTCTTTTCACTTGTGAATGGTTGGCAGCTCCCAGCTGTCTGCAGTTGGGTGTTTACCTGAGCTGGGAGACAGCACCAAGCAATTACTCCTGCCCGCTCAGCATTTGGAAGCGGTGGTAGAAACTGCGTATATAAAGATGAGCGAGTGACATTTCTGGGGGCAGAGGGGAAGAGATACATAAGGCTCGACAAGTCTTTTGCTTGAATACTGCTTATTTGAGATAATACTTAGCATAGTGTTTTATGAAGGTATGGTATTTTGTTTATTGTATTTCAACTACTGTTGTGATAACATTGCATTGTAAAAGTCATGGGGCTGCGTTGGTTACTTACCTGTAGTAAGTTTCAGAGTTTTATCCTTGAGACCACTGTTCAAAACCAGAAACTGTACTTGCTTTTCACTTCTTCTTCAGGACTACTTCAAAAATTGTGTTTTCATTTTGTATTTTGCTGGCTGTATCACAGAGGTAGCGTGTGAAAGAGCAAAGGAAGTGCTTATAATTGGGAAATTGTGATGTTTACTCTGTAAAATTTCAGCTGAAATACCATTCGATGTCCACCATGTTCTCCCAAGTTCTCCCAAGCAGATAAGTACAGTTAAATGAGAGCTAACAAAAAAAAAGGCTGTTCTGTTTCAGCTTATAGGGAATTTCCTGTAACATAGTCTGATTTGAAATACATATTGAACCTACACACACTCTTGTCTAGTTGAGAGAAAACAAATCTGCCTATATTAAAAGAATATGCTTTTGATCAGTTTACCTTGGCATCTGTTGACTTTGAGCAGAGAGGCGGAATGAGTTCTGTGTGCTGAAACAACGATTTTCGATCTGTAAGCAGTCTTATTTCACATGAATTCTCTGATTTGGATATTGTTCGTTGCTAATGTGAATCACCTCTGGAAATTTATAATCAAGTTTTTAAAAGAGTGTATTTCCGTATCTTTTTTAACAGCAACGGTATCATGAACTGGATGATAAGAAGCGAGTTCTTACAGAAAACTCCAAGGAGTTGCTGAAAAAAGCTCGACAAGTCTGCAAGCTGAGTCCAGATCAGCAGCTTCCAAAAGAATTTCAAACTGTATGTACAAAACCAAATCTCTGCATATCTCTTGAATTTTGGATGATGTATATACCATTCTAAATTTTCCAGCAAACAGTATTTTATATTTTATATTTTATATTAGAAGACTACCAGTAAAGAACCATGTGTATTTCTGCTAGTGTTGACTGATGCGTTGTCACATACTCTTTTAAAGCACTTCTAAGTAGTGCTGGGATACCCTCTGACTGTCATTTTGTTCTGTGCATAGGGGAGAGAAAATTTGATCTGAAATTTCAGTTAAAGTCCGTAGTCTTTTGTTCATAGAAATAATTAGAAGGCATATTTTTCTAGCTTCTTGCTCTAATGGAGCAACACAAAAGAACTGAAATCTGGGCCCATTGCCTTAACTGGAGGTCTTCCCAGCCTCTAGAAGTATTTGTATGGCTTAACTAGAATTGGCCCTGGCTTATACCAAGTTTGTGAGGATGTGTAACTGCACAAGGTGGGCAATTAAGGAGCAATTAGTTCTGTATCTTTGTTATGCAGTAGTTCTTCTAGCCTTCTTTTACTACCCAGCGTAGGTTGTGAAGGAATCTTGCTGTGTTAAATTTTAATATGTGACATCCTGATTAAAAGTAGTAGAATATTTTACAGCTTATTTGATTTCTTTATAGCAAACTGGAGTCCCTCATTGGCTTTGCTGTGTAACACATGCATCCTCTCTCTTGTAGGCTTTTCAGGCTCTTCCATCCACACTGGAGGAAATTGATGCTTTTCTGAATGAAGAGAAAACCAGGGCCTCCTGTTTGACAGGCCTGAATGCTTCAGTATGTTCAGTGCTTTCCCTCCACTCTCCCTTCCTTCTCCTCCATCCATATTGTACTTGCATTCCACTCTGTTCTAGATCTCGTGGTGTAATAAGCTAGACAGCAGGAACAATGTGCTGTAAATGCCAGATTCTTCATCTATTAGAATTTTAAGTAGGTTCTTCCAAAGGAACAGTGTGTTCTGTGCCTTTAAATAAATAATAATTTTTAAAAGTTCCATTAACCTGAAATAAACAGTGATTTACAGTTTCTTTGCTTAAAAGATAGAAATATACCTGGTTCAGTGTGCAGTGCAGTAATAGATACAACTGTGTTTGAACAGAATCAATGCAGTGTCATATTTTTACAGTCAAGGTTAGAATTGGCAAACATTTTGTTGACTGCTTCTTTTTTTATTCTGGCAGGTTGTTGAAGAATACAATAAGCAAACACAAGAAATAGAGCAGCTGACAAAATATCTAGAGGAAAAGAAAAATGAATTGGATAACTATAAGCAAAACATTTCACAGGTAAAAGCTGAAATTATCACTTCTGTATCAGCATGTTTTTATTAGAGTAGAATGTATCTACAGAAATAAACGGTAACATCCAAGTTGTCTTGAATGTAAATTGAGATGTTAACTTCTGTAATTATGATGGTTTTCAATTTAAATTATATTTTTAAAGGAAAATTCCATTATTAAAAATGTTTTTACATGGTTATGTCTGCTTCTAGGTCAAAGAAAGGTGGCTAAACCCCTTAAAAAAGCTGATTGAGCAAATTAATGAGAAATTCAGTAACTTTTTCAGTTCTATGCAATGTGTCGGTGAAGTTGATCTTCATGTGGAAAATGAGGTATGGTTTATTTTTCATATGGAAGAATACCATCTTCCTGTATCATCTTTTGTTTGTATATTGCTAAAGAGAAAGTAACAAAGTCATTTGGATTGTAGGAAAGATGTTCTTTTAAAAAAATAATGAGCTTTTACTGATGAACATGCTTTATTTGTGCACAAATGCTTTTACTTAAAAGTAAGCTGTGAGAGAGTACACAGAAAAACAGTAAAGCAGTTTAAAAGCAAAGGGATTCGGAACTGTCTTTCTCAGTACCTTCTTGCTTTTCTCTTGCAAAGATGGCACAAATAGTTTAAGAGGCTAGGTAGTGGTAGTGTGTCAATGACTCAAACTTTTCCTCAAGTAATCAATGCCTATAATACAGAGAGGTGGATAATACCTTCTAGAGCTTGTATTCCTTTACCCTTCTTCTTTGCAAGAGACTCTTTTGCCCTGACCTGTGAATATCAAATGAGAGACACTGGAGGCAAAATTATCTTTGTTAGAAGTGTTCCTGAAATGATGCTCTGTTAGCCTGCACTGCAGGGTCCTTGAGATCAGATGATGTTCTTGGTGAGAGTACCTACTGTGTGAAGAATTTCACTAGGTGTTTCCTTGGCATCTGAGCTGAAACCTGAGTAAATGTTCTGACTTCCCTTGGCAGCACTTGGTAGCCAGAATTCAGAGTACTAGCAGTGAGTAACTCTAACATTCTCAGTTTGCCCCAAGGAGTTTTGAGCATCATTCATGACAAGTCCTGCAATATCTATCAGTTACATGAACTGTCATTCCCAGTAGTCTGGCAGCAAAAGCCTGACTTTCTGATGCCATTGTGGCTGTGCTGGAAGCCAGATCTTTTTTACTGGGGGTTTTGTCAGCCTGTACCTTGTGCACTTCTCTTAGCCTAGTTCCAGCCTGTGCCAATGCCTCTGAAAGTACCATGGGCCTAGAGGCCTTAGATCCTGGTTTTTATTTCTCCTTCCATGAAGTCATTGTGTTCTTGAGGTTCCACAGAGTATAACAAAAGAAACAAAGTATAACAAAAGTTTCCAAAGAGTATAACTAAAATTCTGCAGGTATCTGTTAGAGAAAAAACAGGAACTAAAACGTGAACTTAACTAATTGCGAACTCCACTGCCCTAAGTGTTTGTGGTCCTAACAAAAATAGTTTGTAAGCCTGTTGAGACCGATCCTGACAATCAAGTACCAAATCCTCATAAAATGGAGAAAGTTCATCTAAGCTACGGTGCTGTTATCTTCATTGATGAGAATAACCTCTGATTAGTTCCCCTTAGCAAAATACCACCTCAAAAAAGGTCAGTGCAGCAACATACATTTTGAAAGCATGCCCCATGATATTCCTTCTCAGGCACCAGATTATCAGGCATGTCTATAAAACTACAAACTGCAAATCCAAAAAGTTGATTGTTCTTTTGATAAGCTGCATTAAATGCCAAAGAAGAATTTTCTTCCATAGTGGGGGAGAATTAAATGGTAGCCAAAATCAGCTTGCAGATAGTTTTAGTTTCATAAAGCATTGTTTTGCTCCAGTATGTCTCTCTTGTGGTCATGCAGCACTCCTTCTCAAGGCAGGTCTCCAGTTTGTCTTTGGAATTGCAAACAGGGAAAACATTGAGGTGTCTTCAGGATGGGGAAAAGGTAGCACTTAGCAACTAACAGGAGTTTTAACTATGTCAGGTCACCTTCATTCTCTCCTAAAGTGATAATGCATTTGCCTCAGCCTCGAGGATTCATAGTTCCGTATTTCTATAATACTGGTACATCAGAAGCACCAGAGGTTTGTAGTACCAGTATAAGACCTTATATTTTTGAGTTCTGAGGATGTTTGTCTGCCTGCAGGTGTAGTAAAACACCAGAAACACTCAATGATGGCTTGTTCTTCTGATTTAGCAGATTAGCTGATCTGAGAGGATTTAATTGATTCCATTGTTAAACACTATTTGGTATGTACGTTATTTGTACCAAGGCAAGACATGAAGGTAGCAAAAAAAGGATGAAATTTGTTCCTACAGACTTGAAGTTCCTTAAGGTAGTTTTAAGACTGTAAGGTGGTATGGCTTATTTACTTCCTGGTGGCTCTTAAACCTTGCTATTCTTCATAAAAAGCCAGCCCTACAATGGGACTGTGCTCTGTCAGGTCACCCTGGTTCATACGCCTTTTGATGACAGCGGAATGTGGCGGTCTGAACGGAACTGGCATGCGCACACTTCTGTGGGATGGGCTTCTCAGTATCTTTTTGTCACAACTCTCGTTTCTAAATCTAGAAGTATTCTGTGAGTAACCATCAGGAATCACCTCCTCTCTTTTCTTCTGCCTTAATACAATAGTCTATCTGTAGATAGACCTCTTGGAACTCATGTTCCTGAAACTTGTGAATCTTCCCTGTATCTCTCATTGATAGGTGCATAGGAAGATTGTGTTTTATGTAGACCAAATGGCAGGCAATCAGTGTGGGCTTTTTGCATGGGGGATTCCATTCACGATCCTGCACTGGATTTAGCTGAAATTTAGAAATATTAGCAAGAACTCCAATGATTTCTCTTTTCCCTTGAATCACAAATGTGTTTTCTTGCATGGGCCTTGTTTTTCACCACATTTGCTGTTCCCACACCGCATCATTGACAGAGACTGCTGACAAGCATCAGTTTGCTATTGAAGAGAAAGCCAGGGCTGGAATTCTTACATGGTTTTCCTAGTTGAGTATGAAAGGGAAATTGCTGTCGTGGTGGATTTTGTAAGGGCTCTCAGTCTGGTAATGGAAGAAAAGTGAAGGATTTAATTGAAGAGGTTCAGATGGTATCTTAACCTACACACACACCCCCTATCACCTCACTGTTCAAGTTGATGGGATCATGTACCCTAATGCAATTTTTACGGTGTGGCATTTATAGGGGGCATTGCTTGCTCCTTTCTCTGGTCAGCTTTCTTGTGATGTTCTTAATATGCAAGAAGTCTTTCTTAACCAGGCATTCACAAATTAACAAATCATTGTCACAGGGAGGGAGTAGTGTTGAAAATTCTCTGTCTAACAAGAATGGATCAGAGTTAAGGAAAATGTATGAAAGGCAATTCCTATATTGATACTAAGTTGAACTGAGTAGTTCATAGACCCCTGTAGAACATTTGACATAAATTTCCTTTAATTTACATGTCTTTATCAGATAAGCTGTAGTGCAGAGAAACTGAGTTTAACAATTACTGGCTTTTACAGGAGGAATACGACAAGTACGGGATTCGCATTCGAGTCAAATTCCACAGCAGCACTGAACTTCGTGAATTGACTCCATATCATCAGAGTGGAGGTGAGAAAAGTGTTTCCACTATGTTGTACCTGATGGCTCTACAGGAACTCAACAGATGTCCTTTCAGGGTTGTAGATGAAATAAATCAGGTGAGGATCAGCAGTGCAGTATATGACCTCTTAATACATAGATGCTTATGACACAGTGGACAAAACACACCTTTTGGTGTTTTTTCTTTTAGGGAATGGATCCGATGAATGAGAGAAGAGTTTTTGAGTTGGTTGTGAAAACTGCTTGCAAAGAAAGCACATCGCAGTACTTCTTTGTTACACCAAAGGTGCGTCGCTGAAAATGAGTTTAACATGTAGAAGGTTTAAGTTTAGTATGATAATATTCCTATAAACATGGTATAACTTCTCTCTGTTTTACCTAAGAACTTCATATTAAAAGGTTACTGTGAGAGAATTTGTCTGTTTTAAGGACAGCCCTGCCAGGAATTTAGACAACTAAATTGTGGAGGAAAACTATTCAAGTAGGAATCTGGAGTTTATTAGCTCAGAAAAGGTCAGTGTATGTTCCATGGAGAATGGCTTGAAGAGGACTTTTCAGTCAAGTATGACCAGTGCTTAACTGTGCTCTTCTGTTAAAATGAAAAAAAAAAAAAGAAAGAAAAAAACATTACTTAGTGGGTGATGTGGTGATGTGATGCTGTGGCTTGAAAGGACTAGTAGTAGAGTGTCTGTTCACTGCACCTTTAGTGGAGGCTAAAATGGATCAAGTTGAAAATTGATCCATGACAGACTGAACCAGTAAAGGTTACTTGTATACCAAGGAGGCAAGCAGTCAGTAATGGGCTGTATGGTTTTTACAAGATCTGTCTGGTGTGTGCCATTCGTTTTTGTAAATAGCATTTGAAGGACCTGAGAAAAATCACATGTAGCGTTCACCTGACTTTTCAGTCAGGTAGGACTGAAAGCTGGGCGATGACACTTACTGGTCCTTCTGATCTTGCAGTATACTTACCTCCACACAGTTTAGTTGTTTCCTGTCCATATTACTTCTTTCTGGTTCTGTGCATTACCTATATCCTTTTGCCTTCTTGCAGTTTCTTTCCTTATTGGATCTGCTTTTCTATGCTCTCTCTTCCTTTGAGAAATAAGAGAGTGGTTTGGATGTTGAAAGGGTAGAGATGGATCCATAATGCTTCCCACGTATGAGAAGATGTAGAAGAAGACTGTCTAGGGTTCAGAGTTTGTTTTAAAAGTTGTGCGCGTTGTCGAATTACTAAGAATAGAGAAGGGAAGATTGAGTGTGGAGAGCTAACCAGAAAGATCAGAGTGAAAGCAGAAGTAATAAATACCAGAGGCTTAAAAAAGAAACAAAAAAAAAACCACCCAAACATTTAACATTATCAACAGAGGAAAATCACGGAATGTGTTACACCACTCTTCATTGGCAACAGACGGCATTATGAAGAGGTGGCTGAAGGTGTTTCTTTCCTGTCTCATTCTCTCTTTTGATAAACTGCAAGTGAGTGATCACCGGTTAACATGGTGAAGTTGTCGTGACCTACCACAAAGATGATTATTGAGGTAGCCTTCATGTAAAGGTTTTAGCTGATGAGATAGTTTGAGTGGACTGCCCAAGAAGATAACTGAAAGGTTGTACAGAGCAGCCTGGGAGAAAACCAGACTGCTGTTTCAGAGGCTTGCAGCTGTTCCTGAGCCTTTGCTATTTGGTGTCACTTACTAGAAGCAGGTATATAATCACATACTAGAAAACAGGACAAATTGTCATACTGAGCTAAGTACCATGTATGTATACAGTGGATATAGGAGAAACTGCTATCATGGGGTTTCCTGGTACGTTTGACGCTTGCCTAGCTTTATGGTTAAGCAAGCTGCAGAGGGGAAGGCGTACAGATTAATATGCAGTAGACTCGATGAGGAAAATTGTATTCTTAATCTTTGTGATACACTGTCAGAATGAGTAGAAGAACTGATTATGTTCCTTAGGAGTGAGTCTTGGGTTTGAACGTCAGTATTTTTTAATATCTGCTGAAAGAGGTAACATTTATTAAACATGCAGATAAACACCATGTTGGGAGCAAATGCTTCTTTGCCGTAGAGCAAGATTAGAATTCAAAACAATCTCAGATTAGGTGACTTCATTTGAAAACAGGATGCATTTCAGCACAGGCAAGAATAGGACTTGGTATTTAAGTGGGAAAGATGAACAACAGGATAAACACTTAAATGACTGGAGAGACAGAAGCTACTGTGGATGACAATTTGAGCATCAGTTGCAAGTACATTGCTAAAAGTCATCCTGAGCACTGTAGATAACCCTACAGCTTGCATGACATCTGTGCTGGGCTTGTGCCTGACAAGATGTGGACTACAGCAGGTGTCCATCTTTGGCTGTTACATTTCAGAAAAGTACCACAGTGGCTGGAGTTACTCCAGGAAACAGCAGTGCAAATTTTAAGAAGTTTTGAAAGTTTAGAGTTTCTAGTAATGAAAATTGCTTAGTACAGAAGAGCACAAGGCTGAAAAAAAACATAATGGTTGTGCCCAAGTAACTACCTCCTGCCCTGGCAAAAAAAAAAATATGAAAGCCAGCCAATACTCTCTACCCATTGTGGAAACAGTAAAAAAGTAATTACTTCATTTGCAGCAAGAAGGTACAGGTCAGATACAGAGTTTTTCTTGCAAAGTAAGAAGAGTGAAGCATGGAAATTGCTTGAAGAATGAGCGGAGTCTCTTTGAGGGGTTTCTGGGAACAAATATATACCATCTGTCAGAAAGGCTGTAATCCTGCTATATTGACCCTTAGAGATCTAAGGCTTTAACGCAGACCTCCTTCACCTTTTTTAGGTAATGGGGAACATCTCATCTAGCTATTTTGACCTTGCTTTTTCTTTTTTTTCACCAGCTCCTGCAGAATCTCACTTACAATGACAAGATGACGGTGTTATTTGTCTACAACGGACCTTTTACGTTGGAGGGAAACAAATGGAACTTAAAGTCTTTCTGTAGGCGGCGACGGCGACTTGGAAGGATGGATGAACAGTGATATATAGATATATATATAGGTTTTGTGTAACTGTTTGGAACATCTGGCTTTCAGGACTTGAGAAAGATGAGAACCTGCAAGGAAGTGATGGTTAAGAACTTTGATTCTGAACACTTTTGCAGAAGTGTAACACACTTGAAGTGCATGATATTTTTCAGAACCTTTTATAGTGGCCTCTTTCTCCAAAGGATCTACTTTTTATCGATATTGTTTTTAAATAAAAAGGAAGTTTCTTGTATTTTATTATTTTACCAGTAACGGAGCATCAGAAGTACAGTTAATTTTTTCTAGGTTATACTGTACTAATTCTATGTTTGGTTTGGGTTCCAAAAATTGGAATTTGTTTTCAGTAAAATAGTGTGCCCCTGACACAGTTGAGGATGTTCTCCAAACTTTTCCTATTGGAATGGAAACTGTTTGAAGGAATGAAGCAGATGTGTAGGAAGAGAATAGTTTCTACGTATCTGTGCGTTGTTTTTAGTTTTGTGAAAATATACCTGACGTTAATATAAAGAATATACTATTGTTAGAGTAATATACTTCATTATTGTTATTTATTATTTTTGATAATGATGTTCCATTTTTTATTCCTGGAAGAGTAAGGTCTTTATTTTTCTAGCAAGTCTCTCTCAGCAGGGAAACTGACAAAGAGACATGTTTTTGTAACAGTGAGCTAGGTAACTTGAAGAAGTAATACTAAGCAATATATACCTTTCTGCTGTTTTTTTTCTTTTTAAAGTAAAACTTCATATGGTTTTGATGATAGATGGAGAAAGTAGTCCTGCAGATTTCACATGTAAGGTAAAAACCAGGAGGTTTTTTACAAAGGTCCGGCTGCATTGGAGTGATTGTACACACAAAGGCTTTTCAACAGATAGCCATAAAATTCATTAGTGGAGTTTTGGCCACAGCTGTTAAGCATTTCAAAGTAGATGTTATCAACAAGAATGATGGATTCCTAAAAAGAAAAGTTCTGGTTATTTAGTTAACTGTAAAAAAAAAAACCAAACCAAAACAACACCTTAATACTGAATTGTAAAGAATATGATTTGTAAAGAAATGGAAACTTCAATTGGTATGTAAAACGTACATAAAAAGGATTGAGTCCCAGGATACCATCTGAAAACGTGCATTATCCTTGTTTTCACTGGCAAGTAGCTTCCAGTAGTATTTTATACAAAATTTGGTGTCCACTTGACTTTGAGTGAGAGGTTTTCTTAACAGCACCCTGTCGAACAGCTTTGCCAATGGAATTGACATGTCAGGGTTTTTATATTAGAATGTTAGAAATAAAATAACCCACTGCAAAATAAAAGCTAGGCTCTGCAAGGTCTGGGGTGTTGAAGGTTAAGTACTGCAATTCTTGTTTTGAATAGCTGAGCCTTTAAGGGACTCAAGAACCACACATTCTTATACCACAGGCCACTGTTGATCAATGGAGCTCTGTCTGACTGTGAAATGAGTTCCTGGAGTAAGTTCCGTGAGGATTAGTGTCCATACACAAATATTTGATGGAAGAACTAAAAGCGTGTGGAAACTCGGGCTGTAGTCCAGGGGTAGAGTGGGCCAGCACAGTATCCTTGACTTCACTGATGCTGCAGGCCGATCTGTCCTCTGTATTGCCATAGCTGATTTCTCACAACCCTGAACTTTTAAGGTTACATTGTTTTCTTTTTTAATTGAATGGAAAACATAGATTCTGTTCAGTCTCTGAGGATCACTATATGAAACATGCTGTTTATTTTCATTGTCTAAATAAGTGAAGCAAGTTACGTGAATGTGTGTTACAATTCAATTCTTCTATGGCTAGACAGCACTATCTATTCTTACAGCTGTCATCTTAGAATGCTGTGGGATTTCTTCCTAGAGTTTGGTTCCTTTCTCGCCTTTATGGCTGAGGTATGAAATTTAAGTTTTGACTTATGTAAAGTTGATGGCACCTCAGATTCTGTCCCGAAAACTGTGTCTTCTGGATATATGCCTGCTCACTGCACAAGTGAAGAGGTTGATGTGTTTGTGGGTGTTTCCGTTTTCCTTGGAGGTCTGTCAACTATTGACTGGAGGTCCTGATTTCAATGTACCTGGCTACAAGCAGATGACCTTCATATCATCTTACCCCAGACAGTGTAACGAGCTGCAAAACTGTACCACTGCAGTATTACTGACCAACAGAGATTCACTATCCAGCAGCAATGCTAGCTAAAGCCTGTTAAAGAATAACCAAAAGAAACATAAAACCAACTCCATGTACAAGGAGCCATTGCTGTGTGCAGATGGGCTGCATGACACGACTGTATGCCTTCCATAGATACGTTCCTGTTAATAACTCGCTAATTTGCATGACAGGTACATCCCCCAAGACATACAAAGACCTGCTGGCTTAAAAGGAAGTCTGAATGGGACAACATTCAACCATGAAAATCCACAGCGAGTGTAGGTACAGTGTCATGGATCTTAGTGTAGCTGCAGCGTTGTTTAGCACTGCTTACCTGTGTATAGGGCCGTTCTGTGCTGACAGCTTTCTTGCTGTTCCTCTTGCTTCACTACTGCAAGTCAGCTCCTTGGGGACTCTTGCAGTAACAACACATGGAATTAATTGCAGTGTAGCATTGAGGGGAGGGGGTGATGAGTGGGAATTTAGGTTAAATATACATGTGGTATCCAACTTTTCCTGCTGACTAGACAGGAACTCTCAAAAATGTAGAAATGGAAAGACCCCAAATAGTCTTGACAGCTGAAGTACAAATTTGAGCTTTCTCCAAAAATAGGTATCTTTCCCTCTTGTTTAGACCAGCTGAAGTCTGTGGCAAAGATCCTCTTCCACGACCATCTGCAGTTCTGACAAACATCTGTGTCTGCTCATGTACTGAGACAAAGAAGCAGCATGGAAATTGTGACTTACTGTAAGAAATAAAAAGATCTTGAGAACCCAAATACTGAAAAGCTCTTACAAATAACCTTCTACTGTATTTTATGACTGTAAATGGCACTCACATACGCACAAATGTTGTTGTTAACTAGGAGAAATTGCTTGGTCAGATGAAGCAGCAAACTGGAGTACTACAGCGCTTCTCATGTGCTTGCATGAAGCTTGGGCTTTTATTGAAAGAAAAATAAACGAGGCCTGTTAAGGCTATTGTTGACTGGGAACATCTATTCTCCAGGCTGTGTAGTTAGTGAGAGATGATGAGACACGCAGAGCTGGTGTAGACTGCAAGATGATTACTGAAAATTGTGGTAGGTGCTTTTTAGAGGCCAGGGATAGACACCTGCTCCAGGCCTGATAGCAGATTTTATTTAGAGTTAACACTACCGGAGGCTCTTGTGTGTGGCTCATGCCAAGGTGTCCCTTCTTTTGCTACTAAGCTCTCTGGCTGATGCTTCCTTTCTAGAAGCGTCGGGACCACCTTCAAACACTGTTTTCGATGGATCATGGAAACTGACTTCAGTTTCTTCCATGAGCCTGCAGTTATCTGCTTGTTCCAGGCCTCATTATTTTCTGAACATCTCTTATTAATAGGCCTTAATTTTCACAATTTTTTTCCTTCCTTGCTCAATTCTCATGCCATTCCATAGTGTCTTCTTGAAAGTAAACAGATAATGCAAGATTTGTGACTATAGGTTACAGAATCATTGGGGTTGGAAAAGACCTCCGAGATCATCAAGTCCAACCATCTACCCAACCTTATCATGACCACTAAACTATGTCCTGAAGTGACACATCTACAAGGTTTTTGAACACCTCCATGGATGGTGACTCCACCACCTCCCTGAGCAGCCTGTTCCAGTGTCTCACCACTCTTTCAGTATAGAAATTTTTCCTAATGTCCAATCTAAACCTCCCCTGGCACAACTTTAGCCCATTTCCTCTCATCCTATATCACTAGTTACCTGGAAGAATATATCAACACTCACCTCATTACAGCCTCCTTTCAGGCAGTTGTAGAGACCAATAAGGTCTCCCTTCAGCCTCTTTTTCTCCAGACTAAGCAATCCCAGTTCCCTCAGCCTCTTAAGACATGGTCTCTACACCTCTCACCAGTTTAGCTGCCCTTCTCTGGACTCACTCCGGCACCTCAGTGTCTTTCTTACCCTGCAGTCCCCAAGACTGAACACAATACTCAAGCTGTGGCCTCACAGTGCTGAGTACAGGGGCACAATCATTTCTCTACTCCCGCTGGACACACTATTTTTGATCCAGGCCAGGATGCCATTGGCCTTGGCCACCTGTGCACACTGCTGGCTCATGTTCAGCTGCATGTCCATCACCACCCCCAGATCCATTTCTGCCAGGCAGCTTTCCCCAAGCCTGTGGCATTGCCTGAGGTTATGACTGAAATGCAGGACCCGGCACATAGTGTGCACCTGACTAAGCCATGGGCCGCCAGCTTCTCTAGGAGGATGTTGTGGGAGATGGTGTCAAAGGCCTTACTAAAGTCCAGGTGGACAACATCCGCAGCCCCTCCGTCATCCACTAAGTGGATCACCTGGTCATAGAAAGAGATCAGGTTGGTCAAGCAGGACCTGCCCTTTGTGAACCCATGCTGGCTGGGCCTGATGTTGTTTGCAGATGGCACCAAGTTGGGTAGGAGTGTTGATCATCTTGAAGCTAAGAAATCTCTTCAGAGGGACCTGGACTGGCTGGATCGACAGGCCGAGGCCAATTATATGGTCCAAGTGCTTCATGTGAACCACCATCACCACATACAATGCTACAGGCTGGGGGAAGAGCGGCTGCAAAGCTTTCCAGCAGAAAGGGACCTGGGGGTACACAAGCAGATGAACATGAGCCAGCAGTGTGCCCGGGGGGGTCAAGAAGGCCAACAGCATCCTGGCTTGTACCAGGAGGACCAGGGAAGAGATCATCCCTCCGTACTCAGCATTGGTGAGGCCACACCTTGCGTGCCATATTCAGTTTGAGCACCTCAAAACAAGAAAGACATTGAGGTGCTGGAGTGAATCCAGAGAAGAGCAACTAAGCTGGTGAAGGGCCTGGAGAACAAGTCCTGTGAAGAGCAGCTGAGAGAAATGGGGCTATTTAGTCTGAAAAGGAGACTGAGGGGACACCTTATTGGTCTCTACAACTACCTGAAAGAAGGTTGTAGAGAAGTAGGTGCTGGTCTCTTCTCACAAGTGTCTACTGAGAACAAGAGGGAATGGCCTCAAGCTGCATGAGAGGAGGTTTAAACTGAACATTAGGAATTTTTTTTTTCACTGAAAGGATTGTCAGGCTGCCCAAGGAGGTGGTTGAGTCACCATCTGTGGAGGTGTTTAAAAGCAGTATAGAAGTGGTGCTTGGGGATATGGCTTAGTGGTGGACTTGGGCAAGTGGGGTTAATGGTTGGACTTGATGATCTTAAAGGTCTTTTCCAACCTAGATGATTCTATGATCCCCTGGTTGTCTCCTACGTGCTATGTGAGCTCACTCAAAATGAACTGTTCCATAATCTTCCCTGGTCCCAAGGTCAGGCTGACAGGCCTGTGGTTCCCTGGATCTTCTTTCTGGCCTTTCTTGTAGATGGGTGTCACACTGGCAGCTCTCCAGTTGTCTGGAACCTCCCCTGTTAACCAGGACTTCTGATGAATGATGGAGAGTGGCTTGGAAATCTCCTGTGCCAGCTCCCTCAGCACTCTCGGGTGGATCCCATCCAGCCCCATAGGCTTGTGAGTGTCCAGTTGATTCAGGAGGTCATTTACTACTTCCTCCTGGATAATGTGGTTTTTTTCTGTGCCCTGTCCCTGGCTTCCAGCTCAGGGGGATGAACACCCTGAGGATAACTGGTCTGACTGTTGAAGACTGAGGCAAAGAAAGCATAAAGTACCTCAGCCTTTTCCTCATCCTTGCTGGCAACGTTCCTTCACCCCGCATCCAGTAATGGGTGGAGATTCTTCTTGGCTCTCTTTTTGTTTTTAATGTGATTGTAAAAGCCTTTTTTATCATCTCTTAACAGTACTTGCATAACATTGACACGTCTGATACTGTCCATGCTGTCCATGCTTGGCCTTTGAATAGTGGAGCTTCCTTAGAGGAGGGAAGGAAAGGTGGGAAGTGATCTGTAATTCAAGATGCTCAGTGATTGCTAAGTTGAGCAGGGGTCCTGTGTCTGTCCCTGGCTGTTGGCTAAGGGACGGTCCCATACAGTGCATAATGCCTTCTTTTGTACGTGCACCCCGCAGCCTTCCACACCACGTGTGCTGGGAAAGGAGCATCCTGCTGAGGAGAGGGGCTGCATGTGCTCAGCAATACCTAGGAACTCTACAGCAGAATGCACTGGTAATTTTATGGCAGTCATTTTGATGTTGCATACATCATTCCCCTGTCCTCTCTCCTGCCTTTATTTGGCCTGCTTCTTGAAAGGTGCACTGTAATTTCTTCTTGCTTGATTGCCACAGTATCTGATGGGAGTTGTCTGTCAGGAGAGCTACACCACAGGAAGCAGGGGGAACCTTGGCACTCGAGCTTTACTGTAAATAACTCTGAGCCAGAATTACTCTCTTCAGTTCTGACTCACTGAAACACAATGTCCAAAATAAATTTTCCTGGAACTTTTTGTTACAGAAGCATTTATTTCCTAGTATCTTGCTAATTAAGAATAAACCCAGGATTTAGTGCATCACAATTTCTAGAGGAAGGAGATGGGGAAGGGAACTAAATCTACCTCTGCTCCAAGAAAAATCCTCCCCCTGTCCCAGCCTGAACATCTGAAATCGTAGGAATGTTTCCCTGCTGTTGCACTCGCAGACTAGGCTTGCCAAGAGCCACGCTTCTTCTGTGAGGGTCAGTGATCCAGCTGTCCTTTGCCTGTTAGGACAGTCTGGATGAAAGGCGGTGTTTTGCATGCGGGAGATTATTTAGTAGTTGCTAGACTTCATTTTGCTTCAGTGGTAACTTCAGCCTTTGATAAGGCTAAACTGTTACAGAGGGAGTGGAGACATTACGTGCAGCAACCAGATGTGTTTAGCCATTGAAAGCTTTTCAGGCACCACTGTGGCAGTGTTGAGAGCCAGCAGGGAAAACATGGAAAAATAAAGGCAAGTAGCAGCAACAGAGACAGAAGGTGAAAGAGGTGATAACCAGCACTATAGCAGCCTACCCACTGACATCCTCTCCTGTGGTTCAGATCTTCCCTAGTGGCACAATCCCCTGCCAGCAATTCCCATCTCTGTGCTTTCCATTAAAAATCTCACCAGCTTTTCTCCGCTATTCATCTGCATCCCAGTTGCTCTAGAAGTAATCCCCCAGTTGTCCAGTCTTCTTTCTGTTGATTTGTTACAGACACTAAGCCAGTATTTTTTTGGACAGTTGTACCAGTTTTGGCTGGGATGGAGTTAATTTTCTTCACAGTAGCTTGTATGAGGCTTTATTTTGGGTTTCTGACAAGAACACTGTAGGGATGTCTCAGCTATTACTGTGCAGTTCTTGCACAACAGCAAGGCCTTTCCTGTTTCTCACGGTACTCCACCAGCACAAGAAGTTTACAAGAAGTTGGGAGGGGACGCAGCTGGGACAGCTGACCCTAACTCTCCAAAGGGATATTCTATACCATGTGACATCAGGCTCAGCAGTAAAAGCTGGGGGAAGGAGGAAGAGTGTATTTGTAGGTATGTCTTCCCAAGTAACCACCGTGTGTGGTGGAGCCTGGCTGTTCCGCAGAAATGGCTGAACACCTGCCTGCCAATGGCAAGCAGCAAACGAATTCCTCATTTTGTCTTGCTTGTGCTCACAGCTTTTACTTCCCCTGTTTCCCTGTCTCAAACCAAGTGTTATCTCACTCCTACCCTTCTGAATCTCTCCCCCATCCCACCAGGGGGGAGTGAGCAAGCAGCTGGGTGGGGCTGAGCTGGCAGCCAGAGTTAACTCCCAACATAAATGTGTGTTAGTCTCCAAACATGACAGTACACATGTCATTAGCTAGAGTGTAGTATTGCAATTGATTTCTAGCAACTATTGCACATGGAGCTACATGAAATCTTGGGAAATATGGCCAGTGTGTATTCGTAGAAGAGCAAGACATCTGCTTGCAGAGTGATAACCCTGGGAAGCATGGAAATGACAACATGGCAAGTAAACTGGAGAAGAATAACCAGATTAATTTGTTGGGGTTAAGGAGCCATGCACAGAGTCAGAAAGTGGACAAAGATGGTTTTGCTAGAAGCAAGGAGGGAACAGGTTGTGACTGACAAGATGGTGTCAGAAGGTATCAAGGGGCCTTAGAAAACAGTGAGCAAAGGCTGGCACAGGTAACTTGCAACATGGATGCAACAAAGTGAATACATGGTTTAAGGTATTCGGGATCATGTAAAGGGGAAAAGCCTCCGATTCCTCCTTCTACAGTTTGTAACCAAAGCTGTAGACTGTTAACATACGCTGCTTTATCTTGACTGCAGTCCACTAACACTGCTTTACCTCAGTTTGGGTCATGTAATAGCTTTTTTGTGGACAACAAAAATTTGGTTGGTTGGCTGGGGTTTTTTTTGTGTTTGCTTTTGTTTTGTTGTTTGTACGTTGGTGGTGGGGTTTTTGTTTTGTTTTGCTTTTTTCTCTGTGTTATCTGTTTGTTGTTTTTGTTGTTGTTTTTCATGCAGACATAAAGACATAGAGTAAATCCAAAGCAGATGATCAGCATAAGGAGTGCAAAGGAAATTCCTCTTAGAAACTGTCAGCTTCATCAGCCTCACTCTATGCTGCTGCAGTGATTCTTATAGGTCTGTTCAGGTGAAAAGACACTGATGTTGTGGTTTTATATGGGCCCCAGTGGCTAAGGATCTGGATTCACTTTGTGTCTGCATCTGAGCACAATTGTGCTGTCCATGAAGGATATTTTTGGTCAGAACCTTCGTAGTATTTAAAATAAACTTTGTTGTATGAAACATACTGATTCAATGCCAGTATAAAGTGTTGTAGCCTCCACTGTGTATGCAGTTCCTCCACCACCAGTACGTCAGAAATCAGTATGCTCATGAAAAATTATTGGAGTAAGATATATCGAGAGGATTGCTGTTATTTCAGTTTGAAGGAGTTTACAGTAAGGCTGTCCCCCTTTAAATGTTTCCATTAAAAAATGACGCCCCTGAGAAAAATGGTTCATTGGACATTAAACCTGAGTGCAGTTTAGCTTCTAGCTAAGGCCTGAATTGTCTTTCTGTAATACAGCAAACGGAGGCAGTGATTTACCACCAGCGTTACACAGACTAATAACATGATTGTGGTTTTCCCTGGCCTTACTGTTTTCTGACAGAGCAGTTACAACGGGCTTTTTATAGGCTCTCAAAATTCTT
This sequence comes from Todiramphus chloris collaris, assembly GCA_025345505.1. Taxonomy (NCBI): domain Eukaryota; kingdom Metazoa; phylum Chordata; class Aves; order Coraciiformes; family Alcedinidae; genus Todiramphus; species Todiramphus chloris. The sequence goes on along the minus strand of JANVCC010010406.1, from coordinate 23,632,600 downwards.
TTATTCTTGGAAACACTATTTAAGGGCCCCAAAGCAGTGGTTAACACCAGAAGGGCCCAAATCTCTACATGTGGTCTCTCCAGGGGGCTCTCATGTAATTTAACACCTGCATCTCCTGAATATTCTGCTGCTGTCATTCTGGCCTCTGCCCATTAGCCATAAGAGAAAGAAAAGGCTATTTTGATAGCTCAAGACTTCTGTGAACCTTTTAAGCACAATGTCAGGAGGGCTCTGATATTGTCTGTGCTCTTCGGTTTCTTTCTCCAGGTGTTCTGAATTCCCATAGGGCTTTCTTGGATCCTGGGATGGTATGCTGTCCTTATCTGCTCAGGGATTCTCCTAGTCCTGTGGTTTACACACTCCGTTTCCTTTGTACTTTGCATGCAGTTGTGTGGACATTTGGGTGTTGCTTTGATCCACATTACATGGCCTATGGGAAAACACAGAATACCAACACAGGGACTGATGGCTTCTGCTTTGAAAAACAATAGGATGCTTTACAGGTGTAGCTACTTGAAAAATACAAGCTGAAAGCAACAGGGACTCCACTCTCTCTCACCCCAAAGAGCATAAATCATCTCTCTACAGAGAGACACGAAATGGAGAACCACAATGTGTAACGGTAGTACAGAAACAAGTGTCTGTAGGGATTAGAACTGATATGAGACCTCTTTTTGCAATGGGAGTATTTGCATAATAATGCCTGTGGAAGTGTTTGAGAAGGTATTTTAGGGGACAGGGAGTTTCTCAGTTGAGGAAAGCATGATACTGAGAGCACAGTAGCTGCAAAATTCTTGCCATTGGGAAAGCTTCCCCTGCTTTCAGGCAGTCCCTTCCAGAGGACTTGGGTAGGTACATTGTTCTCACAGTTGTGATTTTGCATTAAGATGTTATGATGTAATGTGCCAGATGTGTCTGGGAGGTGCGAGGAGCTCAACCTAGGAGATATTTTGTTTCTACAGTAAAAGCCACTGAAAGGAGCAGTTGTTATGGAGCCCTGATGCAAAAAGGAAACCTCACTGACACCTTAGGCCTGAGTGAGTGAGTTCTGAACAGCATTGTTTTGGACCCCCATGGAAGTGAAAGTCATTCTAGTCACCCTAGCAGGCAGGTTCGGAAAGCCACCCTTGCATGCAGTTTTTTGAACCACCCTACAGGCATTTTAACAGGACTTTTATGTCATTTTATGGAACATTGCCTTTCTTCTGACCTTTGCAGAGAGGACAAATGAAAATTCACCTTGTAGAAACTGTGCTTTCTGAATCAGTTGGTCTATGTTCAGGGTCACACCTCCCCATGTCACTGCTGAAGTCTACCAGCATCCACTGGGGTGCACTCAGTCTTTGCATGTTGTACGTATTCCAGACAAAATTTATATCACTTCTGGCAAGAATATTCTGTCGCATGTTAGATCTCAGTGTCTGGGAGCACCCTGCTAAGGCTCCCTGCACTAGGAAGATTTTCACAGCTGTTCCAGTTAGAGCACTAAAGTCAAATATTAAAGGGTTTAAGGGGAAGAATGATAAATCTGTGCAAAGTCCGTTACGATGGGATCGCAGGGGAATGAGGCCAATTGCCACAGTCCTGTGTCCCCTATTCCTAAAATCAGTGACAAGCTGAAAAACCTACTGCTGAGTTTGTTTTATCTGTCCTCTGGCCATCCAACCCCGAGACAGAAAACTCCCAACTCAGCATCAAGTCAAATCTGGAGGCTGCTTCTAAGTTTTGTTCCAGATGCAGATGGCACGCTTCCACCCCTCTCTCTCTGTGCCTGCATTGCTGGAGGGTTACATGGTCCCTGGGGTCCAGGGTCTTATCTTGCAGATACACCCTAGCACTTGTTCCCATGCACCAGGTTAAGTTGGTCCATTTAAGTAGTGGTTTTTAGTAACCGTAATGTCAGTTGTTGACCGTAAATGTCAGTGACCTTTTTGGCACAGGGTTTTTTTGCCTTCCCCTCCTTCACAGGCTGAGCAGATGTTCTTTTTTTCTCCTTATACCAGCAACCCCTCCAAACTCATGTAACTCTGAAGGCAGCAGTGTGACTGCAGTGGCTGAAGCACCACCAGCTCATGGAGCAGCTGCAGGATGCGAGGGACAGCACCAGTCTGAGCTCAAAGGCCACCGAGTGATGCGAGAGAGACTTCCAAGCAGCTGGAGGCTGGTGAGCAGGCACTGTTGCCCCACTGCAAACTGTGTCTCTGCCTCCCTACAGCAGTGGCAGAAGGAATACCTGTGAAAACACATGGGGAAAGTAGAGAAACATGACCCAAACTACATAATGACTAGCAACCAAATTTGAAGCTGGTTCATATACCACTTGACTCGCTGGTTTCATCATGCGGAGCAGAGTTTTTTCCACAATCGTTCAGACTGCTTTACAAGACTACTGCTTCACTCCAATCATTCAAAACAACACGGATTGGGGTTTTTTTTTTTATTCTTTTTTTTATTCTTTATTTGGACAATATATATATACATATGTACAAAAACATCTACGTCTACTTTTTTTTTTTTTCCTTTTCTTTTTTTTACAATTTCATGTGATATACAAAACAGGACAGCAAAATAACTTATAAAGGATACGAATACTGTACAAAAATAAAACTGATTAAACTGTTGGAAGTTGGTATTTATACAGTGTTACAGATCATTAGTCTGTAAAACAGCATTTTGAAGTATGTGTCCAGTCTGGTGTATGCTGGGCTAAGTCCATCTGCAAACTGAAAACAGATCTGCAATACAGGTCATGAAAAACGGTTCAAAAAATAAGTATGTTGTACAGCTATACCTTTTAAGCCATGACTTGTCTATACTAATGGGCTTTCTTAACCAAGGAGAGGAGCTGTCCTAACTTCGGCACTATTAAGTATTTCCAAAATAGTACGACAAGTATATACGGTATTAGAGAACCTGATTTTCCTTTTCTTTACCAACACTTGCAACAGTCTTCAAAACGTTAACTTCAAGATGCAAAGAACTAACCTGCAGCTTGTTTTATGTGTTAGAGCCATTGTTTGCTTTTACTAAAAGAAAAAAATGCCCGAACCCCTAAATGAATTAAACAATAAAACAAAACCTCCAAACCCGATTATTCCCCATGTATTCCGTTAGCGGTTGAAGAATCACATGAATCCCATCTGTCAAATGCTGAAATACAACATATGTTACAGCAAACAGGTTACTGTTTTAGGAAGGTTTTTTTCAGAAATAGGATCTTGTCACACACAATGACAACACACACCTGTTATGTCCCATTGTCCCATGGACCAAAATACTCCTCGCCTGTTGGTTCTGTCAGAATTTGCAGGAACAGCAATGTTTCTTTAAATGTGCATTCTACCCCAAATATGCAAGGTGGAAACCATAAATCTGGCCATTTACTTCCACGTATTGGTTAATCCTGGTAGCGAAGTGACCAAAACATCTATGTACTGATTTAGGTGCTGCTTATCAGCTGTGGCTTCCCACTGTGGTTGGTAGGATGTGAGGGTGTCTTGCATTTCACAGGATCAGGCCTCAGTTTCCCAAGTGCTGCATTTGTCCTACAAAATGGCAACAATCCAGACTGCAGGACGGACTCAAAATTTTGCATGCTTTTCACAGGGAAGAATGGAGACGAGTGCGCAAGTGCCTTTGAATCTCACCAGGCTACACGTGGCCCTGACCCCGCTCAGACAAGGCAGCATGAACAGTACCGGTAAGCAGAACACTTTCGGTATTTCTGCATCAGCAGAAATACCGAGGCTACCTATTTTTATTAGGAAGAACGTATGTCCCTATGACTCAATTTGGACACCAGAAATTAAAGTTTGGTTTCTAAAATAAATGTTTCAAAAAGCTGAAACAGAGGTAGAAAGTGTGCTTGGTTTCCTGATGTCTTCACTGAAGAAAACACATCCCTTTTTACTCCACAGACTGATCAATATCCCCAATGCCTTAAAAGCAGTTCTCTTCACATAGACAGAATTTATCATGAACTACACAGGTAAAAACACTATATGCAAACTGATTTCTAATGCTGAAAGCCTTACACAACTGTAGAAGAAAACACTCTACTCTCTGAGTTAATTTTTTTTTATGTTTGTTTCTAGGAAGCAAGCTTTTTATCAGGTAAAACAATAAGATATTGCAATTGCAGGTGTACTAACGAGATATTTTTTATGTACAGAATTTTACAAGATCACCTAAATTCATCTGCAGTGGAAACACTTTGGGTTTCAACGTGATTACGCACAAGATGAATTTCGCCCTAAGTCTCTATCGTAGGGCTGCACCTCCCTTTCCTCTTCTGGAGGAAGGGGTAAAAACCAAACAGGAGAAGAATGTTTCTGGAAAAAGTAATGTGTAAACAGAATTCTCTCCCCTTTATGCAGCTAGGGAGGGAAGTAAAAAAAAAAAAAAAATTACAAAATCACTGACAACTTCTTACAGTTCATGCTTTTAACATTAAAAAAAAAATTTAAAAGGACTCAGCTAATGACCACAACTTTGTTTTTCTTTAGTGATGTTTTTGCTCCTCTGAAAGAGCAAAAAATAGCTTTAAAATAAAAGTCATATTGCCTTTATCAGTGTTTGACATGCCATGCATGACATGGGTACAACACAAAGTACCAAGAGAAGCTTATGTCATAAGGAGTATTGCGACACACCTTCCACATGGTATTTCAAATTTTCTCATAGTTTTCCCCCATACTCTACAGAAACAGCGATCAACAGATACAGGAGCCCTTCCGAAGCGCTCCTTACAATAATTTCAGCTGTTTGCATTAGCAGAGTGTTCTGAAGGAAAGGTCTACTCTCTCCATAAGCACACACAACTCCCATAGGACTCTGCGGGAGTTAGGCAGGGGTATGAAGAGAATAAATCTTTAAGGCAAGTGTAGGACGAGAAAATGCCTTTAAAAAAGCAGCAGTTTTTAAGGATGGTAGCTGCTGTTACGCATCCATTCAAACAAAACACAACAGAATAAAGCACTGTTAAGTGGCATTTCTATAGTACAGTACTGTATTTATTGACATAGGATTAACTCAAAAGACGTAAGCTTCTGCTCCCATATCCCCATCTCATTATCTAGGCTGACTTGTATTTTTCTAGGTAAGTGAATAACAGGGCTAAATACACATATGGTCAGAAAATGACTGAGCTGTTGTGGGTTGGTTTTTTTTTTGCTTTAAGTATCTTCTTGAATTGTATATGTTTTTACTGGAAAAGTGCAGCTTATATGCAAAAGTATAGTTAATACAAAGAAAAATTAAAAAGACCCATTTACTTTAATGGGCCTTTTTGAGTATAAATTCACCTTAGCTCAGTGTATCAATCAGATGCTATTAGTATCATATGTAATGTTTCTCTTAACAGTCTCTTTAAATGCAGGATCATTCTGAGACAGAAGTAAACCCACTTCTACAATGTGCTATGGAGTTTTTATCTGAGAATTATTTATGTGACTCGGAAAGCGGCTTTACTCGACAAACTCTAAATACAAGCAGCATTACACTGTTCTACAAAACATGTTCATGACACGGCAATCACAAAGACCTCGGGGTCACGCTACTGTGGTGGCGCAGGGCACACCATCCAGTCAGACGTATGTACACCAGCATCAATGCTTTACATTAGAGGAGCTGATCGCCTCCTCTGCTGGCCAACCCTTCCCTCCTCTCACCCCACAGACTGCTGTTCCCAGTGTAGGGTGGGGAGGTGGCAGGCGAGGAGAGGGGCACAGAGTATTTGATTTTTTTTTTCAGAACGTTGGCTACATGTGCTTCAGATGGCGAGGGCAACCAGCACCACAGCGGCCGCCTGTGCTCCAGCACCACTGCCGGCATCCTTGCCGCGGCTCGCGCCTCCCAGCCCCGCTCCCCTCCCCAGGCCAGCCCTGCCCTCACAAGGAGCTGCTGGAGCTGGACTTTTTGGATCGCTTGATCATGCTGGGGTGAAACTCGGTGTGGCGGCGGGCGTGCTTTGTCAGGTGGTCGCTCCGCATGAACCGCTTCTCGCAGAGGGGGCATCGAAACTGTTTCTCGCCGGTGTGGGTTCGGTAGTGCCGAGTGAGCTCGTCGGAGCGGGAGAACTTTTTAAGGCAGTCAGGCCATGTGCAGGGGAACGGTCGCTCGCCTGCAGGGAGGAAAGGATGACAAGAGGTTTAGGAGGGCGGGGATAATGCAGGCCTGCACGTACCAGCTTCACCGAGGAGACGGGGAACACGCTGCTGAGGGGAAAAAGCTGTTTTTGTTTCCTGCCGTGGTGCCATCATCTGTGGAGTTGTTGATGACTTGCTTCATCAGGTTTCAGTCTCACCTGCAGCAGAAGCCAAGAACCCCTCCAACTGCATGAAACTCACACTCCAGTGCAGAACCTTACATGACCCCAAAGACTGTCAAAACAACAGATGAGCTCTGCCTGTGCCTGAACATTTTTCACGTCAGGCTCACTACAGCGGTTTGGGAAAGGAGCGCTAGTATTATTCCTCTAACACTTCCATTCTGCTGAATAAAATAATTTGTAACTGTTAGAAAAGAAGCCAAAAAAAATCTTTTATCTAGGACAAGTCAGTCCAGCCCAGGGAGAACTGAGCAGGGAGGGACTGGGGGGGAACAGTGCAGCCATGGGACTGCAAACGCATAGAGCAAAACCGCTGCGGCTGAAGGGGCAAGTCCCATGCCCCACTCTCCTCCCTCACCCTAGAAGTCCAAGCTGCTCCAGTGAGTACAGGTCTCCACTCAGTCTCTTAGATGGCTGGAAAACCGCTTTACTATTCACAGCTCTATCAGTTTATATGTTTGCTACGATGGCAAAGAACCAAACCAGACGCCTTAACCTAAACCACACTGTACCTTTGATTTTAAAAACAAAGGTGTAAGGATTGAACAGCACTCACTGTAACCTTCCTGGCACCTCACATCGCTGCAGTTCACCTCTGCAGGCTTCACAGGCTTTGCCTCTAAGCAGGACTCTGACTGGTAAGGCTTACCCGGTTCCACGGGACAGATGGAAATCAAACGTGTTCACATCTACACAAAAGCTTTCAGTAACAGGCATCATGCACCACTGCAGTTTGATGCCTCAATTCCCTTTCTTAAGAGTCTCCTGAAGGGAATATAAATGACAGCTATGTCACAGATATTTATAGTCGACCACGAAATATAAAAACTATCCCAGGAGTTCTCCAGCCTGAAAGAGCTCAACTCAAAGAACTCCAGTATTTCTTTGTACTGTGAGGTTTGGCAAAACAGGTGAGCTCACTTTTCATTTACAGATGGCAAAAAAGGGAGCAATTTACAAGAAAGCGTGTGCCTTGGAGTCCTCTGCAGACACAACAGCAGTGACAAAAGGCTAAGGTCGTGAATGAACAGCCCAGGTGCCAGGAGGACAACCAGCAGTGGCACGCACAGCAGAGCTGTAGAGAGGAGAAACAGGGCTGATGGGAGTGACTGATGGCATCCAAAAGGCCAAGGAGGATGAGGACAGACCAGGTAAGCTGAGATGTAGCTACACCATGGGCCCTGAAAGCCCTAGTGAACCTCTCTTAAATAACACAGACATTTTCACAGTTCAGGCTCCTAATGATAGAGTGGTCCCTGACAGGCAGGAACTCCATCCCAGATCGACCAGAGCGCAGTAGAGCAGCAGCTAGATGAGTAGAACTGTGCAGGTTTCAGCAGCCCCTGGGCAGCTGCAGCGCAGCAGCTTCCCCTGGGCTTTCTGCACTTGCAACGATGCTGGTCCTCAGTCAGGGTGGAAGGATGGAGGAAGCAGGGGAAGCCAAGCCAGGCTAGTGCCTGGTGGAGGCACAGCTGCCAGCCCTCCTGGCCTGGGGCTATTTTATTTTATAAACAGGTTTCTCTTTTAAACATGGTTGGAAGCCTTTCCAAAACACTACTGCCTGTATAAAAGAAATCTATTAAAACACTACGTAGGCTCACATGTGTGAAGGCCATGACTGCAGCTACATGGCTGAGCAGCATCAGGAGCTGTACAGAGTGCGTTTGCACCAGTGCCCACCATCCTCCCCTGCCCAGCTCCTGCCCTTGGCTCTGAGGCAAGCGTTTCACTTGTGCTGCTCTTTTGCTATCTATCTGACGGTTGCTGTCACAGCTCCTGGAAGCAGGCGGCAGTGGGAGGTGCAGAACAACTTTCCAGCTCCCCCCAGGAATGTGGGAGAAGTGCTATACATCTTGCAAGTGTGGAGGCATCCAGTATGTGGCTCTGTGTCAGGCACTTAAACCCCAGAGCAGCAGGAGCAGCTCGGGCATCCTGCTCCATTCCCAGGAGCCACAAATCCAACCACCTACCTCAGGACACTTCTCAAGCCTGCAGAAGTGCCAACGGTACTACAGGGAGACCAGGCGCCTTGGCTGGATAACAAGGATCAGTCTTTGGGGTGCAGCATCTACACTTTAGGTGTGGTAGTATCCAAACCAGGTGCCTTAAAGCAGTGTTTGGAATCTGGCCCCACGTAGCCCTCAAGAAACGGGGCTTTCCCTGCCCAACCCATTTCCAGCATTACGGATGGGAAGACAAAATGAAGCTTGATTACTGAAATTCCCTCTGAAACATGATGAGACCAATGTGACCTCCACCTTAACTACCCTGCATGCCCATTTCACGTGCCAGGGGAAAGCACTTTTAGGATAGACAGCATACCCACAAAGCCTTGGGGAAAGGCAGGGCCCACTCAGGACCCCTCGTGCCCATTTGGCACTGTGTTCCTGAGCTGGGCAGGGGGAGCACGCCGAAGGCCATGGGGAACCCAGCAGGGCAGAGGCACGCCTGCTGCTGACGCGAGACCCCTCTGTGCTGGGATGGCGAACGCAGCAGAGGCGGCTGCGCTCCCCCAGGCACGCAGAGCTAGCACCAGCACCCAGAGCCAGCACCAGCACCCAGAGCCAGCACCAGCACCCAGAGCCAGCACCGGCACTGGGCGGCCACTGCTGAGCCCCCAGGTACAGTGGCAGGGAACAGCTTCACCGCCTCGGCGACACAAGCCTGACGAGGCTGGCGCGGCCACTTTGGCAGTGTGCTTATGAAAGTAGGGCAGGCATAATCCCCGGCACTGAGACGTGTTAGCCTCCAGACTCCTCAGAGCAGAGACACCGGGGAGGGCGGGTCTTCCAGGCCCTCAGGGGTTGCCACCAAGCCCGTCGATCTGCCGCTCCCCTCAGTCATAAAGCTGTAATGGATGGCACCAGACCAGAGGGACCGTGCTTCAGCGGCAGACTTCATGGGTGCAGAGCAGGGGAGGAACATGCATCCAGGAGGCTTTTAAGGCAACGCAGAGATGCCTGATGGCACATGGTGACAGCCCACTCAGCAAAGCTGGTTGCTCTATTTGTTGGTAGCATTTGACAAACTACTTTTGAACGCAGTGGAGATGTTTGTGGAAGGGTCCACTAGGCAAACAGGTGTTGCGAGTCATACAAAGCCAGGCAGACCACGGCCCACAGAGCTACAACACAAGCTAGTGCTGCCTCCACCTGGAGGTAGGGATTTCTGTGTCATATCTCAGTCAAGAAATACCTTTTCCAGATGACTTCTCCCCTTTACTTTTAGAAGTAGTAATGCTAAAGCTTGAAACAAGCAGAATGAACCATCAAAACAGAGTGCTATTATACTCTGTCTCCTTTGGCAGTAGCATGCTGCTTACAGTTTGAGACATGATATAGATGGGATTTCCATCAAGAGATGAAGGAAAGGCAACTGCTGTATCACACTATCTTAAAACTATGTATGACAGGATTTTAACAGAAGAGACAGAGGATGTAAATAATTTTTCTTAAAATAAAAAAACACACACACCAAAAACAACCCTAACCAAAAAAACCCAACCCAAAACAAACAGAAAACCACACCAACCAACCAAAAAAAAAAAAAGAGGTACACATATATCCATGGCAGATACAAAAATATCAAGTGAAATAAACTGATTTACAGGTTATAGGAATAGGTGCATCTGCAAAGCTCCAATTCTTTGTCCTGTGTGCCACCAGGATGTAGTGGGAGACATAGTTTATGCTGAACCTGAGCTAAAGGCGGCTCTTCACAGGTCTTCTCTGGAGTCTAAAGAACGCTTGCAGCCCTGCCTTGCTTTAAATCTCATATGGATATAAAGGCCATTGTGGATCCTTTCAATCTTTGTTCTCTTGCTTCACCTGACTTTTTTCTCCTTGTTTCTCCCCCCACCCTCTAGAGTAAATAGTTTCTTCCTTCTCTGAGAGTTTAAACTCTGCATCCCAGCTGCTTTGCATGACCTGGGGTAGGTCCACTTTATTAATTTTCCCTTTTATGCTGAACAGATGGTAAATGATTTATCTTTTTTACCCCTACCCTGGAACATTCCAGATTTTTCCCACACTGTAGTCTTGTGTGGGAGGGGTTTCTGAAAAAGAATAGAGTGAGCATCAGCAGACTCATTAACAGTACAGGTAGTACTGGTATCGTGATTCATCATCTTCCTGATAAATACAGAATGCTGCTTTAGATGTGGATATCTGAGGTTAGGAGATGAAGTTCATGATGGCTTTAACAAAGATTAATTTGTTTGGACAAACAAGGGATAGAGAAGTTCCAAGTGTTGTAGGATTTGTTGTATTTGTTGTTTGGTTTTTTTTTTTATCCTGGGGGGTGGTGTGAGGCTGTGTTTGAAAAAGGTGAAGACAAAGATGATGATAACATACTTGGGCAGTTCTCTCAGTTCTTTCATACCTCTCTTGGGTATGTTCTCTCAGGTCATACAGTTCTGGGGTATCACACTGAACTTCTGTAGTGGAATGAGGTACTAATTTTACATGAATTACAAAAATTTCTCAAGCATTGACTTTACAGAAGATATTCAGAGATTGCTGCTGGTGTGGAAGGAAGTCTGGCCAAGATGAATGGTTTGCTAGGCTCATACAGTTCTTTGCTGACAGAGCGGGGTGCGGGACACAGACATGAGTCCAGAGTCTACCACTGGTACCAGCTAATGCAGGACAGTTTGCTGTCAAATAATGCTCATGACACTGCTTCACACATTAAATGGAAAGCCACATGGACTGTAGCTACACCTGTACGAATGGACCAATAATTAGACACCTTTGACTGATGTACGTTATTAAAGATGAGACCACCAAGCACATGGCAGGACCATGCTGCCTGGTTTTCATAGCAGCAACTACTTTGAACCATGCTTCAGTTTTGATGCTTAGAGTTTGGGTTCTGGTATGTAGCGTCTGTGTGTGGCTCCTGGTCTCTGCACAGCTGCTGACATGGCACAGATAACCAGTACCTCCTGCTGCAGGGATGGCCACCTTGCCTGCAGCACCTGTGCTGAAGCCCACCCCCATTCAGTGAGACTGACCCCTCCTGACAGAAACTTGAAGCAGCTGATAGAAGAGGAAGAAAGGAAAGCACACAAGCAAAGCAGGACTGGCATAATCAGCACTGCATGGTTCAGATAAGAGAATCTAATCCCCATCTTCATCTTCCAAGATCTTTCTACTCTTCTGTGGCTGCTGGAGCACCATTTTCCAAAGAAATCTTGGTACCCTAGGAACAACAAATTTTCAACCACAATCCTTGACTTAGAGATGATAATAATAAGCTGGGGTTTTTTTCCTCTAGGATCCCACTCAGCCACCACTCTCACAAGTCTCAGTGTCTCCTGAAGTATGACAGATTCTGTAGGTGGATGTCAAGACATGGTCCAGATGATCTTCCTTGCTGCAGAAGAGCTGCTGTCTCAGGTTTCTCACTGTTCTCCCCCTAGTGTGTCGCTTGCCCCATACTCTGAGCAATTTCCTGGACTTTGGCTTGAGTGTCCACAAGCAAGATACTCTGGTAAAGATGGATCTTACAGACATCTGCCCGTCTACTTCAGGGCAGAGACATCAGAAGCCTTTCAGACAGCCATTTTTTCCTCTTCTGAGATATTCCAAAAATCAGATCATTAAAACATGTAGCAACCACAAGGTATGGATGCTGGTATGAAACAGCACAGAGTGAGATCAGTGGTGAGGACACTAGATACCACATGACTAAAACAAGGATTTCTTCAACACCTAAACCATGGCTACTCAGTCTGGCATCAGACACTGCCTGTGGGATAGGCAATGGGTGAATGGGTTGCCAGGGGGTTTATTCTGCCAGCACTCAGGACTAATAAACATGACCAGACAATTCAGGTATTAAAATGTTGCTTTCAGCAAGTATTTAGACTGCTCTGACATCCTCAAAACCACCACCATGTACTTGCACATGCAAGTATTTGAGTTTCTTTCAACAGACTAGATGCAGAACCACCTGCTAAAACCCACCGCTGATGAGTTGCTGGGAGCCTAAATCCCAGTGAGACTCAGTCTTCCTGTTACCCCCACGTGATGAAGCATCAGATGCAAGGGATATCACTATCCTCCCTGCCTGCCTTTCTTTGGTGTATCATGCCTCCATACACACACACATATATATATATATATGATCAGTCAAGGAACCTACCTGGCAGAGTAGGTAGGTTGAACAACTGGGAATTGGGCAACACTGAACTTAATCTTGAGCATTTCTGCCTACCTTACTTACCCAGTGAGGCTTCCACAGTCAGTATGATCTTTTTTCTCTAAGACCTGGAAACATGCCCATTAGAACTCCAGCAATCTGCAAATTTACATCAACCCGTAGAAACGGGCGTTCCAGATGAAGGTTTGAATTTGGCAAATTCTCCAAACCTCAACAAATAGTTAAATCTACACAGTCATAGCTGAGAGAAGTGCCCTCAGCAGTACTTTCTTCAGTGCATGAGACAAGTTCCTGCCTCTTCTCCTTTCCTATCTTATCTCCATTCAAACTTCCCCTGTTTTGCAGTAATACTCATTCAAGTACTGTCACCCGTGCAATGGAGAAAACCCAACTCTTAGCCTGGTGCTTAGGGCACTTACCTGGGAATAAAGAGCACAAGGTTTAAAGTCTTGTGCTGTCTGAATGATTAAATGCTCACTAAGCTCTGGGAGGAGAAGCAGGAATGCAATTTTACATGCATTCAGATTTTTTTTTTAATTTGTTTTACTTATTTTGGTTTTTTCCTACTCATTTATTAGCCAGTGTTCCGACAGGCTCTTCTCTCAAGTTTAAGGTATTTATAGAGCGCTCTCGGGCTATTCATAGTCACCGTTACTTAAATACCGTCGGTGAACTAAGCTACCACAAGTAAACAGCATCTGAAGTGCGCTTTGCCATCACTACCTCGGACTCGGGCCACTAAATCTTAACTTGGCCCCTCCTGCTCTTCCAGCTGCAGGTCTGGGAGCTGTGCGAGGACATGGGCGGCAGCCTGGGGCACAGCAGCACTGCCGCCGACTCAGGGGAACAAACGGTCCTTCCCGCAGAGATCCTGACAGTGGGGGCTGAAAGACACACCAGCTAACGAGAGCAGGCGACAACCAACGCGTGGTCTTCAGTGCCACAGCACAACTGTGTGCAGGAACTCGGTGAAGGTGTATTTTCTATATATCCACCTGGAAACGGGAGTCACTCTTACGGGTGATGCCTGCTTGCCGCTTCTGTCCTACATGTGCACTTCTTGGATTGACTCAGTTAATATCAATCCTTGCTGGAGTGCTTTCCCGCTGTGACACATATACCTGTTAGAAGTTTTGGGAGGGGGTGTTTAGCAGAATAATACAAAAAAAAACCCCCACAACTGGGAATCGGGCATCACTGAACTTAATCTTGAGCATTTCTGCCTACCTTACTCAGCTAGCGAGGCTTCCACAGTCAGTATGATCGTGTTTCTCCAAGACCTGGAAACATGCCCATTAGAACTCCAGCGATCTGCAAATTTACATTAACCCTTAGAAACGGGCGTTCCAGATGAAGGTTTGAATTTGGCAGAAAATGTCCTGCTGGCTCCGCTTTCTGCTCTTCAGTCTTACGCTATAGGATCTGGCAAAGTGACATCGCATGAGCTGGATAAGAGGGGCTTAAAATACTAAATTTCAGATTATGCTCCCACAAAAGAGACAAAAAAAGCTCCCAGGGAGCAGAGGATTGTCAACATAGCAGCATCTGTGCAGTCCATCGAGCTAGTGATAAACACAAATAACAAAGCAGCACAGTCAAAACCAAACTGGTACAGCAGGCTGGATCTACACTGTGGTAACTAGATTGCAGCACTAGGCAGCTGCACTGCTTGTCTTTCCTTTCCAACAGAAATGATCCTCAGCTTCACTGTGCACACTCACAACCTATGGGTCCACACCTCTGCCTACAGCCCTGCTACCAAACGTTGCTGAGAGCCAAAGGCCAGGAGAGCTTAAGGGCACATCAGCTGACCCATGTAACAAAACTTCTAGTATTGTTTGGACAATGATGTAGTTGGCTGAAAACCCTAGCTGAAGAGGGCAAACATCTCACACATTTGGGTTTTGTGTGTCTAACCTCTTAACTAAGAGTACCTGATGCAGATGTGTACCTCCCATTGATCCACAGCACCATGTTTTGAGAAGGATATGGGATTTGCCTTCCCAGGCAAGTAAACTCCCATAGGTCCTCCACGAGGAGGCATCTCACAAACCAGTTTTATGCTGCCTTCTCTGTCCCTCTTTCCTGACCAGGAGGATCTGCCCCCAGAGGCCACGTGCCCTTTAACTGGCTTCTATTCACACCATCATAGCAAACACACATTCCTTCAAGTTTTCCAGTTTCTCTCCCCTCCCTGTCAGTATCGTGCCCTTTGCTCTGCACTCCCTGCCCAGGCTTTCTGACTGAGGTTGCTTGTTTACTCTCACAGGCCTTCATTTTCCCTGGAAACACTCTGGCTTCCAGATCCCTCTCTGTTAATCTGCTCCACCCCCATCTCTGAAGCTAATACTAACCCTACACATTATTGGCCACCATCAAACGTATAGAACTGCCTATTTAGAGAAGTCTGTGTGTTTTCAAGGAAACTCGGCACATCTGCTGTTGTTTGTAATTTTCTTGGTCAGCCGAGTCCCTCGCCTTCTCCTGACCTCCACACTGCTTCCAGGTCTCAGATCTCACACGCGTCTTGTCAATGCGTGCCTAGACCTTCTTCTGTGCTCTGAAGGAAAGTCTGCAAGACTTGGTCGGGCAACCTGAAACACACTCCTCTCATAACCCTTCTTGCCACCACCAAACTTCAGCAGACTTTATGTGTCCTACAGTCCTGTAACACCACCCCCTAAGAGTTGGGGAAACCTAAAGTATGGTCACGTTATAGAGCCGTGCCTCCACCCACCCTCCCAACAAACAACTTTTGGCTTGCTCCGGGGATAATGCTGCCTTTTCTTTCCTACACGAGCTGCCACGCGCCTCAGCGATGCTACCAGAAACAGCTCACGCAGAACAACCTTACCTGTAACACTCTTCCTGCTCAAGAAACCATAACTAATTAATAACAATAGTAATAAACTCCAGTTTAGGTTTGAATAGTAGTGAAGGACCTGGGCAGGGAACAGCTCAGTTCCAGTATGCTTGTCCTCGTATCCCCAGGCCTTTGCAAGTTAATACATTTTGAATGTAGGTACGCATACGTGACAGAATGAAGAAGTGCCTGATCATATCATGGAAACACCAGGGGCCTGGCAAGGAATTAAAGGACTGTCCCCCCAGGAAGAGGCAGAGTTCAGATTTTCTTGGCTTCCTCCTACAAATCCTGCTCTAGTAAGGCAGGCTGAGTTCAGTGGGATTTGCGGCACAAGCAAGGGGGCTGTTTGCACAAGTAGGATGTGCCGAGCCACCCGCTGACCTTTTTCTGTTAAGATCAATGCAGAAGACAATTTCTGATGGATGACTAATTTGGGTATTCTGGAAACTGAGCCAGAGTCAGCATCAAAGGCCCAAACTTCAAGTAAACAGTTATACAGATATTTTCAGTCTGTGAAATACGGACTGCCTTTGAAACAACAAGTTTAAAGAATCACTAATAAGATATAGACCTCTAACCTCTGAGCATCAAGTCTTTGGTCTTCTGCTCTTCTTTTGCTTTGTATTTCACTTCTTGCTTTGCATTAGCTTACCAAATATGGTCTGGTGAGTTTTCAGATTCCCATGATTACACAGCACAGAGCAGTACCCAGAGCTTTCCAACTTTATAGTTAGTATTTGTGAGAAAAGACAGCTGTGGCTACAAGCAAGCTCACAGGTGTGAACAGAAATCCTAAAAACATTTTCCAAGATAGAATGGAATTAAATATTAAAAATTTAAGATCGGGAACATTCTACTGGTTACTGCATACCTACTTCCATTAAAGGCTACACAGCAGCAAGAAACCCGGTTGGTAGCCTGATGAAAAATGGAAGGTAGATGAAGCAATTCAAGAGGCTCTGAGATATAAGAGACAAATTATTGGGGGGCGGGGGGGGGGGGGGGGGGGGGGGGGGGGGGAGGGGGAGCCAGGCAGAAGTCAAGAAAATGGTACTAAGGAGGAAGCATTAATACTCTGCAATACACAGTTGCGAGTAACTCCTGAGGTCCCACTGCAGCCCACTGTTGCTACGGTATTGTTCTGCCATCTATAAAAATAATTAACATTGGCAGTATCATTTAGCATTTCAGTTGGCTACAGTTAACTGTTCACATTAGGAAGCTCTGAAAGTTCATTACTGCTGGATGTCTGTAGTGGTTTTAATCACACAGAACTAGCATGATGGTACATCAGCACGTCTGAGTCAAACATTTCATACTGGGAGCTAAGGCCACCCACTTGTGAGCAGCACACGCTAAACCTCACGCCGCTTCGGGAGATACTTATTATAACAGTACTGCTTACAGCAAGTCGTGTGGGCTGTACAGTACATTAATTTACATGTCATCACCCAGAATGCTATCCTAGTCGATGTCTATTTTGGTTCCCGTATCAGGGTGGGTAGCTGAGCATGGGGTACTAAGTGGAAATGATGCTAAAGCACTTTCTTTGTCACTTACGAGCCAACATTTTGCAAAGCATCGGTTACATTCAGCCTCCAAAAGAGCATCGGAGCTGTGGTCTTTAAGCCAGTAACACAACAATCCTTGGCACCCGTCCTGAGGTCAGTACAGGGTCACCACTGACCATCGTCTTTCCTGGCTCACGGAGACAGTCTTAACTGTCTGACTGCAAAGCACACTGCTGAGCCACATCCAGTAATCCTCCTTCTCCCCCTGATCTCTTGAGCTGAGCAGCCAGCAGATCTGCTAGCAGGGCACAGGTAGGGAACCAGCACCAGCTCTCCTCTTCTGCAGTGCAGGTACACCTAGGCACACAAGCAAGCCAGAGCAACTGAAGCTTAACTGGTGCTCAGATGTGGCCAAGACCTACTCAGGCTGTACTGAATACTACAGCAGTACCTTGGGGTACGTTCCTGGGGTGATGAACTCATTTTATACTTCACCACTTACCACCACTGCCAACAGACCAAATCCCGAAAAGAACCATCATCTACAGAACAGATGTGAGGCACGTGAATTAAGTGTTGGCAGTTATTTGTCTCCTTTGATCCGCTCCTTTCCATACTCGCACACACCCCTTTAAACTGAGCACTGTGTACCGCACTGCGAGCCCAGTGCAATTCAGACACCTAAAAGGTTTTATTCAGCTGCTTGCACTGAAAGGCTTAAAGAAACCCAACCAAACAAGCCGCGAAGTCTCCCACTGCTGTCCCCTCGGCGTTTAGGCAGAGCCGGAGGAAGTACGAACTGCTGCCGCAGCAGCTCATTTTTTCATCCCTCGGTTTCCAGGCTGCCACACCCTCCAAGCGCCCCGGCGAGGGCAGGGGTACGGGCGCGGGCAGCCTGACGAAGGCAGCCCGACGAAGGCAGCCCCTGTACAACACGCCAAAGCCGGGTGTCGATAACCGATACCCACAGGGACAGTCGGGCAGAGCGGGGGCCGGTCCCCTACGGACGGCGCCCACATCTCCTCGGCCGGAGGAACCGCGCCGGGGCAGCGGCGGCACGCCTCGGGGTGCTGCAGCCGGCGGCGCTCCGCTCCACCGGGAGCCCCTGGGGCTGGCCAGCGGCTGTCAGGCGATGTGCCGCGTCTCAAGTTTTCCCCTCCATCCCGCTGGATCGGTGTCCTGCTGGAGAGGGGGGCGTGCCACCAGAGCCCAGCGGCGCGGCGCAGCGCACCGCGCTACAAGGGAGACGACGGCGCCGCCGCCGCCGCCCCCTCCCGAGGCGAGGCACGGCGCGGGCGCAGCCAGCAGCTCCGCACCACCCCCGCTCCGGCCGCGGGGCGCGCAGCTGCCCCTCCAGGGCGGCTCTGCCAAGGCGGGGGAAGAGAAACGCGGCTCCCGACGGCAGGGTAGCGCGGGTAGCGCGCGACCCTCCGCAGCGCAGCGCAGCGCGGCGGGGCCCGTCCCGCCCCCCCCCCCCGTCCTGCTCGGGAGGCAACACGCCGCGTTCTGCCCCCGTGCAGGGGCCCGCCCGCCTTCACCGGCGAAAAGCCCGGTTGCCGCCGCACCGGTCATTTCCTCACCCACGCCCCGAGCGGGCTCGGCCGCCCTCCCAGCCGCCCCCAGCCCCGCTAAGTTTACTGCGCTCCCCGGCAGCTGCCCGCTGTCGGGGCAAGCAGACGGGCCGGGCTCCCGGACGGGGCAGGCGGACCAGCAGGGCGCGGCGGGAGGCGCTGCCGCAGCCCCGCCCGGGGTGGGGGGGGGGGGGGGGGGGGGGCGGACACCCTCTCCCGCCGGACCCGGAGCGCCGGTCCGGCAGCGCAGCGGGGAGAGGAGGGGCAGGAAGAAAGGAAAATAAAGGCGGGGGGGGTAGGAAAAGAATTTGAAAAACGCCGAACCACCAAAACCCAAAACGGAAAGGGAGGGCGGCGGGGGCGCGCGGGGGCGCCAGGCGCGCCGCCAAGCCGGGTTCATCGGAGGACAAGCGCTCGCTCGCTCGCTCCCTCCCCTCCCTCTCCCTCCCTCCCTCCGCCGGCGCTGACCTGTGTGCACCCGGTAGTGCGCCTTGAGATGGGAGGACTTGCCGTAGACCTTGCCGCAGCCGCTGTAGGGGCACTTGTGCCGCTTCTCGGCCGCCAGCTTCCCCTTGGGGGCGGCCCCGGCGGCGCGCAGGCGGGCAGGCGGCCCCGGCGGCGGGCTACGGGGTGGGCTGGAGCCCGGCTCGGTGGCCGCGTCGCTGTCGGAGCCCGCGTCCTCGTCGGGGCTCTCGACGCTGTCGCTGCAGACGGAGGGGGCTGGCAGCGGCCGGTACTTGTTCAGCTCCAGCAGGCTCTTGGCGATGGCCAGCAGGGCGCAATAATCCTTCCAGGCGTCGCGGGGGTCGCGCAGCTCCCGGGCCGCCTCCCCCTCGTCCGGCACCTTCAGCCGCGCCGCCTCGGGCACGGCGGAGCGGTTGGAGATAGAGACCAGGCACTGCGCCGCCACGAAGTCCACGTAGGCGACGGCCGACATGGTGCGGCCGCGCCCCGACGACGAGGGGCTCCGGGCGCCCTCAGTGCGCGCCCTCCGGGCCGGCCGCGGCACCGCCAGCCATGGCCCGCCCGCGGCGCGGGGAC